>OX457031.1:63541767-63743925 GCA_949752745.1 Protula sp. h YS-2021 | reverse complement strand
TATCACACGTGCACACGTGACATTCAGGAGATTGTATCAAACGTGCACACGTGACATTCAAGAGATTGCACCAAACGTGCTAACGTGACATTCAGGAGATTGCATCAAACTTGCACAAGTGACATTCAGGGGATTGTATCAAACGTGCACACATGATATTCACGAGATAATATCAAAAGTGCACATGTGACATTCTCGAGATTACATCAAACGTGCACATGTGACATTCAGGAGAATGCATCAAACGTGCTCCCCTGACATTCAGGAGATTGCATCAAACGTGCACAAGTGACATTCAGGGGATTGTATCAAACGTGCACACGTGACATTCAGGAGATTGCATCAAACGTGCACATGTGACATTCTCGAGATTATATCAAACGTGCACATGTGACATTTGGGAGATTTCTTCAAACGTGCACACGTAACATTCAGGAGATTGCATCAAACATGCACACGTGACATTCAGGAGATTGCATCAAACGTGCACATGTGACATTCTCGAGATTACATCAAACGTGCACATGTGACATTCTGGAGATTTCTTCAAACGTGCACACGTAACATTCAGGAGATTGCATCAAACGTGCACACGTGACATTCAGGGGATTATACCAAACGTGCAAACGTGATATTTAGGAGGATTGCATCAAACGTGCACATGTGACATTCGGGAGATTTCTTCAAACGTGCACACGTAACATTCAGGAGATTGCATCAAACGTGCACACGTGACATTCAGGAGGATTGCATCAAACGTGCACACGTGACATTCAGGAGGATTGCATCAAACGTGCACACGTGACATTCAGAAGATTGTTTCAAAGAAGAAAACATGATATTCAGGAGATTGCATCAAACGTGCAAACGTGATATTCAGGAGATTGTATCAAACGTGCACACGGGATATTCAGGAGATTGTATCACACGTGCACACGTGACATTCAGGAGATTGCAAGTTGGTTTCTACGCAACAGAAGCAAATCTGAAAGTCCAACAACCATGTAACACTGCTTAGCGAAAAACATTCCTTCATTTGCATATGATAAGATATCATGTTAGACTCATTACGTAAAAAATTGGCTCACCACGAAATTAAAGAGCTTCAGTCAATGCTTAGGTAAAAATCAAACATGAACCAAAAACATTATATAAATTATCTGATTCAAGCCATTTACTTAAAGGTCAGTGTGCCTTTTTCAATGCTTTTCTCGGCTTCGAGTGGATAGGGGGATTTAGGGTGGGGATGGGAGAGGGGGAGGGTGAATGAAGAGGGGGGTATTTGCCTACCAGAGGGGCGGGGGGCATTCAAAAATGTTACCGGTGCAGTTAACCGATTCCGTAAACTGCTCTATTAGCAGCCAAAACATCAGAAAGTAAATTGAAAAAATTACCGTTTAACAAACAAAAAATTTACCTAAAAGTGTTGGCGTGATAGGCCTAGATCAACCTCGCTTCCAGCACCACTGTTAGCTGCTCAATTAGCTTTTGTGAATAAGATATCATGTTAAAACCATTACGTAAAATTTTAGATGCGATGCCTTTTGTATACAACGAAATTTTTAGTTTCAGTTAATACTTGGGCAATATTAAGACATTAACCAAAATGTTATATCAATTACCTGATTCAAGCCCTTTATTTGAAGGGTGTTTGCACTTTAGTGAATGTTTTTTCTTGGTTGAGAAGGACTGAATGAAGAGGAGAAGTAGGTTGATTGTATAACGGAGGCTCTAGCGACCGTACATCCTAGTAAATGCCAACCGTACATCGGATTTAATTCGCTGCATTTGTGTTGTTTTGATTTCCGTTATTCAGCTGCCAGGGGTTGTATTCACAAAAGTTAACTGTACAGTTAACTGACTCCGTTAACTGCTCCGTTAGCAACCAGAACATTCGAAATTGATTAATAAATTTAACCTATCCGCAAACAAAAATTCATTTAAACTTGTTTGCGCTAAAAGAGCTACATCAACCGATTTTCGCCTCCAGGAGTACAGTTAACTGTAGAATTAAGTTTTGTGAATAATTGGCAAGGACATTGGGTATATCTGGGTTTATTCGTGTACTGGAAATGTTAGGGTACTTCTTTATTTTCAGTATTTAAATTAATTACATAACTATTTCAACTGGTTTTTATATATTATTCCTAAGCACACCGAAACGTAACATAAACACCTGTGTGTGCATAACAGTATTGAATAAACTGTACATCTGATACCCAGGCGCTAAAATTAGAAAAAAAGCAACATTTCTGATTGAAATACGTGTCATGAAACGAGAGAACAGTAAGTAATAGTGTATTGCCCTGCGGTTTACTTCTAGTTAAGCGTGACAGATTAATAGTATCAAAGTGATGCAATTCATAGATTCAAAACAAGTACAACGCAGCCTCATCGCTGTTATACTTCCTGTTATCAGCCTCATATGCATATTTTGGGGCGTTTCGTATAAAGTGTAACATACGACACAAGTGAAAATACAAGGAAGTCTTGAATCGTTGCAACAACAGCAGAAACAAATGAAAAAAGGAAGAAATAAGAAAATTAAGAAATAGTTACTTTAGAATTAAAAAAAGGTATATTAGAAACATTGAAATTTGAAAGATATAAATTCATGCCTTTTAATTTAACAACATGGAGTTTTCGTTTCTTGGTATTCTTGTAACTAGTTGTGGTTTGGCTCAGGCAGACTGGTTTGAACGTACAGAATCACATAAACACTACTACTTCTCTGAAGACGTCACGTGGTGGCAGAACGCCAGGGATAACTGTCAATCAAATGGAGGCTATCTCTCCACTATAAATGGTGACGGTGAGTTCGAGTTTTTAACGAAGGCTTACTCGGGAAATAAGCCGCACTGGATAGGTCTCTACAGAACGTGTGAGCGGTGCAATGATTGGAGATGGATTCAAGACAACGGAACACGCGAATTCTTTCGATGGGCCAATAATTATCCAGTGCTGGATAAGCAGATAAATAATTACGTTGTGTTTCGCTTCGAAGACCAAGTCTGGAGAAATATAGCAAGCGACCAAACAACTCTGGGCCAAAGGCGAAACTATATATGTGAAGTTGATGATGCGTGTTTTCACCCCTCTAGGCCTTGTAAGAACAGTGGTCAATGTACGACTATTAACAGAACAAGTTATCATTGTTTCTGTAATAACACCGGGTATAGAGGAGACCGATGTCAGAATGACGTCAATGAGTGCAGGGAAAATACACACGGGTGTCAAAATGGCGGCCTGTGTGTCAACATTAAGGGAAGTTATAGGTGTGATTGTCAAGGAACAGGATATAAAGGAAAATTGTGCAGCATCGACGTGAACGAATGCAATGTTTCGAATCCATGTCGAAATGGTAGTTGCTTAAATACCTTTGGGTCGTATGAATGTTTCTGTTACCCTGGTTACACAGGTGAATTGTGCGAAACGGATATCAATGAATGCCACACACAAGGCTTCTGCAGCAACGGAGAATGTAAGAACTTCATTGGTGGCTTCCTCTGCGATTGTCCAGATGGTTTCTATGGATACAACTGTGAGCATAGAGAAACGAAAGGAAATGAAAAATCGTCAGATATTATATGGATGGTTTTCGTGCTATCTGTTGTCATAGCAGTGGTTTCTTGTAGTATACTCATCATTTTGATAATAGACGATAGGATGCGCCACCGAAGAGCGAAGAAAAGAATTCAAAATAAGATAAGGAGCATGGAAACCGTCTCAGATACCTCTATTACAGGACAAACGACGGTTGACAATAGCAACGAAGTTAATTAATACCAACATTTTAACTAATGTTAAAATCGTTTGAGTTCTGTGCTATTAGATTCTCGCCCAAAGCACAAAAAAGTAACTATTGGTAGCGATATGTAACACCAACATTTTATTTGAAGGTAGGCTGTATTAATGTTGTGTTATTGACGTAAGTTGTATGTTTGGGTAGAGATTAAGCGAATGCCTGACATTAATGCCTTACTTAACCTTATTTTGAAAAACAAAAAAAAAACGAAACTAGTAACGGGAAAAATGAAAACTATCAAACAAAGTTTGAAGAAATGTAAACTGTTGAGAAAAAAACAAATTGCTGATGCGTCAGGCTACCAATGGGAACCAGTATGTGAAATATTAATGTTCTTTTCTTAAGACAATCACACGCTTGATTATACTAAACTATTTCATAATTAAGAAAACTGGATGCATTTATAGTGTATATACTGAGACCTGTGCGTTTTAATTGTTTCTTTTTAACTTATATCAGCCGTGATTACCTTCTTAATCTCATTAAGTAAACTAGAACCGCATTTCGCGAGCAAAATCTTCAACACTTAACAAACATTAAAAGTTAAAAACATTTCTATGAACGCCTTATTATTTCTAGAACGACATAAAGTTTTTTACAAGCCGCATAATCTGTGATACAACTAAGACTACATAAGTACAAAGTTTTGTGGTCCTAGAGCCTGTAGTGTCACAGAAGAAGCTGAGACAAGAAAATGAATTTCTACTGTCACGAAAAAAAGCCCAACGGCTGCCCGTACATTATCGTATCAGTCTTGACAAAATCAAAGACTTGTCAAGTGTTAATTAAGAGACATCGAATAAGAGCAGCTTTTACAAATACGTGGTGGCATTGTATACATAATAAATATTTACAAATACGTGGGGCATTGTGTACACAATAAACGTTTACATATATGTGTTGGTATTGTTTTCATAATAAACATTTATAAATAGGTGGCATTGTGTACATAATAAATATTTACAAATATGTGTTGGCATTGTGTATATAATAAACATTTACAAATATGTGTTAGAATTATATACATAATGAACATTTACAAATAGGTGACATTGTGTACATAATAAACATTTACAAATACGTAGTGGCATTGTATAATACTAAACATTTACAAATGCGTCGTGGCACTGTGTACATAATAGACATTTACAAATACGTGTTGGAATTATATACATAATGAACATTTACAAATAGGTGGCATTGTGTACATAATAAAAATTTACAAATACGTGGTGGTATTGTGTGTATAATAAACATTTACAAATATGTGTTGGAATTATATACATAATGAACATTTACAAATAGGTGGCATTGTGTACATAACAAAAATTTACAAATACCTGGTGGCATTTGTACATAATAAACATTTACAAATACGTGGTGGCATTGTGTACATAATAAACATTTACAAATACGTGGTTGCATTGTGTACATAATAAACATTTACAAATGCGTGGTGGCATTGTATACATAATAAACAGTTACAAATACGTGTTGGCATTGTGTACATAATAAACATTTACAAATACGTGTTGGCATTGTGTACATAATAAACATTTACAAATAGGTGGCAGTGTGTACATAATAAACTTTTACAAATACCTAGTGGCATTGAACATTTCATCGTGTTTAAGGTGCATTTCATTTATCGCTTTAAATAACGAGATATATAACATGATACAATTTCGCACATTTCTGTAACCTACTCAGATAATTTGCTCTTATAATGAATTTGCTTTCTTGACTCTAAAACATGGTTGTACATTTTATACACTATGCATTTTGATGGGCTGTTTTCTTATGGCTTCTTACTCTCAGAACGCTACATGAAAAGTTGTAAAATGGGTGGGAGAGTAGCAGTAGTTATTTTACATATAGTTTTATTTATTTAGCAGACCAGTCTATATAAGTCACAGCACTGCTTGGTTGTATTCTCAAAACTCTTTATAACTGTTAATTACTGTCACTTTGCCGTTATAGTTTTCCGAATTCAAAATTTAAATTTGTTCGCACCAATAGCATTTATGGTAATATTTTTGACCCAATATGCAAAAAATAATTATTTGCAATGGAATGAACATATAACCGACAATTATAATAAGTGAGTTAATAATTTCATACAAATACCTTAGTTTCCACCACCACCACCACCACCACCACCACCACCACTGCCACTACCACCACACCCCACTACCACCACCACCACCACCACCATCATCATCATCATCATCATCATCATCATCATCATCATCATGATCATCATCATCATCATCATCATCATCATCATCATCATCACTATCATCATCATAATCATCATCATCATCATCACCATCATCATCATCACCAGCATCATCATTGTTATTATTATAATTGCTATAAAGCAGATTTACTAATCTCTGGTCTACACTCTGTACTGATCAAAAGACGCTGAAGCCTTAGAGATATGCCTGAACTCGCATAAGTAGATTGACTAACCCTCTGGTCCACACCCTCACTTGGGGAGGGACCTATCCTGGACTTACTTGTCCACATACTCAATGCCAAGGAGATCCAAGAAGGATAGATGACTATTCAGCAACACCCTGATAAACTGCTTTGACTGGCAGGCCAAACCTTGGCGAGGGACGGAGGACTAGGCTTAAGTGGTACTCTGAACCTCGCTGTAAGGCGGAACACTTCATCGTCTGAATCGTTGGCATCGGCGGTATAATTTGTTTTTGTTTTTTTTGTAGAAGAACTGCGTATCAGAAGGGCGTGTCATCAGTGCAGACGTATTTGCAAAGCTTCAGGTTCTTTGGGATGCGCCGATTATGCAACAAAAAAATCCTGATAAACTACAAGAGAAGTAAAAGCCGCCAGTCCTGACACTCAAAAGACAGAGAGTGCTCCAATTTTATAAGGGTTTAGCAGCCTGGAAAGCACGAACACTAAAGGAACACTAATAAAACCTACAACAGCTGGGTAGATGAGAAGACTAGACATCACACTGCAAGGAATGTCAAAAGCACGCTGGGAACCAAACATTGCAGAAGGACTCTATGACAATGCATGCTTGCAGGCAAGAGGATAATAAAGCCAACAATGACATTTAACGCTACAAAACTAATTGAAAATAAGAAGTTAGCAATAGAATATTCAATAAAAATCAGTGGAGCTTTCGAGCCTCTACTACCTGTAGAAAATCTGAACAAAGAAGATTTGTACATTTAAATTAATAAGACAATGCAAAGTGACAGAAGAGGTAGCTGCGTTAAAGGTGCAAGAAAGTAGAAAAATTACCGCCGGAAGAGGAAAACGTCTGTGATGAAAGAGGACAAACTAAACTGGACGGAATAAACGATCTTGGAACAAAGAGACAAAATGGAAAAAGCTAAACCAAAATATGAAGAAAAAGAAAAAAGAACAACCTATTCGAACAAAAGAAAGAAGATTCAGAAAGTGACTATCAGAAGAGTAGTCATAACTTATTCAAAACAGTCAGAGACTCAATCAATGAACAGAAAAATATAGTGAGTACTGAAAAAGCAAAGGTGGCAACATGCACAGTAGTACACGATGAGGCCCTCAAATGCAAGAACACTTGAAGGAAGATTTCAAAACATCAATTCCACACGAGAATGGTGCCACTAAAGATATTGCACAAACTGTGATATTCAGTAAGCGATAAATTTTCGAGAGGTACAGAAATGAAATGAGCTGAATTTCGGAAAGCAACGTTAAATCATTAAGGGTAGGAAGAGACCCCATGAGCCTGATTCTGCGCAAAATCATCGACAAAATTTGACCATCAGGGCAAACAACGAATGTGGGTTAAAAATTAGAGTAACACATCATAAGGCAATAAAACTGACTCTGGCAACTACCGGGGAATATCATTGCTATCCATACCGAGTCAAGTATTTGACAAAAGAGTAAAAGAAAGAACCCAAAACGTATTGAGAGAAAGCGAGTTTTAGAATCGGAAAATCAAGATGAACAGTAGACGCAATACTTATTGCATGACATTACATGGCAAATAATAGAGAAGGAGAATTAAACCACAGTTGTGCCGTCACCCATTGGTTTTTGCATGAGGATCCTCAGCCACAAAACCTCTGACGTCAATTTTCTATTTCTACAAGCAGCACCTTATGGACTCTGAACAGTCTTTCTGTTCGTTTGAATGTGTGTCCGTTTTTTTGTGTTCACAGACTCTTTCATGCCAAAAAAATGCAATTCTGTATACGTGTATGTATTTATTCCATAATTTCTTGACGGTAATATTTTATGGCAGTAGACCTGGTGTAAATTCCGAAATTTTAACGAGATCATATTGCAATTCCTTAATATATATCAATTCCCGTATTTTATCCTGGCGATATCACGATTAGACTATTCAACTTGTTTTCACCAGGGTTTGGTCAATTATCAAGTTAATTTTATTCTGAATTCTAAATAAAAGTCTGGGCAACTGTGTCCTGTTAGATCATTATTGCAGTCTGCGAGCTTTGGCTATTATTATAAATACATTTATATTGCTGTGGAACTATGCTTCAAAACTGTCAAACCTCTACCACAGATTACCTGGTGAAAGTCAATTTTTTTACGTAGTCACTCGTGTCAAGAAAGCATCTATGATTTCTATTTTAGGAACACATGGAACAACCACGCTTCAATTTTAATAATTTTAAACTGGCGTTCGTCTGGAGAAATGAACTGCGGAAAGTGATAAGTAGGGATGGGTTTTAAGTAGGGATGGGTCAAAGTCAAAGGTGTCTGCTGTTTCAACCGCCAAAATGTGCTATGACAATAAATAGAACAAAATGTAAATTATAGCACTCTTCGAAGACACCGATGGACAAACGGTATGTTTGCATTCCTGGGTAGGATGGAACCAGACATAAAAAGAATTGCCCTAGTTTCAGCTGCATTTTGTAGACTGAAAATCCTATCTTGGCTCAGAATTGAATAACGAGAAGACTCAAAGCCATTCTCTATCAAGTGCTTGTTCTTCCTGTTGCTATTTGTGCCTCACAGACCTAGACCTCAAGCCAAAGACGCCAGAAAACTCAGTGAGTCTAGGAATCACTCTAAGGGATAAAATGAGAGACACAAAAAATATCTATGACCGAAATTGTACGTGAGAAAAGACTGAAATATGTTTGGGCATGTCGCAAGAAAACTACCAAACAGCATGATATCACAGTGCTACCGCAAAGACTTCTGCAACCTTAGACCAAAAGGAAGACCAGATCAAGGTGGATACCCGACTATCGATAATAACGGCACTAAGAACAGAGAGCTTCGACGCAGTGTGGAATTGTTATTACAATTCCTGTTATTTTTATTATCATTATTTCCTATTATGTGATGGCGCCAGGTATATTTCACTAGGTGAAGGCAACATTTTAATTCAGACACAACCGTCGATAGCATAAACACATACCAAAACTTCAATGTGTGGAATAAAACAGCTATCTGATCACACTATTGTTGGATTTTCAATTGTTTTATTGCATTTTGCCACTGCGTAATTCCACAACATTTAATAAATAACGCGAAGTGAACATTGCATAGAAGTAGAAAGAAGGACAATACACAGAAATAATAGTGATAGTCAAATAACAAAGTGATGATATTACATTGCATTATTATGAACAGCAAGAAATACACCTATTAACAAAACTGCCAAATAGAACTCTCAACTTTGTACCTCAAGTGGATATATCAATGAAAGTCACAGTAGAAAATTTAAAACTAGACCGCTATCTCGACCGAGTAGTGACTATTACAGTTGGGGAAACAAAAATACGTTTCTGAATCTTTAAAAATTCAAAATTCTGAAAAAATCTCAAAATGTTAAAAGTCATGCCAATTTGCCAGTTACATATACTTTTTCCAGCTATATCTCATTAAACACTCTGACGTCGATATATTGTCGACTTGAGATCCCTTCAGTGGCCTGACCAAATTGCAAGATTAAATCTATTTGTAATTTGATTTTGATTGGTTCCGATCATACATCAACGTGTTTGACACAACGTTGAATAGACGCCGGATGAGCAACGGTTGGTAGACGTTTCTTTGCTTGCATAACAAGCTTTTATGAACATTAAATCAGGTTGTAATTTTGTTGTGCTTAATAACGGCCATAGATCAAAATCTACTGAACACCTTTAATATAATGAAAACACTGCTTAAGCGTGAAGTTGCTTTTTGTTGCTGAAAATCCATTTTTTACGACAGTTAATTAATATCTTTGATCTAACGTTGAATATATTTATTCAAATTGACACTCGAACACAAGCTCTACCACCTCCCCCTTCCCGCAGAAATACATTTTAACCTATTTTGAAAATAAAGGCAAATAATAATAAATGAAGAATATACATAAAAGAAACACAAAGATGCATAGCAAACCAAATATTCACAGCTTTCACCTCATCATAGCAAGTGAAGAGGTGAAGATCCGCGAAACATGGGAGACAAGCATCCTAGCTGAGATATTTTGTGCTCAGCCAAACGGCAAGATGCATCCCAGCACTTATTTGCTCACTCTTAGTTAGTAGTGGAGAGATCAATATGCTGTACTATGTGCTATCATAGTTTTATATGTTGGCCTCAATGGCAAAATTGCGATGTCCAATTTTACATAAAAATGTTAATGAAATTCTAAGAAAAGTTGAGACGGACCAACCAAATATGCTGCATATGTTTGATCAATCTAATTTGATTGTCCTAGCGAAAACCGTCTGGGGCTAATTCATGTGAAAGATTACGGTTAAAAAGGGGAATCTTTACCTTATCGTACGATTTCAATGAACTTTGAGGACTGAAAATTCCCAAGTGTAATAACTGTTTATTATAAAAGTAATACTTCATTCTGAGTGCGTACGGTATTGTTTTTTGCCTGAAGCCGTAGGGCCGTGCGGACCGACCCCGAAGGGGGAGGTCCGTAGACGCCCGTAGGCTGAATTTTACCACGTACTATTTTTGCACTCAGTATGCTCAGATAGGGTGACGCGTTATCGGTATTGCGGTCAGCGAGCATTGGTATTTGACTCGGTTTTTGCACTTAAGAAAATAAATATTAAGTATTTATTTGCTACGTGTAATGATTATTTCTTACATAATACACCTCCCCCCTAGCCGCGGCATTATATCACTTATATCTTTATTAATTCCCAATCAATGCACACAAAATTACCCGAAGGATGTGTGTAAAATTACCAACAATTTACCCATTAAAATAAATATTTACCTTCAAAAATGCCTTCCTTTCTGTCATCAGTGATAGTACACTTTAATTTATGTGCCTTAAACTCATGTGGCTTAAGAAGTAACCTCACAACTCTGCCTCATAAACAAGTATTTTCTCCCTTTCGAACGCTCCTTCTTATTTTAGTCAGTTCAACGGAAGTAACTTATTTCAAGTCAAATCGCGAAATAACAACGCAACAAATACACAAATGGCGTAATTATATGACATTTGTAATTAGATGACGTTTCGTTTTCAGGCTGTGCTGTAAATACCGTCACAGTAATAACTCATTTATTGATTTTGAGGATGGTTGCAGTTCATTGTGACCCACTTTGGCTTCACTTTCAAGTCCGAAAACACGTGTTTTTTTGTTTACTTTTTACATCTGATCGCATTATGAACCATTCAATCTGGCCTATGAACTCTGCACGCTCGTCTTTTTCTATCATTTCTTTGTACGCGGACCTCTAGGCATATAATAAATGTGGAAATGTGCACCACTGGAGAAATAAATACAAAGATTTGACTACGATAATTTCTAGAAGATACATTTAGATAAGTATCTGTATAAATGCCAACAGTTACAAACGATCAATAGAAATGTAGTGGTTGATTTGTAGATAAATAAATAAGGGAGCACAGAGCCCCTTTTTGTACTAAGCCTTCGGTCGCCAAACAGGAAGTAAAATTTTAAAGTTAAGAGCTTGTGTTCGAGTGTATTTAACATTGCTAATAAATCAGCTAATAGAAATATTTCTAAAGCTGTGTAAAATCACATTTAATTAAATATGTTTTTTCATCTGTTAATGGGAGCGTTTCTAGGAATGATATGTCAACTTGAGGCAACCTGGTTTGAGCGTACTGAGACACATAAATATTATTATTTTTCAGATCATACCAAAACATGGTGGCAAGACGCAAATGATGACTGTCAATCAAAGGGTGGTTACTTGGCAACAGTCAGTGATCAAAGCGAACTCGATTATCTCATGAGCATCTACCGTGGTACTGAAACAAACGCCCATTGGATAGGGCTACACCGAACATGCAGCACGTGCGATGTTTGGAAATGGATCGAGGATAACACAACAGCAAGTACTTTTCTGAATTGGGACTCGGATTTTCCAAGAGTGACAGATGCAGATCGAAATTATGTCGTACTTCGTTTTACAAATGGTTTATGGCGAAATCAGTTTAGTGATCGCTCGACTTTTTATTATACCCGCTGGTACATTTGCGAAATTGATGACGTCTGCTACATCCCTTCTAATCCTTGTCAAAATGGTGGTTCTTGTTCAACTATTGACAGAGCAGATTATGAATGTAATTGTAATGGCACAGGATATACGGGGAATAGATGTCAAGATGATATCAATGAATGCAACAATGACTCTCATGAATGTAACAATGGGGCATGCGAGAACACTAACGGGGGCTATATGTGTGATTGTTATGACGGATTTACAGGTGAGTACTGTGAGTTAAATACAGAGGACTGTCAGTTTCGTTTCTATGGTCCTGGCAGATTATAGACGGTATAAATAAGTACACTTGTGACTGCGCTGGGACCTACCACGAAGATGTCAATGAATGTTTGTGGTATCAAGAGTAATAGCAAAATGATAACTGCTCTAACACTATTGGGTCTTGCAATTGTTTGTGTTTCCCTCGTTATGCAGGCAACCTTTGTGAGGAAGATTACAATGAGTGCGAGTCTTCTCCATGTGTAAATGGGCACTGCAGCGACGGGGTCAATGAGTACACGTGCGAGTGTGACACAGGCTTTGATGGACTAAACTGTCACAGGGATATAAACGAATGCAACATCGGAAACATCTGCAATTATGGTGAATGCAGAAACACCGACGGTGGGTATTTCTGCACCTGCCAAGGTGGATACCAAGGTGCAACATGTAACGAGGATGTCAATGAATGTGCAAGTGAATCTTTCTGTGGATCCGCCGAATGCCAGAATTTTAGGGGTGGGTATTTATGTATTTGCCCCCTTGGTTTCGCTGGATACAACTGTGCTGCAGACATAGACGAATGCCTGTTATATGATGCATGCAATTCCCATGGAAACTGCACAAACACTTACGGATCTTTTTCATGTGCCTGTGACGAAGACTACTTTGAACACAATTGTTCAAGTCACAGAAAACAAGCAGTTCATGAAAAGAATGAAAAGACTGATAATTTTATTAGATTCCGCACTGGACTAATCGTAGTCGTTGTATGTACAACAGTTATCATTGCTACCTTGGCTGCAGTCGTTGTTGTTCAGCGCCTTTATCAAGTAAGAGCCGAAAAATGGAAGGACACAACAAATGGCACTGCTCGCGATTCGAAATATGAAGTTCCTACTCTGCAGCGGGAAGATATTTCTTCTACCAATGAGTACACAGATATTGAACAAGTAACAGCTTCTGTCTAGTCTTTCTCAATTTTTGTATTAACAACAATATCTGCTATATCTGTTATAAACTTATTCCATAAACTTTCTTTAAAATATAAAAAGAAGTATTTGTGCAATATGTGGAATATCGGAATGTGTGGACTGTGTGGAATGTGAAGAATATGTGACTGTGGAATATGTGGAATATGTAGACTGTGTGGAATATGTGGAATGTTTGGAAAAGGAAAACAATTGAGGCACATTAAAAATGGTTGAGCATTTAAATGTACCACAATGACTGGCATCTGACATTGTGATATAGAAAAAAAAGCATTTCATACAATAAACGATATTGTTGTCTTATAAGGTACTCAAGGATGGAATGAATGAAATACTGTTTTTACTAATGGCAATGCAATAGATCATTAAAACGAACTAATGTGTGTGCTAATTCAGTGTTAAAGCAAACAAGTAAAGTAAGCCTTCAGCGAAAACCAATTTCTAACATAATTCCTCAATCGAACAAACATTTCGTAGAGACCTTTTGGTCTGTATTCAGTAGGGATATCTTCTGTAGCTCGTCTAGGTGAAAAACTTTATGTGGTACTGTTAATTTCGTGGTTCAGATTGATTTTGAGAGGGATCTATAACACAATTACACTGCGCTTAGAATAGAAGTGCTCTCTGTGGTCATAATGTGTAGAGTATGAGTGCTTTCCGTGGTGTAATATGTAGAATGTGAGTGCTTTCTGTAGTATATTATATAGAAAATGAGTACTTTCCGTGGTACAATATGCAGAATGTGACTGCTTTGTGTGGTCTAATATGCAAATCATGAGTGTTTTCTGTGATAAAATAATCTTTTTTATAAATAAAAAATTAGTAGTAAGTTACTTTTTTCACTTCTGTAGGCTTCTGATTAGGGAGTCGGTGTTTGAACATCTTATAATGTTAGATTTTGATCCATATTCTTCGTTAGTTTAGAGGATGAAAAGAAAATCAAGTCGACATTTTGTGAATTAGTGGCATTATTTTATTTTGCAGTCCAAATTTTCAAATATTACGTGGTAAATGGCCATCATATTATTCATTTTACTTTCCTTACAATCTTGAAATCACTACGCCAAAACAGCCATTAATTCTCACTCTGTCGGTCAATAGGACCTCAATCTGTCGGTCAATAGGACCTCGAAATACAGAAGCAGACATCTTTTAGAAATTTGGGTGTTCCAACATTGACCATTCCTGCAAATATTTCTTTAATAATTGTAATTTGCAATTGAAAGACTGAATATTTATTAATACAGAACTCATGTATTGTTACTGTTAAACGGGGGCCGCCGATAGCAGGGTATAAAAGAGCAAGACGCACTAAATTAACTTTAACTAAATGGGTAATGTGTGAAGTTTAGATGAGGGAGGGTCTTATTTTAAGCGTATGATTTGCTTACTGCGTCAAAAAATAAATAAACAACAGCTCACAATAGGTTAATTTAGTAACAATAAATAAGCCTCACGTGATGCCAGCACATCAAAAACAGCTGATCACGAAAAAATAGTACGGCACACACAGTAACAAAAATAGCTGATTAGGTCGAAAAACTAAGACAGTACGTGACAGAGTTACACAAGAGACAACACCAAGAAACACGTTGAGTAATGCGCCGCTATGGCCCTCTACAATGACAGTAAAAAGCTCTCGAAATGATACCGTTATCTGTCAAGCTGACCACAGACGCACTATCACTTCCAACGATTCTCTACCAAAAGAGAAACAGAAAACAAAAAAAATTAATACAGATAATTGACTTCATAAAAGACAACATTACTGACTCGCTTATTTATCACTAATTTACCCAACCAGGACTCAATAGAAACACAAGACACAACTGTAATTTATCCGTAGTTTTGAGATACATAAAAACACACCATACCGTGCTTGCAATGCTCTTTTCTTAATCTTCACGTCACTGTTATTTCTGCATGGCTTCTTCTAATGCCTATTGATCAGTGATAAAGAACACTTAATCGCTTAACCTAAATACCTAAGGGGATCACGTAACATAAAAACACTGTACTGCGATTGGTCAACATTCGCTCCTTTTCAGAAAACTATATTTGTATGTCATAAAGCTAGTTTACAAACACGTTTGTTTGCCAACAATGGGCTCCAAGACTGACAAGAGTACCAGGCCTAGCCTTTTTATGGCAAACGAAAACATAGCGACAGTTAGTAGGGGCGTCTTTCTATTGGCTAGATTATCAACCTCATTAAAAATTTCGCTCCCTTTCTGACACAGAAACGCCAGAAGGAAGCGAACTTTTAAAACACTCAAAACTTAATCTATTTTAAGATTGAAACCTTGAAAACAGAAGAGATATACGGAGACAACCCTCAACACACACATACGACAAAATTGACCTTGTTCATGAAACAACGTTATTTTGACGGCTTTAAAACAAACATTCATCCCAAGGGTATATCACGGTATCGGCATGATTGGGTGATAGCTGTGCGCACGAACACGTCTCGAGCGAAAGAGGCTGCTTACGAGACACAGTGGGCTTAGAAAGCAAAGCAACCACAGGCGTCCACTAGCTCTATAGAGCAGCACTTGCAGAGTTGCCCGCGTCTCGAGCGAAAGAGGCTGCTTACGAGACACAGTGGGCTGAGCAAAGAAATCACAGGCGTCCACTAGCTCTATAGAGCAGCACTTGCAGGGTCGCCCGCGTCTCTAGCGAAACAGGCTGCTTACGAGACAGTATGCTGAGCAAAGCAGTATGCTGAGCAGAGCAACCACATGCGTTCTGAAAAGACGCTCCTATTTTGGTCAAAGGGTAAAAAACGTTTAGCAACGTCAAATACACGTGCATCCCCAGAAACGTTACTCAAACGCGGAAGGCGTTTACACTCCCCCTCCCTGACCACGAAATTCATGAACACCAAATTTCAGTCACTGAGCCTCTTACGCGTTATCACAAAGGACACTGGCTCGAAATATAGAGAAAAAACACATATATATAAATATAGTTGTAACTCTGACACACACACAGTTCTTGCATTGACCATGACTGGAGATCAAGCAGCTGCCTCTAGCAGACATTACTTGGTAACCGGGCGCCGATACACGTTCCTTCACTTCAATGTTCCTGTTGTGTCCATCGCGACCTTCTTTCACAGCGACGACACGAGCAAGAGGCCACTGACCTCTAGGCGCATCCTCGATTAACAAGATGACGTCATCCACCTTAACGTCGCGTACTGCGTGACGCCACTTCTGACGCTGCTGCAAGCTCAGTAGGTATTCCTTTACCCAGCGGCGCCAGAACACATCCGCCAGGTACTGCGCCTGCCGCCAGCATCTGGTGGCGTAGTTGTCGTTCTTGGCGACACGATGGGAAACACGATTTGTTTGTAACAGCTTGGCAGGTGTCAGCACTTCCGGGTCGTTCCCCAGCAAACATTAAGACGTCTGAATGACGTCGGGTCGACGTCGTGATCCGACGTTTCCGACGTCGGACTGACGTGCTTGTTTTGGTTGTATATGAAATGGAACCGACATCGGGTTTTCAACGTCAGAATGACGTCGGGTTCCGATCTAAATCCGACGTCGGAGTTAAGTCGGTTTTAGGTTGTATATGAAATTGAAACCGACGTCTAATTCCGACCTGAAACTGACTAGAGTTATATATAATTAATAGATAATTAATTATTCAACTGCTGTAATGAAATACATACGAAAGCATTTTCCATGCAATTTTTTACAATCTAGGAAGAAAAATACCAACGCTCCATCAAAATTCTAAAATTTTCATTTAAAAATTACGTTTTTTCTTCCTCTTTTTCAAAATGACTTCCATTTCCGGTGAACAATAATAATGTTTATTGCTTTTTGGTTGTTTTTGCAATGTCGGAATGACGTCAGAAAACCGACGTCGCCTCGACGTCGGAATAAAGTCGTGTTTTAGGGTAATAGGTCAGAATATGGTTGTGAAGTCGTCGCGACCAAAATACAACCTTTTTTTCAACCAAAAAAGACGTCGTCTGTAAGTAGCTGTGAGTTTACGACTGTCGTCATCACGCGTCTTACGGAGCGGATCATTCGATCAACCGCCCCGTTCTGGTGACTAGCGTGTGGTGGGTTGAAGTGCCAGTGTATACCTCTTTGGAGAAATGTCAGATTCAGCTGCAGAGTGTTCCACCGCTGCATTTCTTCCCTCATTTCGCGTTCTCCGCCTACCAGATTTGTCCCATTATCGCTAAACATCTCTGGGCGACCCCTGCGGCTGAAGAAACGCGTACAGGCTGAAATAAGCCGGATGCGGACAGGGCGTGTGTTACTTCTAGGTGTACGGCTCTGGAGGCTAAGCAAGTAAACACGCAGCCGTATCGTTTCGCCATCCCTCTGCGGAATTTCACATTCAGCGGCCCGAAAAAATTCACCGCTGTAAAGGCGAACGGAGGTTTGTCAGGTGTCACTTGCTCTTTCCGCAGAGGAACCATCTGCTGTTGACAGGGCACACTGGTTCTGCACCTGCTTCAAAGCGGCTCGACCTCGGATGATCCAGACCTTCTCCCTCACGAGGGCGAGGACCTGGTTCACCCCAACGTGGCCGCTCTCCTGGTGAACAGACTGGTTAGGGGGTGCTTGTCTGGTAGCACCGGAGGCTGCTTGGCTCTTCCGGGTATCGCCGAGGGCTGCAGGCGTCCGCCAACCGTCAACCAGCCATCCTGTAACTTGGGATCCAGCTTGGCAAGGCGACTCCGGGAAAGAACCGCCTTTTCCTTCGCTAGGCGATTCCATTCTTCTGGGAAGCAGGCCCTCTGCACGTGCCGAATCAGTGCCTTCTCGGCTTGGCTGACATCTTTGGTGGTCATAGAGGTCTGGATATGATGCGACTCATCCTTGGCCCTGGCGAGAAGCACCTTTCTGAAACATAGGAAATACGCCACGGCACGATGGTGGCGCCGTCAGTCGCTGTAGTGACAGATCAGGGCATCGAGACCGCGACTTGCTTGAGTTGCCATGATCGTCACCCGTTTCTTCTTCACCTCTGGATCATGCTCTAGATCTTCTCCTCGACCTGGTGTCTGTGGCCACTCTTCTTCCGGCCATTTCAAGAACCGTGGACCGGATAACCACGCGTGTAGAACCACGTCATCTCCTGCTCTGAGACCTCTGGACGCCAAGTCTGCTGGATTTTGACGTCCCTGTACGTGCCTCAACTGCTTTGCTGACGACACCTCCTGGATAGTGGAAAGATGATTAGCCACGAAGGTCTTGAATCTCTTGCTCGAATTGTTCAGGTACCTGAGTACAATCATGGGGTCTGTCCATAAGGTAACTTGACTCAGCTGCCAGTCCAGCTCCCGCTGAATCTGGTTGGCCACACGAGCTCCAACCACTGCTGCCGTCAGTTCTAGGCGTGGAAGCGTCTGTGTTTTGATAGATGCAACCCTGGATTTTCCTTGAACCAAGGCACACGACACTCCGCCGCTGGTGTCTACAAAGCGCAGGTAGGTACACGCGCCATAGCCTACCTCACTGGCATCATAGAAAACATGCAGCTGGACGTCTCTGACCCTGTCGACGCCCATCTTGACGCATCTTTGGATCCTCAGCCGGCTTAGTTCCGATAGCTTGTGCCTCCACTGCTGCCATTGGTCTGCTGTTGACTGCGGAAGCGGTTCATCACAGCTCAACCCGTCACGGCACATCTCTTGTAGGAGTCTTCTGGCTGGAAACAGGACAAGGGCGACCAGACCTAGAGGATCAAATAATGTGCATACCTCGGACAAGACACCTCGATTCGTGTGCGGCTTCTGGAGCTGGTTCACTTCAAAACGGAAGGCGTCACATTCGACATCCCATACCAGTCCCAAGGTTCTTTCTTGCGGTAGCTCGTCACCTGACTGGAAATACTTGACACTTTTTGCCCTCTTGTCTTCTGGAACCGTTTCAGTAACGGAGCCGTCGGTTCTGATTCACTTCGAAGATTGAAACCTCTTCTGCCCAGAAGCTCGGTGACGTCACGGCGCAGACTTACTGCTTCTTCTTGGCTGGCTACGGACTTCAGGCAGAGGTCAACATAAAAACAGCTTAGAACGGTGTCGAACACGCTAGCCGAAAACTCGTTTGCTTGGTCTTGGGCGTACGCCATGCAGCTGGGGCTGGAAGTTGCTCCAAAAATGTGAACCACCATCCAGAAGTCGCGACCGGGAAGATTCAGACCCTTAGGCCACCAGAGGAATCGCACTCGAACTTGGTGGAACATTTGCTCCACGTCTGCTGATAGGGCTATTTTCTCCTGCCGAAACCGGTTTAGAACGCCTACCAGCTCGTTGACAAGATCTGGTCCACGGAGTAGTTTACTGTTCAGCGACATCCCGGCTGTCTGGGCGGCCCAGTCGAACATGACTCTTAGCTTTGGCTTCCGCGGATGCATCACCCCGTGGTGTGGGAGGTACCACGTTCTTCCGGACTCGCTCGTGAGTGGTGCCGGCTCAGCATGTCCCTGGTTCACGTACCCTTCCATTACTCCAACGTGGCGATGCCGCAACTCTTCGTCTTTCTGCAGCTTGGCTCTTAATCAAGTCTTCTCTCGGCCATTCCGCGATTGTACGGGAACCCTGGGTCTGTTTGGCGCCATGGCAGCACCACCTGGATATAACCGTCCGGCTGCAACTGGGTGGTGCCCTTCATTACCTTCATGGCTTTTCCGTCTTCTTTTGACATGGCCATTGGGGCGGTGCTCAGTTCGCTGAAATCCGTCTGCCACATCCGTTGGAGCTCTTCCTGCAACTAAACATCACATACTTGCCTGAAGTTCACGTGAACCCGCATCCCTGGGGTAGCTGGCGTTTTCTCCCTGGGCCTCCAGACTGCCCATCCCACCTCGCTACGTATGGCGTATGGTTCGTCTGCAGATCCCTTCCTTGCCTCTATCGGAAAGTGGGCACTGGGTGCGTCGGTGCCGATCAGCAGCATTATCCGGCCTCCTCTGAGCTTGACCCGCGCTTCTACGTCGTGCAGATGGGCCCATCGGCTCAGCTTCGTTTCGCTGGCAACACTATCTACACATTCCGATAGCTTCCTCATAGAAAAGACTCTGGGTAGATGGAGGTCAGGGCCACCCAAAAATGACCCCACCTTCAAGTCCACCTCCTTGCCGGTATAAGCCTCTTGGCTGGCGGTAACGGAGCTCACACTGAAGTGGACCGGCTTCAACGCTACTCCCAATTCTCTAAGCAGGTCGTCACTAGAGATCGTCTTGTCGCTGCCGTTGTCCAGCAGAGCGTAAGTGGCCACGGCAGCGCCTCCGAACTGCACCACAACTGGTAGTACCCCCATGAAGCTTGAGCCACGTCCTGCCTCCGCGGAGCAGTTGACCACTGCGTTGGCGTACTGATGCACATCTGGCACATCTGCGATCTTATGCAGTCATTGGCGTAATGTTCCGGCTTCAGGCGGTTGTTGCACCGGCGGCCCCGCTTTCAGCAGTCCAGTCTCTCGTCCAGCGTCATGCTTATGAAGCGGCAACAATTTGATATCATATAACAGAGTCCATTGCACGCAGGACAGCTCCTCTGCTTGGGCTGCTGGCATGTCGTTGGTTTAAATTGTCGGTCCTGTTGCTGTCGGGGTTGTTGTCTCGGTGGGGCCTTGGCCTGAATTTTAGGTTGTATTGGCGACTGCGGGTTTGTCTGCCTCTTGGCGATCGTCGCTAGGGCTGTCACGCGTGGCTTCTGGCTGTTCCGGTGGCAACCTTCAGCTTGCTTGTCTGGTTTCTTCTCTATCAGATAGTGTGCATAGACGTTGCAAGCAGGCTCTGCTGTCTCCTTGACGAGCTCCATCAGATCCCGGAACGTGGGCTTGTCACCTTTCTTAAAGATGGCTCCGGCCGTCTTGACCCACTCGGTGCGAAGGTAAGAAGGAAGGCGCTGCGCGATTTTCACCAAGACATCTGTTGTGTTCGCCAGGTCCTCGCATCCCATCGCGGTCAAGATGGTGATGGACTCGTTCATCCTCCTCCCCATCTTCAGCAAGGCTTCTAAGTCTCCAGGTCGGGTGGCAGGTATCTGGATGACGGTGTCCAGACTGGCCTGGGCAACCACGTGTGGCCTTCCGAAGCTCTCTTCCAGTAGCCGGCGTGCTTTTGGATACCCCTCGCTGGCTGGCAACAGACGGCAGGCTTTGATTGTTCTCCAAGCTTCTCCCTCGCATCCGTCAATGAGGTAGTTGAGCCGCGTCCTATTACTGCGTGTTCGGGGATGGACCACGGTCTCGAACTGGTGTATAAACTCAGCATAGTCCAGCATGGACCTTGAAACCTGGGCACCCGAGGGCAGGGAAGGCCGTAACCCTCACGTTCTGGCGATGACTCGCTGTCTTCCTTGGTGAACAGCGATCGTCTGCTCCTGGGCACAGCCACTTGCTTCACTCCCAGTATCGACTTCCACAATCTGCCGTTCGTGCTACAACGGGGTATCGGCGGAGATAGAGACGTCTCTTCTTCTTCGGAGTCCTTGGAGTCTTCACCAGCCTTGACCCTGGCGAGCCGCTATTCCGCGTCCATCTTGGCAAGCTCCAGCTTTAGGCGAACCCTCAACTGTTCATGTTCGCACTCCTGCTCTTGCTTCATCAGACGCAGCCGGATAGCTGCCTCCCTCAACGCCGTCTTAGGATCGGGGGACTACACCTGAAAGGCGACCACCTCACCAACCGGATGATCGGGGACCGCCGGTTTCGCCCTGTTGGCGATACTCCGAGTGGTCACATGCGCCGGCTTTGCTACTTCTCCCTCCTCCTCATCTTCTTCGACGCCTCCAGCTGCCAGCCACTGTTAACAGCGCCCCTGGACGTCCTCACGGCGTCGTACTGCTTCTTCAACTTCTTGTGCCCCTGCTCTGGGGCAGACGCCAAGCCCTCGTCGTGAGCCCTGGCTAGCTTCATGAGGTGATCTAGTTTCCTGTACGTAAACAACGCCTGGTCGCTGTCCTCCCCCTTCATGGCCGCCTGCTGCTCTTGGCTACACTTGTTGACGGGTTCCAGCTACTTGCTACGAGACCTCGAAGCCATGTCAGCAGAGAGACCACCACCGTGCAAAGAAGAAAACGAAACAATTGCGTCCTAAGGCAATATTTTGAGAATTGTTAGACGCACTAAATTAACTTTATTTTGGATAATGTGTGAAGCTTAGATGAGGGAGGGTCTTATTTTATGCGTATCATTCGCTTAGTTCATCGAAAGGAATAAAACAACAGTTCACAAAAAGTTGGTTTATTAACAATGAATAAACCTCACGTGATGCCAGCACATCAAAAACAGCTGATCACGAAAACAAATAGTACAAATAGCACAGTAACAAAAACAGCTGATTAGGTCGAAAAACTAGGACAGTACGTGAGAGAGTTACACAAGAGACAACACCAAGAAACACGTTGAGTAATGCGCCGCTATGGTCCTCTACCCTGACAGTAAAAGGCTCTCGAAATGACACCGTTATCTGTCAAGCTGATCACAGACGCACTATCACTTCCAACGATTCTCTACCAAAAGATAAACAGAAAATAAAAAAACATTTTAGTACAAATAATGGACTTTTTAAAAGACAACATTACTGACTCGCTTATTGGTTACTCACTGAAAAACCTTGAAAACAGACGAGATATACGGAGAAAACCCTCAACACACACATACGACAAAATTTACCTTGTTCATGAAACAACGTTATTTTGACGGACCTTTAAAACAAACATTTATCCCAAGGATATATCACGGTATCGGCATGGTGGGGTGATAGCTGTGTGCACGAACACGTCTCGAGCGAAAGAGGCTGCTTACGAGACACGGTGGACTTAGAAAGCAAAGCAACCACAGGCGTCCACTAGCTCTATAGAGCAGCACTTGCAGGGTCGACCGCGTCTCGAGCGAAAGAGGCTGCTTACAAGACACAGTGGGCTGAGTAAAGCAACTGCAGGCGTTCTGAAAAGACCTTTCTAATCCGGCCAAAGGGTAAAATACGTTTAGCAACGTTAAATACACGTACATCCCAAGAAACGTTACTCAAACGAGGAAGGTGTTTAGTTACTATGCATTTATTTTAAACATGGGTGATGTTTAGTTTAGTTGGTTAGAATGTCGGTCTGGTAGTTCGAATGTCCTGGACTCGATTCCTGCTCAGGGTGGTAAGTAGGAATTGACGTTCCTCCAGCTGCTCTATCTAAGCAAATGCAGTTTGTTAGATCACCTATCACGGAGTTCAAAACAAACACCCACTGGGTCTTTCGGCCATTCCTTTTAAAGCCTGTAAAAAGTGGTGATAGTGACAAAACATTCTATCAAAACATTATACTGTTGTATAAATATGTAAGTTGAATTGTGTCCAATTTATTGGTAACATCTAATGTGTAATGCTGAAGCGTTACAGACGCGCCCACACATATAGTTGACTTACGCTTCTTTTTACAGTACCCGATCCTTCATCAGGTTGCTCTTTCGATTTTGAGCTATTGCCACCCTCACCAAGAATCTCTGTAAGTTGGGAGGTCCGGGTTGGTCAGGCCCAGCCAGGATCTGGTAGACCGTCTCTTCGTTCTCGGTCGTTCCTTGTTGTAATATGCTATCTGTGGTGGGCCACTGAAATTAGGTTACACAGTGGCTTTGTGCCACAGTCAAATGCCACTGACTTTTTCACACCAACGTTTTCTTTTTACATTTGTAAATGATGTAATTTGTAGTTGCAGCTTGTTTCCACAGCAGAAAAGAAGATTGTTATTGATAAGGTAGGTATTATAACTTCATTCAGTCAACAGATTATTAGGAGTAATGAACATGAATTATGCAAATGTGGGACACTGTTGCATTCGCTGCTACTTGTAGTAAAACTGCTACAGTCTAAATGACTGATCAATTAATGAAAATGTTCTTTTCCAAACTGTTAACAGACACATAATTCAAACCAATCAATATTTTAGCTTTAATCATTTATAAACAGCTTCGTCGGCACATCAGCACCACTAGTCTGTTATTTTGCATAATCGATAGTAAGTTAGAGACACACCAAAATCATATACAGCTTGTAATCTTAACACAAACAGCATGTAATCTAAACATATACAGTATGTAATCAAACACATACATCACGTAAGCTAAACATATACAATATGTAATCTAAACACATACATCATGTAATCTAAACACATACAGCATCTAATCTAAACATAGATAAAATAGCGTCTAATCAGAATATTTCATGAGCAATTTTCTAAACTTTTTTCGTTATGCTTAGCTGAACTGAAGGGTTTATCATAGAATGAAGAAATAAATACACTAACCAAATGCGCTTTGGAGCGCCACGTCGGAGTTATGTTGTTGCAACATCAAAGAAATTATGAATAAAACATATAAACATGCTTTTGTAAGTATAAGCACTCCTTTTATGAATTGTATATGAATATTTGTAAATTGGATATAAACTGACAATAGTGAGACGTGCTCTATCTAGTAGTTTCGTTTTATAATTTTTTGCTGGGGGTTCATTGATTAATCATAAAAGATGGCACTCATACGGTGTTCCGGTAAGTATGTGCATGCGGCTAAATTAACTTAACAGAGACAGAGTAGCTTGTGTTTATAAATCAGTCAATCATTGGATAAAACAAGATCAATTTGCTTAACACATTTTTTTCAAATTTTGGAGCTTGAGAAGAGTTTCTCATTAAAATTTATCATCAAAAGTACAGAAATAATAAATAGGCACTGCCTGTTCTTAGTATATTTCTTTTTGAATCCACTCGTATCTTTTACGAAATATATTAAAGGACTTTAGTGCAGGTTGGATAACCGAATAAAAATTCAACTCTTATTCTGACATCGCAGAATAAACTTTATTTAGACGCCGAGACCACCACCCAATTACAGCCTGGTCATAGTATCGCTACAACACAGGAAACGCCAGCACACGAAAAGCATTTGGAAGTTTTAAAAAGATGAAGATGTGAATGCTTTAGAGTTAGACTGAAGGACGGGGATGCTTTGACTGGAGGTTGTTGGCGACTCATTTTCACCACGCCGATATCTATCAACTACAACTCTCAACATCTCTACAACAACAGTCCCGACAATATTCCCAGGTTTGGAGAAAGACGTGGATTGAATATCCATAAAAAAGTCTTGACGTTCATCCATCCTTCATGTCCAGTTTCTTAACGACATCACATGTTTTTTGCTATTTTTTTCAGAAACTACGAATATATAAATTCTCTATGAAGTAAACGCCATCATGCAATTATATTAAAATGGTCATTGTACTAGTGAGATCGTTGTTTGTGCTTCCTTTTCGCATTCTACGATTTTAATCACTTCTTGTCAAAAATGACGTAAACTTGCAACGAGGTCAGTTTTGAACATTGTGATCACTTAGCTTTATCGAACTGGATACTTTTATGTGATAGAGGAGTGAACAAGCTCCTTTATTCTTTGTGTGAGCTGTCCATGACCACATAAAAAATCCTCCTCCAACCCTCCACCCACCTCCGATCCGAATCAAATATTAGGGAACCTAACAGAGAGATTATCCAGAGAAAAGTGGATTGTGCTACTGAAACCCAACACAACCACTGAACATACAACCAAACGGCATCGTGGTAACCGCTGCTTACGACCATGGCATTTATCCTACAGATGCAGTTACTGACGGAGGCAACCTCATAGGCACCAGTCGAAGCACAGGCTCTTAATCGTTATTTGTCATGCAGCAAGTTGAATTTGCAAAATCGCATTGTATCACAAATAGAGGCTTAAACGAAAACTTCCATGTCAATTTGCTTACCCCATATCAGTTTATTATAAGACAAGAAGCCTCTTATGAGCACAAATGAAGTGTAAATGCCCATAAAAGCCCAAAACCAGGATCGTAAGACCCTGTCGATCGGTTGTCCGTTCACGTCAGTCACCTTGCATTTCCACTGTTACGTCAGTACCAGAAGAATGCTACTATAGCGTTCACATACGACGTGCATTCCCGTCTCTCTCTCCTCTCTCTCTCTCTCTCTCTCTCTCTCTCTCTCTCTCTCTCTCTCTCTCTCGTACCCACCAACGGCTTGCTTAGCCGCACTGTTGTTATCCTTGGTCCCGCACGAATCGTCATTCGACCGCTTCCGCCGCTTCTAACATCGTATCGACCTCTCGGCTGTCGGGCTTTAACGCTATATCATATCTTCTGCAACCTTTCCCCTTACACCCCCCCTTGACTTGTCGCTCGTGGCAAAATAGGCCCAACCGCCACTGAACCGCACTGTGATAGGTTTTGTGACTGAGAAGAGACACTTTGTGATTTACATCAATAGGTGAAATATTGAGATCCTGGTGAATGAAAGGCGTATCAAAATTCGAACTGTTGGCTAAAATAAAAACAAATAGGGTGGTAGAATTGTATTGTTCCAGTGCTGTTGTATTGTTGGTGCTGTATTAAGATATTAAATAGCGTGTAGTGTTTCTGCCGCGCTGCTAAATAGATTATACAATTTTGCATTTTTTATCCTGAGCATAGATACTGATATCCTCTCGAGCCAGAAGAGCTTCCAACATTCTTCGACCGCTCACACAAATTATGCAATGTGGAGTGGTGGTTTTTACAAATCTTTAATTGCAATTAAAACACGTTGCAATGCATCTTGTTGTGAGGTTTTATAAAACAAATGATGTTTTGGTTTACGATTAGCGGATACGTAATAATCCAATAATAAAGACAGTTAATGCTTTAGTTTATCCTTAGGTGCAATGATTTGTATTTAGAATTTTATTTATAAACATATTGACATTACATTAAATTATGCGTATGTGTCCTTTGAAGTCATTGCATGACGTAATACCAGTCTTCTAGTTAGGGTGTGTTCCTTTAACTATTACACGCTCTTGTTTGAAAAAAAGTTGAAAATGTCGGCTGCTTTACAAAGCATTTGGCAGTACGAGGATGTGAATGAATACAAGATGAGCTTATAAGACCAGAGGTTTGCCCTTTGTGAACATGGAAGAGGCGTTTCCAGGTTGTAACGTCGCACTCGGCAAAAGTCGCCAACATTTTACCTGGTTGTGATTTTGTTCGTGTGTAGAAATATGTTATTCACATCGCCCGATTCAATGTTGTATGTCCGGAATGGGAGGTGCTGTTGGGCCACTTGGTATGATGTGTTACCATGCGCGTCCAAAAGTCGTAGTGAAGCAGTTGGGAGGGGGAGGGGCTTGATATGATATGTGTTACCATGCGTGTCCAAAAATCGTGAAGCGGGAGGATGGAATTTTAAGGTCAGAGGCGGTCTGCGCGGAGTGCCAATTCCGATAACGGGAGGAGTGGGTAAATTTTATTCAGTACTCCTCGTGTCCGAAAGAAGAGGGGGGGAGGTAATTTCGAAATTACACTCCGCATTTAAATAAAAAGGCGTATTATTGCAAAACTACCACTCCGAACTTTTGTTGTGTGTAGGATTAGTTTCTTTGTTTGGGGGCGCAGAAGAAGTAGCTTTGTTCGGGGGTTGGGGCGGGGTAATAGAAATAGCAGCTTTGTTGGGGATACGAAATAAGAAAAGGCTATGGCCTGTCACGTGATACAAGCATTTTTATACAAAAGGAAATAAAGGGTCCATCTAATAACTATTACTCATGACATTTTTCTGAATATTTTACACTTGTTATTTCAACCAACACCAACCTAAACTGAGGTCAATAAAGCTTAACTTTCTAATTTTATATTGACTTTTGTCCCTGTTATAAAATACATAGTTATATATAAAACTATAAAGAGTCATATAGAGTGATGTGCCATAATATTTTAAACAAACATGGCGGCGACGTTCAAAATAACGTTGAAAAGTAGGTTTTAAATTTAAAAATCATCGTTTATGGGCAATTTCAAACATAAAATCTTACCTTAGTACTTGGTAATAAAACCCTCTGCTGATATAATTTTCAACATTCGCCTCGGTTAAGAGTTGTACAAACTTTTAATAAGCACTAATTGGGATTCCTTGCCATACATCGTGAACTTCAGCTTTCAGGTCTTCTATTGAGATTCAATCGTTTACTTAACCTATTTTTCACACACAGCCTACAGTTTTCAATAATATTAGCATCAGAAGATTGAGCAGGCCAAAGAATTCGGGCTATGGCGTTTTGGTGTTTATAATTGTGAACTGATATTGCATGATGAATTGGTGCGTTGCCGTCCTGAAAAATGAAGTTCTTTTCTCCGAAATGCCAAGCGACGACGAGCCAAAGGTTATTGTCAATAATTTTGATATACCTTTCTGCATTTATGTTTCCATTAACAACGGCAAGAGTACCAACACCGTGCCAAGAAATACACCCCAAATCATGATACTCATCTTGGTTTGAAGCCTTCGCACAAACAGGCATTCATTCATCTCCCGGCTTTCTCCAAACATAAAGTCTATTATTTTTACCAATAACTACTTTACATTCATCATAGAATATCACTTTTCTCCACTATCCCTGGATAGTCCACTATCGCTTTCCCCTTGGTCAGGATAAACGCCTTTTTCTATTCAAGTCTGTAATTCGAATGTTCTTCCTAACAACTCTTCTGTGAAACTTATTTTCGTGTCAGTATCTCTGAATTGTTCCTCCCAGTTCTTTTCTTATTTTCTGTATTTCCTTTTTGTTTAAACCTTTTTAACACTGTGTGTACTGAGCACCTAGTTAATTTTAAATCCTTAGCAATTTTTGAGCACTTTTCACCCTCTAAATACTTCTTAATGATTATTTCTTTAACCTGTTTTATTAAATTTTTCTTTTCTCTTCCCGTTTCTTCCACAGACAGACTGCCGCACGTTTTACATTATATCACATAAACTACACCTTCTGAAACACATGGAAAATGTTTATGTGACAGAATGTAGAATGTCTGTATCAGAAACGGGTAGGCGACTAGGGGATAGATTTAGAGAACATAGAAGAAATGTGATGATTAAAAAAGAAGATAACGAAGTCTCCAATCATTTTATAAGTAATCATCACAGCGTTGACGATATGTCTCTTTGTGTCGTTGCTTTTTGTAAAGACACTTCAAAGCGAAATTGTTAGAACAAAAATTAATTGCAAAATTAGGTTGTGTTTTGGGACATGGAATAAATGTGGATTTCAATTATCAACAATTTCTTTAAAATTGTGCATTATTCTATCTTACTAATTTC
The DNA here is from genome assembly GCA_949752745.1 of Protula sp. h YS-2021. Taxonomy (NCBI): domain Eukaryota; kingdom Metazoa; phylum Annelida; class Polychaeta; order Sabellida; family Serpulidae; genus Protula; species Protula sp. h YS-2021. The sequence continues at coordinate 63,714,272 of OX457031.1, read as the reverse complement.
TTTTAGCCAAAATGTTTCTTATTATTCTATGTTTTTGATATGATTTCAACTTTGTTTGCAATTATATTATCATTTTGTGTAAACATTAGATTCATGTGTATTTACACATAAAATTTATCACAATTGTGTGTAGTATGTGAAGTAACCATAGCAACGTCACAATTTTGTGAAATATGTACCTGAAGAAGACTGTATCAGTCGAAAATTCGTAAACTATTAAAACATAACACTTAAAAAGACTTTTTATTTAATAAAAGTGATGTTCTATTTACAAAAGTAACACAATTACGTCATGATGCACTCGAAATTACGTTATAATCGACACATCGTCACAGAAACCATCTTGGTTTTACCATCTTCGAATGCAAACCATCTGTCGTTATGGACGCCGCGCTTTTTTATAATAATATGGCACAACGCTGTATATATTACTGACCTCGCACATTCCCGTGCCTCCGCCCCCCCCCCCCGTCCCCCCGCCCATCCTACCCACACCTCTAACTCCCGCCCCTACAAAAACACAACAGAAATTGAAAGAAAATTAAAACAATCTCCAGTTATCATGAACTTAAACAAATAACCATCATTTTTATCTTTATGAAATCAAAGAATTAACTGTTTTTTAAAGTTTCAGAAATGTTAATATTTGACGGATCGGTGGCCTTTTCTATGGGTCAGACAAAGATAAGGGAAGAGGTTGATTAAACATATATTAAGAATTACAAGTCCACATTTCCAAATGGACTTATCTTATGATAACACAAAACAAACAAACAAACAAACAAAAAAAAGCAAATAAAAAAGATGTGAATTTTAAATGCCTTTGTAATACTTGAATACACTTGAACTATTTTCTCAAGTTCTTATAGTGTTATTATTTTTAATATTTATTTTTAAATATTAAACCTTTATTTTTATTTATTCTTTTTTTCACAATCACAGTGTCAGATTTGTACTGTTATTCCACTATTCCAGCCTTCACGGTGACGGTCATGACATCGCTAAGGCAGCAGTGACGTCATTCTGGCAATCATCCTATTTCATGATGCGATGACGTCAAACGGATGGATATGACGCCACTGTGCGGAGAGGCCTGCTAGGCGCTGCCGGCGGCATAAGGCGGAGGCTGCGATGTGTATGCGGGAGCTGTGGGTGCCGTCGCCACCGCGGGCACATCATGTTTTTCAGCCTCCAGTGTGGTTGGCCAGTTGACTTGAACCACGTCTGTGCAAGGTAAGATAACATATCATAATCTATTTTTGCAATTAGCTCTTACATTAGTTTATTTATTAACATTTGACAAGCCTTTGGCTTGCAAGAGTTATATCAATTTGTGCGAGCAGCCGTTCGTCCTTTCTTTTTTCTTCTTGACAGTTTTTTTCCGATTTTTGTGTCTTCTTCTCTGACACTATGGACCCTACGACCATGAAACTTGGGGCTTATAAAGAGCTTGATCTGAACGTGTGCATGTCACTTTTTATTTTTGTCTTCGATTTCGTTTTCTTTGTTAAAACGCCATGTGAAAAAGAGGGTATTTTTGCAAGTAAATGCAGAGCATTTAACGTACACCACAGAACACAGTTGCTGAGCTTTGTGCGAGCTCTCACTGCGTGAATAGATAACACGGCGTATGCCTGCTCAGTCAACAAAACCTTAAGCCAACAAAAACCAAACACTACTCGACTTATAAGACGTATTCAAGCTGTGTTGTTTGTAATATATTATTCAAGAAATAACCCACTGAAGGAAGTACTTTTGCATTTTAATTTTTGTCAAGTGTTTAACATTTCGCTAGCGAAATAAGGTTCTAGTTTGTTTGGTGCTCAGCGTACCGTTCGGCTAAAAACATTAGTATACGCTGCATGCATTTGTGCTTTACAATGTTGACATAGTCAATATTCGACATATTCCTACATGACAAGAACTCCCGCCATCAGTGTCTCCAGTTCACCATGGGTAAAAAAGAAAGTACAAATTTTTATTGCAATTATCCATTTTTTTCCTTTAAAAAAACCTAAAATGCCAGTAGGGGAAAACGACAGTTCTAAAAACAGGAAGTGACGTCATAATGACGTCATATAGACTATTTGCATAGGTAGTTATAAGCATAATTGAAACTTTTTTAAAAATTGAAAAATGAGATAACTTTCTTTACGGTTGACCGATTTGAATGGAAATTTTACCGTTTGATTCAGTTTTATGTCTAGTTTTGACATAAAGTATGACAGGCTATTTGCATAGGTGGCTGTTTGCATAATTTCGACATGCCACCATTTCAATTTTGTAAAAAGTGAAAAAAATGGGATAACTTTCGCTATAGTTGACCGATTTGAATGAAAATTTTACCATTCGAAAACATGTTTGAATGGGTGTGCTCCACAAAGTGCTTACAACAACTTGTGCAAATAGCCCTGTGACCACTGTAAAACTAGAAATGAAACTGGATCAAACGGTAAAATTTTCTTTCAAATCGGTTGAACATGCTGAAAGTTCTCTATTTTTTGAAAAGTTACTAAAATATACATTATGCTTACAGCCACATGCGCAAATAGCTTGAGACTACTTTATGTTAAAAGTAGAAATTATACTGAATCAAACGGTAAAACTTTCATTCGAATCGGTCAACTATAGCGAAAGTTATCTCACTTTTTCACTATTTTAAAAGTTAAAATGGCGGCATGTCAAAATTGTGCATACCACCTGTGCAAATAGCCTGTAACCACTGTAAAACTAGATATAAAACTGAATCAAACGGCAAAATTTTCATTCAAATCGGTCAACTATAGCGAAAGTTATCCCACTTTTTCACTTTTTACAAAGTTAAAATGGTGGCATGTCGAAATTATGCATACAGCCACCTGTGCAAAAAGCCTGTGATACTTTATGTCAAAACTAGACATAAAACTGAATCAAACGGTAAAATTTTCATTCAAATCGGTCAACCGTAACGAAAGTTATCTCACTTTTTCAATTTTTAAAAAAGTTTCAATTATGCTTATAACCACCTATGCAAATAGTCTATATGACGTCATTATGACGTCACTTCCTGTTTTCAAACTGTCGTTTTTCCCCTACTAATGCCAATTTGTCACTCCCCGTAGAAGGGCGAGGGGGCGGCAACTGGTTACCCCCGGCGAGGACACTCAGGTAGCACCTTGTCACCATGCGTGTCAATGACTTTATACAACGACCCAACATGGAGTGTTAATTTTGAAAGTATACTGCCCCTCCTCCCCCCTTTTTTTTAACCAAACACAGAATGTAGTTGTGAAAGAGGCCCTTTTAATAGGAAATGTGAAGTACCCCACACGTACCACGCCCGGCTTAAAATGTTACTGCCGTTTCTGTGTTTCTCTGCGCTTTTGGACACTAATGACTATTTTCTAAGCAGTTTAGGTAAATAAAATGGGGGGGGGGGGGGATGGGGCTCTGCCCCCTCCGCCTCCGGGGTTAACAAGTCACTACCTGATTTCCTCCCCCCCCTTCCCCCCCCCCCCGCCATCCCCCACCCCCTCCCTGGAAGACAAGCACAAGATAAATGGTGCAGCGCTTTGCTCTTAGCGAGGTTAAAACTTCTCAAGAACACAGATTATGAAATGGTCTTCTCCTAATAGCTACTTGATAGAATGCTTTCTAAATACGATGACTAAAGTTTGATTGCCTCAAGACTCACCGGACCAAAAAAAAAAAAAAAAAGAGACCATCCCAGCTGTTTGATCAACCACAAGGGGAGAATTGTATTGTTGTACAAGAGCCCATGATGAAATAACATTGCCCTACACAAGAACATGATGATGTTTTACACACGAGCGCATAATTCAATGACGCTGTATTGTATAAGGGCATTGTGAACAGAAAGATAAGAGAAGACTGACCTTGACCGAGGAGACCTTGCTGCAGGGCCGAGGCCTGTGGTACTTGGAATGTATTAACTACCACGTAAGATGCTGTATTGGCCCCATTCTACAAACAGCCAAGCATAATACTGTAATATCAAGAAGAACGTATTTAACACAGATGAAACAGAAAGAGTTAAAAATTAAATTTCTTTCAATACTTGAAATATCACGTACTTATAAGAACGCTGATAGATTTCACGAAATTAACATTCCCCGCGGAAACCGTCTGTCCTCAAAATTACTCCCTTTCTCGAATTTTTTTTTGTGTTTTTTGATTTTTTATTTATTAATTTATTTTATTTATTTATTTATTTATTTTTTTTTTTTTGGGGGGGGGGGGGGGCAAGTGGCTTCCCCGGGAGAGAGATAAGGGAGATGCAGAGGGAGAGGGGGGAAGCGAGAGGAAGGGACGGAGTAAGTGTGTGTGTGTGTGTGTGTGCGAGAGAGAGAGAGAGAGAAGATACTGTACTTGCATACTTACTCTAGCCCCTTTTGACTTGAGACTTGCATCGACCCGCCTTGACTCAGTACTCACTTTGACTCGATACTAACACTGGCTCGTATTGACTCGATCGATACTCAAATTGACTCGTTTTGACTCAATTCTTACATCGACTCGTCTTGACTCGATACTGAAATTGACTCGTCTTGACTCGATCGATACTCACACTGACTCGTTTTGACACAATACTCGCGTCAACTCGTCTTGACTCGATTTTCCCACTGACTGGTTTCGACTCAGTATTTGTATCAACTCGTCTTGACTCCATACTCACATTGACTCGTCTTGACTCGATACTCACATTGACTCGTCTTGACTCGATACTCACATTGACTCGTATTGACTCGATCGATACTAAAATTGAGTCGTTTTGACTCAATTCTTACATCGACTCGTCTTGACTCGATACTGAAATTGACTCGTTTTGACTCGATACTCTCATCGACTTGTCTTGACTCGATACTCACATTGACTCGTCTTGACTCGATCGATACTCACACTGACTCGTTTTGACTCGATACTCAAACTGACTCCTCGTTTTGACACAATACTTGCGTCAACTCGTCTTCACTCGATTTTCCCACTGACTCGTTTCGACTCAATATTTGTATCGACTCGTCTTGACTCTATACTCACACTGACTCGTCTTGACTCGATACTCACATTGACTCGTTCCTTGCAGCAGCAGACGGCATGACAACACACCGCAGAAGCAATTATAGACACGACCAATTCAGCCAGAGCGACCACAACCATGAATCCAGACGCAACATACTGCAAATAAAAGTAAACAATAGCACAAAACTAACGACGCGAAGAATACGGGCCCATAATCGCCAGCTTCTTTAACGAGAAGCCACAGTCAGTAAGCTAAACTTTGTCTGACGAAGCATAATTTCATCACCCAAATTATTTCATGACTTTTAACTGTACGTCGGAACTTTTTTTTTAAATTTAAAACATTTTACAAAAAAAAATAGTCAAGTTTTAAACCTATAAAACTAGAACTAGTAAAGTTTTAAATATTTAAATTTAAAATTCCATTTACTTTTTTCGTGTTCTCCTTGCTGCTGTAATAAATACAGTCATTGTACCACACTTCAGTCCCGTTAAAGTCAGGGTTAAAGTCCTCATGACGTCCGCAGTCGTCGGGGACATAGTCGTAATAGTAGTCCGATCCATCGATATTCAGAAACTGCGGCACGATTAGTCCGACAAAGACTGCCATAAACGAGGCGGAGATAATGGACATCACCATTGTGGTTATTATCTGAAAAAAAAAAACAATAATTTTTCTCTACTAAACTGAAGGTAATGTCAAGGCTGGTGATATTTCTAAAAAAAAACAATTAAAAACTGATAATAATAATAATAATAATAATAATAATAATAATAATAATAATAATAATAATAATAATAATAATAATAATAATAATAATAATAATAATGATATAAAAAAAAAAAATAATAATAATAATAATAATAATAATAATAATAATTATTATTATTATTATTATTATTATTATTATTATTATTATTATTATTATTATTATTATTATTATTATTATTATTATTATTATTATGGACAATTTCGGGTCAAGGCTCAAAGCTAAATCAGAGTAGTTTTTTTGTACCAAAAATGCTTATGCGAAATATTTCATCTCAATAGTAATCATCTGCTGTAGGAGTGTTTAAAAAAATTCTTATATTTAAATTGCAGTGGCCAAGGTCTACTCATTGTTTTTTTTTTTTTATCATTTATTATTTACATATATACAGACATATTATATTGGAGGTTGAGGTTTGTGAAAACAAAGAGTTTGAGACACATAAAATTGGTGGAATTTATGACTATTTTTTTTTTAATAAATAAACCCATTTGTTACATAATAACAAAGCATATATTGACTAATTTAGAGTTAACAGGAAAGATCATCATTTTCTTTTTGGTCAACAATACTTCATTTCTACTCAAAATCAGCTAATGCATACTTTATTATCTGGCATAACTGATGTTTTGATTGATTACAAATAATTGTTCATTGATATTTGCGCTCCGGTCAAAAATTATTGACTTGCAAATCGACCAATCAAATAGCAGCATCCACCAAAATCATGTAACAATTATCATCAATGCAAATCACACCTTTTAAGTGGCTCTAAATGCTCCAAACAGCTGTTGTCTTTTTACTGTGTACAATATACAGCTGATCTGGACAGCTGTTGCATTCTTACTGTACGCAATATACAGCTGATCTGGACAGCTGTTGCATTCTTACTGCACACAATATACAGTTGATCTGTACAGCTGTAGTATTCTTGCTATGTACAATATACAGCTGATCTGTACAGCTGTTGCCTTCTCGGTGTACACAATATACAGCCGTTGCTTATAAGACAGCGTCTGAATGATTTCATATTCCATTTCTTTCTGAAATTTACCGTGCATTTTGATTTCTTGTACGATGATGCGATTCCAAATGCTCCAGCAATGACCCACTGCAAAAAATAATAATAACAATAAATAAGTAAATGAATGAAAAAAATATAAATAAAAATAAATAAATAAAACTAACAAACATACTTCATAATGCTTTAGTTTCCATATAATATAATATAATTTTATAAAATATATATATAAATCTCAGATCTACCAAATCTAACTAGGCTACAAAAGATGCAATGCGACTTACTACACTCATATTATATGTGTAGATAGCCATATATATATATATATATATATATATATATATATATATATATATATATATATATATATATATATATATATATATATATATATATATATATATATATATATATATATATATATGAAGAGAGAACAGAATTGCCAGTGGAAGTGAGCAACCAACAGTACACGCAACAAAACTACACACAGAGTCATAGCAACATAAACATGTTTATAAACATGTAGGGGTCAAAATATTGACGATCAGAGGGAAGAATGGCGGAGGAGGGGGATGAGGGGGATGGAGATGGAGGAGATGAGGCTGAGGGCGGGGGGGGGGGCGAGGGAGAAGGAGGATGAGGAGTCAGGGATTGTGCGAATACCAATGTTGTAGTGAATTCCTGACGCCCCCCCCCCCGGGGACGCCGCCACAAATTACTACGTACCAAAATGGGGGGGGGGGAGGCGGGGGGGCGAGACCGCTAAAGGGGAGGGGGAAGGATAGCGTAGTTTATAAATGGTCTCCTTAGAATATCGATGAAGAACTTACAAACACCGGCAGCCAAATGCCATAAGCGACAAAGGACACGGGCGTCTGAAAAGCGATGGCCACGGAGTTAGTGACGATCGAAGCGACCGCCAGCAGGATCTGAAGGATGGCAAAAGCTAGCGCTGTCTTGGCGTAGTAATTGTCATAGCGTTGCCGTGTGCCTGAAAAAAAAAACAGAGTATAAATATGTCATGCTTGAGAGTGGTGGGGGGGGGGGGGATTGGTTTGCTTCCATCGAGGCGGGGGGAGGGCGGAGGGGGAGGGGAGGGGTCGTTCAGTTACAAATTCCGCCCCACCCCCCCTTTTTTTGTTGGAAGCAGTTCCTAGACAACGTCTCGCTCTAAAATTACTCCCTTTATCTGCGTTTTTTTTTTGGGAGAGGGGGGGGGGAGTGGACACGTGTAGCACATATGTTACCAAGTGTTCCCCACGCCCCACACCCTGGGGAGTGGGGCGTGAGGGGGCAGGGGGGTTTGTTGACTGCTATAATCCTCCAGCATGTTATAACAGCTCCATTTTCTACCCGGTGTAAGGAAACGTTTTGACCCCCAAAATAAATCGACCCCCGGTCGATTTGTTTTAAAACAAACAGGCCCTCCCTGAAATGTTTTAACCCTCTTATTTTTTGTTGATTTTTTTATTTCTTTCCACATATGGCCACCTTATTAGTTTCTTTAATTGAAACAAAAACTATATTCGCGAATAACAATTTATCTAGCAACTAACATCTACATTTTCAAACACGAAAACACTTCCAACACCACTAACATACAGTCACCAAAAAATCTGTCCAAACTCAATAATGGCATTTCAAAGGCTCAAAATAATAATTTTCTACATCAAGAGGTAGAAAATGCTTCAAATAGTATTTAAAAACCATATGCACCTTTTTTTACTTCCATTTTATATTTAAACATGATTATTTGGAGGGGGTCATTTTATTATGGGGGAGGTCTGTTTGTTATGGCGGGCTTTCCCAAAACAATTCGGCTGGGGGGTCTGTTTGTTTTAAAACAAATCGACCGGGGGTCGATTTATTTTGGGGGTCAAAACGTTTCATTACACCGGCTTAAAGGAGCAGTTCAAAGCAGCAACGTCTATAAAATCAGTACCGGGGGAGAGGGGGCGGGGCATGAGTCCAACCCTCCTCTCCCCCACCCCACCCCCCACCCTCGCCCCGGGGATGATTCTCAGGGGAACGGCTGCAGTTTCCATTTTCCATTTTCAAGTAAATGGCCCCACTGCTTCGTGAAATTACTCTCGACCTGGCGGGCAATTTAGAGAGCTTCACATGAGTAACACCAGGATACCCCTTCCCCATCAGGATACCCCTTTCCCATCAGGATACCCCATCTCCATCATGATACCCCTTCCCCATCAGGATACCCCGTCCCCATCAGGATACCCCTTCCCCATCAGGAAACCCCGTCCCCATCAGGATATTCCTTCCCCATCAGGATACTCCTTCCCTATCAGGATACCCCTTCCCCATCAGGATACCCCGTCCCCATCAGGATACCCCTTCCCCATCAGGATACTCCTTCCCCATCAGGATACCCCTTCCCCATCAGGATCCCTCATCCCCATAAGGATACCCCTTCCCTATCAGGATACTCCTTCCGCATCAGGATACCCTTTCCTCATCAGTATACCAATTCCCCATTAGAATACCCCTTCCCCATCAGGATACCCCTTCCGCGTCAGGATACTCCTTCCGCATCAGGATACCCCTTCCCCATCATTTTACTCCTTCCCCATTAGAATACCCCTAGTTCATCAGAATACCCCTTCCTCATCAGTATACCCATTCAACATCAGTATACCCATTCCCCATCAGTATACCCCTTCCCCAACAGGATATCCCTTCCCCATCAGTATACCCCTACCTGATCAGTATACCTCTTCCTCATCAATATACCCCTTCCTCATCACTATACCCATTCCCCATCAGTATACCCCTTCCCCATCAGGATACCCCTTCCCGATCAGGATACCCCTTCCTCATCAGTATACCCCTTCCTCATCAATATACCCCTTCCTCATCAGTTTACCCATTCCCCATCAGTATACCCCTTCCCGATCAGGATACCCCTTCCTCATCATTATACCCTTTCCTCATCAGTATTCCAATTTCCCATCAGGATATCCCTTTCCCAACAAGAAGGAAGTGGGTTCAAAATGACTTTTTAAAATGACCACTAAACACGGAGTGCAAAGTTTGAAAAAAAATAATACCTCGCCCCCCTTTTTTTCTATCAAACGCGTAATGCAGTTCCCACAGCACACCTCCCCACCTTTTTTCTGGTAGGAAATACATAGTACTTAATGAAAATTGCCACCCTTCTTAACCAAGTTGGAACTGCGCATGGACCACATCTGGCCTTAAAATCACCCCCCCCCTCCCCCCCCCCTCAAGTGCCCCCGTCCCCCCCTCCTGCCGTAGAGCGTCGATATTTTTTTAAAGATTTCATTGAAACACCGGGATTTGAACAGCATCGCACAAGTATAAATATATTACGCTGCATATTCTTCAAATTTATACATTAATTTTTTTTTTCAAAACTCTTGAAAGATACAGTTTTACCCAGACATTACAAGCTTGTATAGAACTTAAAAGTTGAATAATAAATTCACCTCGAACAACATTGATGGTGATTGGCTGGGAGGTTCCCTGCATATTCATTATCTGTAATTAGAAATAAAGCCTTGCATTGCAAATATATAATTACATCTATAAATATACAGATGAAAATGAATTTGAGAGCATTCATCTGCAAAAATTGACCACAGAGCTTGGGTGGCCTTTTATTGAAGTTAAAATCGGTCAGTAGGTTACTGTGCATACACAGAATAATCCGAAAAAATATCGCAGGTTATATTGGTCGAGTCGAAGGGATCGTTAACTGCAAATGAAAAACCATAATTTGGCATCTTGCTCCCTCCCCCCCCCCCCCCCGGAGGTGGGGGGAGGGGAGGGGGTCCGGGCAACATGAGTCTTACCATGCCTTTAAAAAAAAACGCCTAGAAGGAGATGGGCGTGATTTTGAGGACGTTGGCGATCCGTGCGTAGTGTCAAATTCGTTCAAAAGGGATCGGGGTAATTTCTATGCAGTACAACGCGTTTTACGTGGCCATGAAAAGGGGTTCATTAAGAACTGCACAAGATTGGGGTGGGGGGGGGGGGGGGGCTGCTTCGCAATATAATTATGGTGTAAAATTTACGCAATGTCTGCGTCTTGATAATGAGGTTTTTGTTTTAAAATTTGCGCTCCGCTTTTAGGAACAGCTTTAGTAAAGTCATCGCCGAGCATGATAACCAATGTTGTAGATAAGTGACTGCCATACCTCTCAAAGCGGGGAGGGCGAGGGGGAGGGGGGAAGAGACTCCTTCTTTTCATTTTCAAAAGAATTAAGAAACAGGGAAAAACAATAAATAGACTTTAAAGCAAGAAGAATATATTAAAAAAAAAAAAACAATTTTCTTCAAAAGCAAGGGTCATTTGCTTGCCAATCTTTACTTGATTTTTTAATTAAAAATTTCGTATTTTTTCACATTTTCTTATAAAAAAATAACAGCATTCTGTATAAGTTGAACCATTTTAAAATACAGAAAACACAACCTTTTCTGAAAAAAACACAGCACTCCTAAGATTAATATTGGCGCCAAAATAATTACTAGTGTCCGTTATAAATACATTTACTCCGCAGATCATGTGATGTAGTTTTCGCTAAGTAGTTAGTTATGGAATAAAATAAAGTTTGTTTATTTTCGCGAACGTGTGCTTAATATACCAAGTTCAGTGTGTAGATGAAGGGCGTTGTTATCCAACAGCCAACCTCTACGGCGGTTCGCTCTGTTGTGTCTAACACTTGTTTACTCCGAGATCAATATATTCACTTTTGATTTCGGGACGTCTTTCCCCGTACTTCCTTCTTGGCCATGTTGTATTCCTGTTTTTTATTGTTTGTTACACCCTTGCCCGTCCCCGGCCTTCTTTTTTTCTCTGTGTTTTGTAACTGTGCCACCCCCACCGTACCCCCCTCCCATCCCCCCACATACGCCTCCTATTATACTTTTTTGTGCAAGTCACTTTCTGATCATGCGGTTGTGTAAATTTCGGACTTTTTGCACCTCAAAAATACCTCCGCTTTGAGCTCTATATATGTCTTTGTGCGTATTGATCCACAGATAAAAGAAGGTACAAAAATATAGTTTTACTCAAAAACTTTCCTACTTCAACTGACCGTATTTTGTCCTGTTCTGGGCCAGAGGCGCGATTTATTGAATCGGACATAATGGCTAGATGGAAGCTGCCACTAAAATCTTTGAAGTTGCGATAATTATTTTGAAAGATGCATTGTGGCTTAATCGAGGGAGTGGGGGGGGGGGGGAGGTGGGGGCGTTAGCGGGGTGATATCAATTACATAATTAAGCTTTTTATAGCTTTCTTGGTAAATCAGTGCCCGTATTCGAAAAGACTTTCAGTGAGGAACATGTGAGAAACACGTGAGGAACAGGTTTCAGATTCAAGTGATCTCTGTTCACTACAGTTATACGTCTCAGATCTGAGGTTACTACAATTCTGGCTCATCCGTATTCTCGGAAGAGTTTTCGTTTTGATATAAAATTTAGAGAAAAACTGACATGGCAGTCGTTTTGGAGTGGGTGCGGAGGGAGGGGAATGGGGTGAGTTTTGTTTGCCCTGTAGGACATGGACAAAGATATATATGTTTTCTACTAATGTCGAGCTTGTTACAACCAGGAAGAAGAATATACTTCTTTCTTCCATTTTTTTTTTGTTAATATGACTGGGTCGTGTCATTGCTCCCCTCTTCCTCACCTCCTCCCCCCCCACCTCCCCCACCTATTCCACTCCATCTACCTCTCCCCCACCTACCTCCTCCCTCTCACCTCTCCCACCTACCCTACCCTACCTACCTATCTCCCACCCACCTCCTCCCTCTCACCTCTCCTACCTACCTCACTCTACCAACCTCTCCCCCATCTAGCTCCTCCCCCCACCTCCCCCACCTACCTCTCCCCACCCACCTCCTCCCCCACCCACCGGTCTCTCCCCCAACTCCCCCTTTGGAATTCAAGGCTCTTCGATCCAGCGCACCACACCAAAGTAAACCAATTTTGACTTTAAGTCACATTACATTTACATCTCCCCTCCCTCCCCCCTCCCCACAAAAAAGACAGTCTGTGCAACAAAGCTTCAGTCAGTGCAAACAAAAATACAAACCTGGTGATTGGAAAACGGTTCCACTGCCGATCTCAAATTGAGTATCCGCTAGCTTGTGAGCCTTAAAATTGGTTTAATTCCTTGTCCTGTTCTTGACAAAACTCCAGTGAGGCACTGCATTTACAATCCACTGACACAAGCGGAAACAAAACCTAGCATTGAAGAATGATTCATAGAAGCATTTAGTCATCAAGTATAAATTATCGAAGTATATTTTACATTTGTAGAACTCCTGCAATTATTTGAATGCGTTGTTGTTTTATGTGTGCAAGGAGGTAAATAAACGATTGCGGGCCTGTGCCAATTTATGTTTACATCCGGGATGTTTGCGTGTAAGTGCAAGAATCGATAAGTAAATCTACTGAAAGAGCTTCAGAAGTGCTAAAAATATGACTGTTTACGAGGATTTCTCGTCCACACTGTGGCCTTGATTTTGTGCCAAATGAATAATTATTACTGATTGAAGAGGGAGTTAGGGAGTTAGGGGAGGGGGGGGGCATGAGGGAGGGAGTCAGGGGAGGGGGGAAATGAGGAAGGGAGGAAGTTAGGGGAAGGGAGTTTGAGGGCAGGGAGTTAGGGGATGGAATCGAGGGGGGGTCAGGGGGAATGAGGAAGAGAGTTAGGGGACAGAGAGGGAAGGAGTCAGGGGGAGGGAATGAGGAAGGGAGGAAGTTAGTGGAAGGGAGTGGATGAGGGAGGGAGTTAGGGTATGGAATGAGGGAAGGAGTCAGGGGCGAATGACGAAGGGAGGGAATGAGGGAGGGATGGAGTTGGTGGGAGGGAGGGATAAGGAGAGTAGGGTGAAAACGCCGATTCCAGACCATTAAGTGACGTCATTTTGTGTGGACCGGAAGTGACGTCATAGGTGTAGTCATGGTAACGAAGTAACATAGTCATGGCAACGAAGCGTAGCCATGGTAATGTGACGTAGTCATGGTAACGTAGCCATGATAGTCATTGCAACTCTAGAAAGTAAGGACCTCCCCCCCCCCCTCCCCCCAGGCGAGCAACATGCTGTCAAGTCAACACGCCAAGTGAGCATAAGTTACATACCAAATCGGTTTGCCACAGGACAGGTGGTAAAAATCAAGAGATGACAGAGCTCACAGCGTGAGAAACAATTAAAGTAAGAGGCAAACCGTGAGACTTTCTCACAGGGAGAGAGAGGCAGCAAGTAGCAGGTACAGAGTAAGTCGACCTGCCCCCCCCCCCCCCCCCCCGGGGTCGAATTTGCGATTTTTGCATATTTATCCGTTTCAGACAATTCTAAACATTTTAGGCTTTTTGGGTCGACCCCCCCTCCCCCCTCCCCCCGGGGTCGAATTTATAATTTTTGCTTTTTTACCGGTTTCAGACAATTCTAAACATTTTTGGTTTTTTGGTCGACCCCCCCCCCCCCGGGGTCGAATTTGCGATTTTGGCATATTTATCCGTTTCAGACAATTCTAAATATTTTTTTTTGTTTTTGTTCACTTTTGTGACCCTGTAACGTTATGTAACAACATGTGACTGTGACATCATGTGACTCTGTGACATTATGTGACTCTAAGACTTTTTTTGTTTGTTTTTTTTACATAATAAGTACATTTCTATGTCTGTTTTCACTGATAATATTTAATAGGCCTTCTCCGGGAGAGCTATAAATAGCACCAGCTGTGTTTGAATGTCAAAATATCAGACACACACACGCTCCTGGCGCATACTGTGTTATGAAAATTCAATGCGAGACACATGATGTGGTATGTTATATCCAACTATTTTTCAGTTTTTATACCAAGATTCTTTTTTTCTTTTCGGTAAATGACCATTCTTTTGTTGCCTTTGTTCTTATATCACTTGTACATTGTCCCCACGAGCAACGAATAACGGTCATTTTCATTATTTAATTTCTCAAAACACACAAAAACATAAGACATGTAAAAAAATATCCACTAAGCACATGTTGAAATGGCATAAGAAGAGCTGACCGAAGCTGATGTGTGTCTGATTTAAGTCATGCAGCGTGCATGCACATGATGTCTGGAGCTAAATATAGTACACGCGCCTAACAGCTAAAACTGAGCTATTAGTCATATTTCAATGGTTCCATTACAATAACCACACACACACACACACACACACACACACACACACACACACACACACACACACACACACACACACAAACACAGCACAGGAATAAGTATATGAAAGGTCTCAGAGTGTGGGGAGAAAACCGATCGATAAATTTCAGAGTGCACTCGTTCAGAGCGTGGGAACGATCAATAAATTTGAGAAGGAATGGGATTTTCCCTACGTTAAGCCTAATATTATGTTTTATGTTATAGTAGTTGGAAAATGACACTTCTAAAGCACATTTAACAAATGTAGTTTTTGGAAAACATATAATGTATAAAATAAGTTTAAGCATTTTACCATGCTACTTATTCAAATGTTCTAAAGTTATAGTAGTAGGAAAATGGTGGTTCTAGACCAAATTTAACAAATTTACTTTTTGACAAGCCCCATTCGAAACACGTGTTTAATTATTTTTATAAACATATTACGTCATAGTATTGTTCAACAAGTTGCTCAACATGTTAAACATGTTCAACATGTTCAACAAGTTGTTGTTCAACAAGTTGTTCAACAAGTTGTATATAAAGCTACGTTTAAAGACTTTCTCATCATTTGAATAGTGTAGGTTCAACTTAAAGGATGTATAAATGTGACATTTGTTCGAAATCTTACAATTGGCCACAAAGTGTTAAAAGACACTTAAAGGTTGCTCACACTTCAGAAGTGGATGAAGAATCGGATATGGAAAACCCTGTAAAACTACCTTTCACGGAAACTTTAGATGAGTCTTCTATGGAAAGTCAAAGCGTTAACATGGCTGAAAAGAATGCACAGGCTTGTACAGAATGTGGTGCATTATACAACAGCGAAGAAGCTTTGCTCAAACATATGGAGCAGTGTGGTTAGGATGCTCATGACAGGAGTTCTGAAAGTGAGTCAGAAACAGACTCTGAAAGTTAGTCAGAAATAGACTCTGTTTGGTATAATATGGTTCAAGAAGTCTACGATGACTATGATGACAAATTTCAAGAAAAGGTTTTAGAATATGAAGAACAAGGACTTGAAGATGCGCGTGAAATAGCAAGTTAGGACCTTCGACCCATTTATAAGCATGGACTAAAACAACTGTTTATGAGACTGTTCAACTATACCCAACGTTTAGAACAAAGCCAATATTATCAAAAGATTTTAGAGGACTTTAATTACTTTGTTGATAAAAAACATTATAAGTATTCAAAGGCTCTAAAGACGGCTATGAGGAAAAACAATACATTCTTTGAAGAGCTGCTAGATATGGAGGAGGAGGAGGAGGAGGAGGAGGATGGTAGCAGTGCCGCAGAAAGTGGCATGGACAGTGAGGTGCAACAGAGTGAAACAGATGCAGAAGAATTATAATTAATTTTGTATTATTATGTATTATATTCAAGTATTGTATCATTATGTACTATATTCAAGTATTTTATTATTATGTATTATATCCAAGTATTGTATGAGAAAAATAAATAAGTTGAAAAGCATCATATGTGTTTGTTTTATTAAATATTACAAATATTTACAATTATGATAAAAACAAAAATATTTCAAATACATATTATGCTAACACATGTACCTACTCATAAGAACTTAAATTGATAAGTTTACAAATGTTATAAAATCTGACTTTACATCAACATAGATAATGTTAATTCATTTCATAGTCATGCTGTTAAAATTGTATACAGTCGCATATGACTTTCTACTCAACCATCTTCTGACAGTCACCACATTTATGCACATCCATTTTCTGAAGCATGAGATCCACTGACGTCATTTGCTTCGTCAGCATTTCCCAGTCTTTCAATGACAACAAAATTCCCTTCTTGGTAGGATATAACCTCCCAGATGCATGATTCGTAATATATTTACGAATGTTAGCCATCACTTTCTGTTGATATTTCACCAATTTAATATATGTTTCTCCGTTAATGGGTATCATAACCAATGAATCGTCTACACGCATCTTCTTCATGGTGGTATCAGCTTTACGCTCCGGTTCTGATACCCATTAATGGAGAAACATATATTAAATTGGTGAAATATCATCAGAAAGTGATGACTTTAGTGCCTTTGAATACTTGTAATGTTTTTCATCCACAAAGTAATTAAAGTCCTTTAAAATCTTTTGATAATGTCGGCTTTGTTCTAGACGCTGGGTATATTTGAATAGTCTCATAAACAGTTGTTTTAGTCCATGTTTATAAATGGGTCGAGGGTCATAACTTGCTATTTCACGCGCATCTTCAAGTCCTTGTTCTTCATATTCTGAAACCTTTTCTTGAAATTTGTCATCATATTCATCGTAGACTTCTTGAACCATATCATACCAAACAGAGTCTATTTCTGACTCACTTTCAGAGTCTGTTTCTGACTCACTTTCAGAACTCCTGTCATCAGCATCCTAACCACACTGCTCCATATGTTTGAGCAAAGCTTCTTCGCTGTTGTATAATGCACCACATTCTGTACAAGCCTGTGCATTCTTTTCAGCCATGTTAACGCTTTGACTTTCCATAGAAGACTCATCTAAAGTTTCCGTGAAAGGTAGTTTTACAGGGTTTTCCATATCCGATTCTTCATCCACTTCCGAAGTGTGAGCAACCTTTAAGTGTCTTTTAACACTTTGTGGCCATTGTAAGATTTCGAACAAATGTCACATTTATACATCCTTTCAGTTCAACCTACACTATTCAAATGATGAGAAAGTCTTTAAACGTAGCTTTATATACAACTTGTTGAACAACTTGTTGAACAACAACTTGTTGAACATGTTGAACATGTTGAACATGTTGAACATGTTGAACAACTTGTTGAACAATACTATGACGTAATATGTTTAAAAAAATAATTAAACACGTGTTTCGAATGGGGCTTGTCAAAAAGTAAATTTGTTAAATTTGGTCTAGAACCACCATTTTCCTACTACTATAACTTTAGAACATTTGAATAAGTAGCATGGTAAAATGCTTAAACTTATTTTATACATTATATGTTTTCCAAAAACTACATTTGTTAAATGTGCTTTAGAAGTGTCATTTTCCAACTACCATAACATAAAGCATAATATTAGGCTTAACGTAGGGAAAATCCCATTCCTTCGAGTGCACTCTGAAATTTATCGATCGGTTTCCTCCCCACACTCTGAGACCTTTCATATACTTATTCCTATGCTCTGTGTGTGTGTATGTGTGTGTGTGTGTGTGTGTGTGTGTGTGTGTGGTTATTGTAATGGAACCATTGAAATATGACTAATAGCTCAGTTTTAGCTAGTTTTAGCGTACTATATTTAGCTCCAGACAACATGTGCATGCACGCTGCATGACTTAAATCAGACACACATCAGCTTCGGTCAGCTCTTCTTATGCCATTTCAACATGTGCTTAGTGGATATTTTTTTACATGTCTTATATTTTTGTGTGTTTTGTGAAAGTGAATAATGAAAATGACCGTTATTCGTTGTTCGTGTGGACAATGTACAAGTGATATAAGAACAAAGGCAACAAAAGAATGGTCATTTACCGAAAACAAAAAAAAAGGATCTTTGTATAAAAACTGAAAAATTGTTGGATATAACATACCACATCATGTGTTTCGCATTGAATTTTCATAACACAGTATGCGCCAGGAGCGTGTGTGTGTCTAATATTTTGACATTCAAATACAGCTGGTGCTATTTATAGCTCTCCTGGAGAAGACCTATTAAAATTTATCAGTGAAAATAGACATAGAAATGTAGTTACTAAGTAAACAAAAAAACAAAAAAAAAAAAAACGTCTTAGAGTCACATGATGTCACAGTCACATGTTGTCACATAACGTTACAGAGTCACAAAAGTGAACAAAAACAAAAAAATGTTTAGAATTGTCTGAAACGGATAAGTATGCCAAAATCGCTAATTCGACCCCGGGGGGGGGGGGTCGACCCAAAAACCAAAAATGTTTAGAATTGTCTGAAACGGGTAAATAAGGAAAAATCGCAAATTCGACCCCGGGGGGAAGGGGGGTGAGGTCGACCCAAAAAGCCAAAAATGTTTAGAATTGTCTGAAACGGATAAAAATGCAAAACTCGCAAATTCGACCCCCGGAGGCGGGTCGACCCAAAAAACCAAAAATGTTTAGAATTGTCTGAAACGGTAAAATATGCACAAATCACAAATTCAACCCTTGGGGGGGGGGGTGAAGGTCGACTTACTCTGTACCTGCTTCTTGCTGCCTCTCTCTCCCTGTGAGAAAGTCTCACGGTTTGCCTCTTACTTTAATTGTTTCTCACGCTGTGAGCTCTTTCATCTCTTGATTTTTGCTACCTGTCCTAGTGGAATTGTTTCTCACGCTGTGAGTTCTGTCATCTCTTGATTTTTACCACCTGTCCTCTGGCAAACCGATTTTGCATGTGATCAAATTGTTGTGTGTAACTTATGCTCACTTGGCGTGCTGACTTGATAGAATGTTGCTCGCCTAGGGGGGAGGTCTTCACTTTTTAGGGTTGCCATGACTATCATGGCTACGTTGCCATGACTACGTCACATTTCCATGGCTTCGCTTCGTTACCATGACTACGTTAGTTCGTTGCCATGACTACACCTATGACGTCACTTCCGGTCCACATAAAATGACGTCAGTTAATGGTCTGGAATCGGCGTTTTCACCCAACTAAGGAGGGAATTCGACGGATTTAAGGTGGTGTGGGCTCAGTTAAGGATTTCCATAAAGGGCTTGCAACGTTGGAATATATTGACTATCATTATTACGTAGGAGGAAAAATCTCGAGCGGTCCCAGCAAACATTAAGACGTCAGAATGATGTCGGGTAGACGTCGTGACCCGACGTTTCCGACGTTGGACTGACGTGCCGGTTTTGGTTGTATATGAAATGGAACCGACGTCGGGTTTCCAACGTCAGAATGACGTCGGCTTCCGACCTAAATCCGAAGTCGGAATTAAGTCGGCTTTAGGTTGCATATGAAATTGGAACCGACGTCGGATTCCGACCTGAAACTGACTAGAGTTATTTAATTAATAGATAATTAATTATTCATCTGCTGTTGTGAAATACATACGAAAGCATTTTCCATGTAAATTTTTATAATCTAGGAAGAAAAGATTCAAAAATTTTCATGTAAAAATTACGTTTTTTTCTTCCTCTTTATCAAAATGACTTCCTTTTCCGGCGAGCGATAATAATGTTCATCGCTTTTTGGTCGTTTTTGCAACGTCGAAATGACGTCAGAAAACCGACGTCTCCTCGACGTCGGAATAAAGTCGGATTTTAGGGTAATAGGTCAGAATATGGTTGTGAAGTCGTCGCGACCAAAATACAACCTTTTTTCAACCTAAAAAGACGTCGGTTGTTTGCTGGGGTGTTATACTTATTTCTGCTAATCTCACTGTAAAAGGGAACGAACCACGCTCCAGGAAGCTTGGGCAAGAGTGAACAACTTCCACAAACGGAACCGTTGGTAAACCGTGGAAACCTGTGATTTACAGACACCCCTTGGTTTTGTTTCGTTAGTAAAACGTTGGAAGTTATGTTTTACAGACAGTCCTGTTCATTAACAAAACGTGGAAACCTGTGATTTACAGATAAAACCCTCGGTCCTGTTCGTTTGTAAAACGTGGAAACCTGTGATTTACAGTCAACTCGATTCTGTTCCTTATTAAAACTTGAAACCCTGTGATATGTATTGCTCACAGAATTGAAAAAATTGCTCACAGAATGGCGTGTGTTTGCAACACCACGCTTAAAAGGAATGCCCTATGTCATCAATGACGTAATACCCGGGGATTCCCTCTTTCCAATTGGGTCTGTGGATGGATAGCGGGATAGGTGTGTTCGAACTGCAACAAAAAAGTTCATTGCTATTGCGTGGTAGTCCTCAACCGGAAGGGAAACCCATCTCAAATATAGAGATAAGCGAATCCAAAGCTTTTAGTCAAAACCAGAATAAGCGTCATGTGGCCTGCCTATTGATTGTCCATTCACCCCACTAACCTGCCCTTCCTCCCTTTTTCTTAACGAAATCGACTCTCGGCGAGCACCGCGTCTGACTTGCTTTCTTCTTTTTTTTTTTTTTTTGCTACAGGTTTAAGATAGAGAGTATTAAGTATGCACACACGTACTTATGACGTACATATGGCGTGGGAATAACATGAATTGGGGGATTTACAAAGTTGTTGTGAGACGCCGAGTTTGTTTGTGCCAAAGCATCTATACCGCTTGTAAATGGATCCCAGTGTAGGCTGTTGTAAGTTTTGCAATGAAAACTTGTAATATCCGCGAATCGATCTATGGTATGTTTCCCGTATAATTTATTCGCAATTTTGAAAACTCGTGGGTTTAATTTCCAATTGTGTGTGCTGTTCTCTACAACTCGCGAAAGCCTATCGGCATGAGTATTTATTTTGTCGGCCAAATGTTTCGCCTGAATATCGATTCTGTGACGGTATGCTAGACGGAATATGGCTCTCGTTAAGCTGTTTAGCTCGCCTATACTCCCACCCAAGTGGTTAATTGAGCGACGGTCGCTATATTGTCTGACAACATCTGAATGTATTTGTTGGCCAACTCATGCACGAATGATTTAATCGGGAGAAAAACGGCCTGGTCCTAAGAAGGCGGTATAAATTTCGAAGTAGCAATTTAGTACGGACGATA
Source organism: Protula sp. h YS-2021 (assembly GCA_949752745.1). NCBI lineage: Eukaryota > Metazoa > Annelida > Polychaeta > Sabellida > Serpulidae > Protula > Protula sp. h YS-2021. Next base: position 63,692,642 of record OX457031.1, on the reverse strand, counting down.
GGCTAAGCGAATAAAATACACTGTCCGCGTACACGAGCTAAAACCGTGCCGGGGCGGAACCTTTATTTAGTATGCGTTTAATATCTCACCGAAGCTTGTAGATGCGAGAGTTGGGAATTGTTTCTCCTCTACTTGAGAAATAACGTTTGCTTTTAATAGAGAGCTAATTTCACGATCTATAAAGACGGATTGTTCAACATTGAAAGAGTGATTTTTAAACTCGTATGAACTTGGCACAGACTTGAAAGGGAGTTGAACACCATACTTTAACCAATCAATAACTTTTGCACCAATACTAACCCAGTCATTGACGTTTTTTCTGTAGTGATCCTGACAAAATCTTTGACATTATTTTTCCTCATTTTGAAAACGGGTCGTAGGTATATATGGCGTCTTTCAGATCCGCAAGGGAATCCTGATCAAAGCCACGCGTATGCTTTCTAAGCTGTTTGAAAAACTTGGCGTTATTTGAATAGAAGGAATTTTCAACAACAACTGCAGAATACTCTGTCTGCAACAGCTTCTGTTCTGCGACAGCGACAATGAAAACTTGCTCCTTGATAGATTCAGGGTCGTGCTCTTTGGCAATGGCTAGTTTCCTAAGAATTTCAGAGTATTTTGCACAATTTGCTATTAAGTTTATTTTGCCTTGATCCTGTCTTTTCACGCCCGTGCGATCTGTAACAAGCTTAAAGGGATATCCATATTGGTGTATTTATCGCGTATAGATTTGAACTCGTCCTGATCATCCGCGGCGGAAACAGTTACGCTGTTTGGACCGCGGGGCTGTACCCGTGTGCTCGCTGAGGAGGCTGATATAAATGCTCACTTCTGTGATAATTTACACCCTGAGGGATTGCAACTCTGTTTACTGGCGGAGGAACATTAAAACACGACGATGATTTGAGATCTTGGAATTTTTGAGCAACAACGTCCAATCTTTGTTCCAGTTCAAGTGTCCGGTTAGTTTCCCCGATAGAAGCAACCCGAACATTCAACGATTCGATTGAGCGAAGAACTAAATCTAGCTTGTCGCCATTAGATAACTGTTTACGTTCTGGTGAAGACATATTTTTTACATTTTACACGATAACACGTGAATTGACCCGCTAGTGGAAGTTAGCGCTATACAAAGTAAAAACAATCGGAAGGTAAGTTTTCAAATTTGTGTAACCCCCACTGTCTTATATATTAGATAAGTGACCGATGCGATACCCCCACATTATTTACTGGTGATCGACTCCCCCCCCCCCCCTTCCGAGGCTATATAAGGCAGTGTATGGGTTCGCAGACTACTTGACCGATTTCAACCACATTTTCAGCAAAATGCTTAACAGAACTTCTTTAATTGATTGTGAAGACATGCACCTAATCTACTTAGCAGCATTCATTGCAAGTGCAGATGCATCTGATCCGGAAATCTGTGAATACCCTATAAAGTTAGCTGAACAGTTATTAAAATAGACATCCCTTCCGTTACGACAGCTACTGTAATCACTGAATTGAAAAAAAAACGCTAAAGGGGCTTAGAAGTAAAATGAAAAGGAGAACCAAGTAGAAAATATTAATATTATTACGAATATTTGTAAAGCGCCTAATCAACTGATTGCTCTAAGCGCTTTACATATGTATAAGGCAGATGTGAAACATCAAGAAGAAGAGAAGCATAAGAAAACTTCTGATGATAAGGATAAGGTATTATTAGATTTTTCTTTGATAAGACCTGTTTAATAAGTGTTTGAAAAGATATGAAATTTATTATATCTTATTTCAGAAAAAGACTTGAAAAACATCGATGTCTGCTACATGATTTACCCATTATCGTCACCACCATTACAATTCTACCACGATATTAATCTTGAATAGGAATAAATATTAGACAATTTGCATCTACAAGACATCGTAGACTACGGAAATGAAATGTATCTTTAAATTGGACTCACTTCTGTAAACCAAACTTTGTTTATGTTAGAGGACCAGGGTTACAAAGTCGTCATGTTTGCTATAATATTTATTGATGACAATGAAGTCATATTTGTAACAAACCTATAAAAATAAAAAATGATGAAACATCTTTTCCTGCAAAGAAACAACAGAAGTCTAATGTAGTGCAAGTTGGTAGAGACAGAAGAAGAAGTCTTGGTAGAAATGCACAAGAAATTTCCCAACCTGAAAATGAATCTAACTTGCTACAAGAAATATAACAGCAGGAGAATCGTACCAAGTAATATTTGACAAATAAATTACACCAAAGCATGACATGGAATATCAACATTAAAGCTCAGTTTAAGAAAATGGTGACGAATGAAGAAGGGCAGTTAACTGATACCATATAGATATCGTATGGATACCAGTTATACTCAGACGTTTAGAGCGTTTAACCAAATGAACATTGTCAATGATTTACCAAATGCATACAAAGATTTGCTCAACAAATTTGATGATTATGAAGGATCTAGATGGGTGCTGAATGAAATTCTTCAGACTGAAGTCCATATAGCTTCGTTCGACCCCTTGCAAGCCTCCAGCTACATCGAGTTGCCAATGAGAATAAAGCATACAACATGAGTCATTCTGAATACAGATGACAACAAGTGTTTCCTGTGGTCTGTATTTGCTCATCATTTTCTGATGCATGACCATCTGAGTTCAGAATATAAGTATCAACTATATGAACATGTGCTGAACGTAGAAGGCATGAGATTTTCAACTCCAACCCATTAAATTCCTACATTTGAAAAGGTGAATAACATATCCACTTGACAAATAATTCTTTCACTTCTTGTTTTTTTAGTCGTGTCATAAAAATGTTTACATTTTGTATACGGACTGAATGTCTTATTTTACAGCTTGTAATTCTTCTTCATAGAAATTATCATCAATGTGTTCGTCTAAACAGTCTATGCCACGATTCAAGTGAATTGCTTGGTTCTTAAAAAGATGTGTGACAATGAACACTTCTTGTGTCCACTTTATGTAGTAATCTCTATGAAATATATATTTCATGTGTGAAATAATAACTGATGACTAATTTTAAACTTGAAGAGTATGACTCTTTCCGCAACGGGGCTTTTTCGTTGATTTCAATTCTAATTTATCAATATACATGTGTTTCTACACTTTGGACTCAATCTTCTTGGTATTTTCTGCCGGGCGTAACCATTGGATTCATGAGGTCTATGATTATATTTGTGGAGCTGTCGTCTCATTCTTGGTAGTATATGTATGAATGCCTTCTTTCTTTAGGAATAGCTTTACTAATCTATTCTTAAATTTTGTTCCATTGTCTGACCTCAGTGTTCTAGGTTTTCTGATCGTTTCTTGAGAAATCTTTTGATAGGCTTGAACGAAACAAGCATGAGTTCTGTTTGGAATAGGTTGTGCCCACAAGCGTTTTGAAAAGACATTAATAGCGATCGGTAAAGAAGTGATTACCATCATTATGTTCTGCAATGCTGGTCACATTATTCAGTATTTTGAATAACTCATTAGACCCTGCAAATGCTCCATGCATTCCAGGTTTAAAGTAAATATCAGTTAAGTAGTCTTTCCACGTTGCAATCTTAACTCGAAATGAAACCAATCATTTACATAGAACACTTTTATTCATATGCAAATATGAATAACTTAACTAATATTTGTTTTACAATTCAGAGAAACTGTAAGAAGATTTTGCTGTGCACTATCACCTCAATATACATGCATATAAACTTAAATGTTCTTTAAACACTTTGGAAATGTCTCTGTTCACTCATACTCGTCCATTATTGAAAGTGACAAGCTCTGATATATATTATCGCCATAGTGAAACATAATTCTAGTAGCCACAGCCAACATGACGCCAGGTGCCCAAATCGTATTAGCGTAGATAAATCATGAATCAACGTCGTAGCTATTCCCTGGTAAATTCCGTTTTCATTCTAAAACATTGGATGAAACCATCACCCATTTCTTGTTCCTCTTTTCGTTAAAAAGACGAAGATGGTTGAAATCGACCTAGTAGTTTTGAAGTGATTGGCTTTTGAAGTTGTCAGGTCTAAAGCCACTCCCTTATTCACTACATAGCCATGTGGCTAGTCTAGAAATGAAAATGCAAAACTATGCAAAAATGACGTGGGGGTGGAAGGCACTCTATGACGTTTCGCTGCTCGATGAAACTCGTTGAAGAGGGTAATAAAAATACATTAAGAATTACTGGTCCATATTTACAAATGCACTTATGCTAAGATAAAAATGAGGAAAAGCAAAATATGTTAATTTTAACTGCCTCTGTTATATTTGAACATTGACTGAGAACTTATTTTCTCAAGTTCTTATAGTGTGGTTATTTTATTCAATATTTAATATTTTTACACTTCAATCCGAGTGTCAGATCTGTAATGTTATTCCACCATTCTAGCTTGCACATGACATCATGATGTTGGTAATGTGTCAATGATGTCATTCTAGCAGTCATCATATCACATGATGCGATTACTTCACTCGGACCGATATGACGTCACTGCTGAGAGATGTCTAGTAGCCGCTGCCTGCGGCGTAAGGCGGCGGCGATGTGTATGTCGGAGCAGTGGGTGCCGTTACCGCGGATACACCATGTTTTTCACCCTCCAGTGTGGTTGGCAAATTGACATGAGTCACACCTGTGTCAGATTAGATATAACAACTTATATTTCAATGACATCGTGCATTAGTTTTTTTGTTTGCTTGATGCTTAGCGTCATGTTCAGCGAAATACATTAGTATACGCTACATGCAATTGTTCTTAAATCAGTTACAATGTTGACATGATTAATTTCTAGATATTCGTACATGCCAAGAACACCCGCTATAAGTAACTTCAATTCACCAACGCTAAAAAAGAAACATGTTTTTCATTAAAATTATCATTTTTGGATGATAAAACAATAATGAGATACCCCCCCCCCCACACACACATTTTATTTATCTTAACTGCTTAAAAACTAGTCTTTTTGTCCAAAACAACGCAGAGAAAGAGAGAAACGGCAATAATTTTTTAGGCCGGACGTGGTCCGTGCGGATTGCCAATTTCGTTAAAAAGGGAATAACTTTCGTTCAGTGCTTCGTGTTTCCTATCAAGGGGCCTGTTTCACAACTACACTCCGCGTTTGGTTGAAAAAGGGGTACTATTTCAAAATGAACGCGCCATGTTCGGTCGTTGTAAAGCCATTAAAATGCATGGTGACAAGTTGCTAACACCACGGGAGTTGCATGTCCCCCGTCTCAAGGTTTAACAAGTTGTTACGTGAGTGCCTCTGTGGGGGTAAGGAGTGGCTACGTACCCAAGTGTCCCCTCCCCGGAACACAAGCACGAGATAAATAATGTAGCAAGATTTAGCAAGATTTAAACACCTCAAGTACACAAACAGATCAACCAGTAGGAGAATAGCATTGCCGTACTAGAGCTCATGATGGAATAAGACTGCCCTACACTCGAACATGATGATGTTTTACCTACGAACGCATACTTCAATGATTGTATAAGCGTATTGTGAACAGAAAGACAAGAGAAAGCTGACCTTGACCTGTTGCGGCTTGTGGAACTTGGGATGCGTTGACCACCACATAAGATGCTGTATTTATAGCCCCATTCTACAACCATCCAAACGTAATACTGTAGTATCATGAAAAACATATTTGACAAGAAAAAACGTGAAGAGTTGAAATTTAAATTTGTTCAAATATTTGAAATATAAAGTACTTATAAGTGCGCCGATGACGACATATATACAGTACCCAAGTATAAGCGTAAGTGTAATTCATCCATCCCATTATATATCTCACAGTGGAACAATTAGGTACCAAGTTACCAATTCCCTACAATTCTTGACTTTTTAAAATAACCCCTAAATGCGGAGTGAATAGCAAGAAATAATACCCCCTTTTTAACCAAACGCGGAGTACAATTATTAAAGAATCCCTTTTGGGTATCGCAGAGCACAGGGGTGAGGGAAAGAACCTCCCTTTTTATATGAAACTTCGTCTGTGCTCAAAATTGCCACCTCTCGCCATATTTTTTCACAAGAATGGTTCCAAGAGGCATACCAGGGTGAGAGATAAGGGATAAACAAAGACAAGGGAGCGACAAGAAGTGATGGAAAGAGAGGAGATACTGTTCTAATATACGTATGTACCTACGTTGACCTCGTCTCAACTCATTACTTATATCAACTCGCTTTAACTCAATATTTCAATCGACTCGTCTTGACTAGACGTTTACATCAACTCGTTTTGACTCAACACTTCCATCGATTCGTCTTGACTCAGTACTCACATTGACTCGTTCCTTGCAACAGCAGACGGCATGACAACAAACCGCAGAAGCAATTATAGACACGACCAGTTCAATCAGAGCAACTGCAGTCATGAATCCAGACGCAACATACTGCCAATAAAAGTAAACAATAGCACAAAGCTATGATAAAACCATAATAAGTAAGCTAAACATTGTCTTTCACAATTTCGTGACACAAGTTATTTCATGAATTTTAACTGTGCATTAGAACGTTTTTTTTTTTAATTTATAAGATCGAAGCTCTACAATTGTCACGTTTTAAACAAATAAACATAGAATAAAAAAATTTCAAATATTCAAATTTAAACATTCAAGTTCGCTTTACTTGTTTCGCGGTCTCGTGGTAAGAAAGACAGTCATGACGCCCGCAGTTGCCGCTTTCATATCCGTAATGGTAGATGAATGCGATGGCTATAAACTGCACCACGATTATTCCGATAAACACGATCATAAACGAGGCGGAGATAATGGACATAACCATGGTGACTAATATCTGAAAAAGAAAAAAAAAAATTTTTCTACCACACTGAAGGGAAATGAGAATAATTAGCATTATTAGATTAGTGTTATCAATGCAGCTCATCTGACGTCGAGGCAGCTGATATTTCTAAAATTTGAGTGCAAAAACACAGGCATTTTCGGGTGAAGGTCTTAGGCTAGATCACAGTAGTTCTTTTACACCCAAAATGATAAGTGGTTTCGCGAAATATTCCCTCTCAATACTAAGCGTGCTGCAGGAGTGTCTAAAAAATCCGTGTATTTTAAATTGCTGTGAAGTCTACTCATTATTTTTGATCATTTATAGGAGGCTGGGATTTGTAAAAACAAATAGGTTAAGAGAGTTTGTCACAAATTGCTTTGAAAAAGGGACGCAAAAACAAACAAAAATGATTTTTACAACACCGTACATGCTCATTCCACATTTGTCACATTTTTAGCAACTGTTGGTGGAAGTGTGTATCGTTTTATAGAGTTTGTTAGTACACTTGTTGTTTACTGAACATTCTTTAGCACCACTTCCCGCCTATTTTCTCTTATATGAGCCTCATGTAGGTTAATGTTCTTACAAAATGGCATAGATTGAACAAATGAAAAAGTTTATAGATATTGGAAAAGAGATGGGGTACTCTGGTGAAAAACTTCAAATGTTTGTAGAAAATGAACGTCAACGTGCACTAGAGTTGCAACGCAAACGTGACGGAAATGAAAGTCAACGGAAACGTGATCATGAGTGTGAAATGCAATTGGCGGAGATTGAATTACCCAAAATGCAAGCGAGTAACAGCGACGCTGTCATAAACACGGAAGTTGACAAAAGCAAACCATTGTTGTCAAAGTTACCTAAATTTAATGATAAGGTAGGCGATATGGACGCTTACTTGCAAAGATTTGAACGTTACGCTATTAATCGTGGCTGGAAACAAAACCGATGGGCAATATCTCTTGGAGCGTTGTTAGAGGTAATACCCTAGAAGTTTATTCTAGAATTCCTGCAGCTCATGCCTTCTATTATGCCACTCTAAAGAACGTTTTGCTGAGACGTTATTCTCTTCATGAGGGATTTAAACGAAAATTCTTTTCATCGCGGTGGGAAAAAAGGTGAAATGTTTTCACAATATGTTTGCCAAATGGAGAACTGGTTTGACCGTTGGGTCGAACTTTCAGAGACGAGACGGACGTACCACAAATTACGCAATCATTTTTCGAGAACAGTGCCTACACATGGCCACTCGCGACTTGAGTAAGTTTGTTCACGAAAAGGATTCTCTTTCACTAATCAAAGTTACAGAGAGACTGGGAGACCTTTTCGAAAGCGCACATTTTGACATAGAATGTCAAATGCCAAAAATGCCGAATAAGCATCTGGAAGGTGACAATACACGGGTTAGTAATCCTTCAAATACAATATCGTTTGCCGATACCCGGTGTTACAGATGCCACAAAGTGGGCCATATTGCTTTAAAACGCGAAGAGAAGAAATCAGAAAAGGCGAGTACAGCAGTTGTAACATACTTCCATCACAACTCAGACAGACAAGGTAAACAAAATCCAAGACGCCCCACTTCCAAAACCCAAAACTCAACTTCCAAGTCCCCAAACTATTTAGAGTGGACAGATCATTCAAAAGCTGCATTCGAACAGTTCAAACAAATGCTAATCAAGCAACCAATATTGAAATTGCCCGAAGTTGACAAACTCTTTGTTCTCAGAACTGACGCTAGTTCGACGAGGTTGGGTAGTATCCTGCCGAAGAACACAATGGAACGATGTTTCCGGTCGCTTATGCAAGTCGCAAGTTACTGTCCCGTGAGCAAATCTGGGAAAGGTTTGTCCTGCAGTGTGGTCACAAAGCATTAGTTTATTTGAACACAGCGTCATACAAAAATGATCGTATTATGAGATGGTCGTTGGTGTTGCAACCGTACTCAATAACGTATGAAGAGATAAAAGGTCAGGCTAATATAGGAAATAGCTACTGAGGCCTACAGTAACTTCTATTGTGTTTGAAAATAAAAAGTTAGATTTCACTGAAGTAAAATATTGTCGGTGGGGTAGTTGTCACAAAGTGATAGATTCTCTTCTTTATTTTTTAGGTTAGGTGCACGTGCAGTTTTTACAGTGTGCTTTACAGGTCTTTTTGTACAGGTCATCTATTTAAGTGACCGAGTAAAATCAATATTGACTACAAGGTGTAAAGTCAGTATTTATAATCCTTTAGTACACTCATGTTGAATACTTAAGGTGACTTTTGCCACGTCTTCGGGTCAGTTTTGAAGTAAACCATAAGACGTAAGTTAAATTAGTTATCAGCCTAAAGGTTTCACATCTATGGGTTTATGAATGATACGACTTAAGCAAAGTCAGTATTGCATAAATATAAGATAAAACTAGGTTAAAATGCTTCAGTTATTGCGAATTTATTAGTAGTTTTTTTTTGGGAAATTACTGCTGATAAATATTGAATAGTTTTATATCATTTTGACCGTTTGTATTATTAGTCGTGTAGTTTATGCTATATTTGAATATATGGATAAATTATGGGAGGATGGGAGCTCCGATGTGTGCAGTGTTTTGCTCAGCGTGGCACGCATGAGGACCGTGGGCGACCTATCAACGAGAGGCGGGAAGGATTTTATCAAGTCACTAATACTATTAGAAGATATCAACTTATTTTGAGTCAGCATAATGTATTAGATTGACCTTTAGGTCAATATTTTCGCACCTGGTCAATAACATATTTATGTTGATTCAAAATAAATCAGTTTTTGCTATACTACGCGACTTAACTAGCGCTTTAATTGCGACAGCCATCGCCATTTACCTTTTTGGCAACACTCAAAAATTATTAACTTGGAAATCTACCAGTCAGATACCAAAATCATATAACAATTTCCTTTAATGCAAATCAAACGTTTCAAATGACTCTAAATGATCTGGACAGCTATTGCCTTCTTCTGCATACAATATACATCTGATCTGGACAGCTGTTACCTTCTTACTGTATACAATATACACCTGTTACGTGTAAGACAACGTCTGTAGGATTTCAGATCAATTTGCTTTCTGAAATTTACCGTGCATTTTGATTTCTTGTACGACGATGCGATTCCAAATGTTCCAGCAATGATCCACTGCAAAATAATTAAAAAAGAAACAACTACATAAATAAAAAAATTAAATAAATAAAAAAAATATAGCAAACACACGTCACAATATTGTGGTTTCCAAATAATAATCATTGCTATTTTAGGTTTTCAAATAAAAAGGACACGACTTTGTACTATATGTCAGAACTCCTCGTCTTCTTTATTCTTAATTTGCTTTTGCATGCAGAATTTATATATATGACAACCTTAAAAAGGAGGATGTATAAGTTAATTACATCTTTAAAAACAAGGACAAAACAGAATTGCGGTCCTTCGAAAATGAACAAATAACAGTATACGTAACGAAACTGCACACAGAGTAATAGATGAGGTTTTATAAAAATGCATGTAGGGGTCGTATACAAAATATTGACGATCAGAGGCAGGAATGGTGGGAAGGGTGGTGGGGATGAGGAGAGCGAGAGAAGAGATGACGGAGAGGGGATGAGGGGATGAGAGGGAGGGTTGAGGGGGTGGGACGATGAGGGGGAGGGGATGAGGGGAAGAGGATAAAGTGGGGAGGTATGCGGGCGGGGATGATAAGTCAGGGATTGTGTTAATACCAGTGCTGCAATTAATTCATGAAGTCGAGATAACGGCGCAAATCACTACGTACCAAAGTGAGGGTTGAGAATGAACCGCTGTAGGGGAAGGGGAGGGTAGTGTAGATTATGCATGGCACCTTAGAAAATTGACGTAGAACTTGCCAACACTGGCAGCCAAATGCCATGAGCGACTTTCGATAGGGGAGTCTTAAAAACAATGGCTACGGAGTTACTAAGGATCGAAGCGACCGCCAGGAGGATCTGAACGATGGCCAAAGCCAGGGCTGTTTTGGCGTAGTAATTGTCATAGCGTTGCCGTGTGGCTGAAAACAGAGTATAAACATGTCACATTTGAGTGAAGGATTTGATTTGCTTTCATCGCGAGGAAGCGGAGGAGTGAGGAGGAGGGGGCAGGGGTCACCCTGGTATAAATTGGTCACCACGCGTGTCTATGAAATTTAAAACAACCCCTATCAAAGCAGAGTACCAAGATTGAAAAAGCACCCTTTATCCACCCCTAAAGACATCAAAGTCAATGAGTATATTTGAGCAAATGAAATAGTTATTTTAACAAACACGCTTCGGACATGCGCTACTGCAATCATAGAACAAAAATTAGACAGAAACTTGCATTGAAAAGTGTGTACGCCCAAATTTCCCCGATCCCCTATTTTAAATTTTTTGTTGAAAGCAGTTCCAAAGCAACGCCTCTGGCCCTAAAATTACACCCTTTATCTGCGCTTTTTATTTGTTGTTCGGGGCTAGGGTAGCAGGTTGAGGGTGTAGACGGCTATAATCATGCAGCAAGTTCTAAATGTATTTGAGATTGATTTCACAAGCACAGCTTGCAAACCATTCTAATCATTTTACAGTTTCAAATTTCCCCGTAGATCCACGGACGACAATCAGATTTTGCTTTTGTTTTACGTTTCTGAGAATTCTGATCATTTTTATTTTTTAGATTCTCCCCGGGGGTCAAATTTCAGATTTTAGAACAATTTTACGTTTCAGGCCATTTTTGACCCCTCCCACGCCATTGATGACGTCATTTGTCAAATTTCAAACGAACATAATTTCAAAACTACTGCAATTTCTATCATTTATCATCAAGACAGTTAAGTTTGTTTGTTTGTTTGTTTGGTGTTTAACGTCCCATTCACCAACTAGGATGGGTGTAATAGAACGCATTTCACACAGAAACAAGTGGGGAAAAGGAACGAAGAATGAGGAAATAGTGCAAGAAGAGTTAGAAAGAAATTCCGATTAGTCGCCTCTTACGCCATGCACCGAAACGGAACGCAGTGGGTGTATTCTTAAGATTCTCCCATCCCACAGGGGGTAGACAGTTAAGAGATAACACAAAAAACTGGATATCCCTGATATAGAAATGAAATGTGAATGATGTTACGCAGTGCTGCCAAATCTAGATAAATTTGAGACATATTTATATGAAAAACTGACTGTTCGTCGTGAAGAAACTTACCGCTTTTGCTTACATGTCTTCAACAATGATGAACGGTATGCAAATCATACATGTGATGACACAGGTACTCATGCATCACCAATGCAAAGCAGACGTATAACAAGATTGGCTGATGAGTGAGATCAACCTTCTGCATAGAACCGAAAGAAGATACAATCTGAGAAACAAACTAAGAAGCAAATGAAGAAACAAACAAAGGATGCAATGCAAGTGGGTAAAGGTAGAAGAACAAGCCTTGGTGGACATGCAAGAAGTGTTTGAACCTGAAAATGAATCCAAGTTGCTACTTGATAAGCGGCAGCAAGAAAATCGCATCACAAGAAAGAAAGAGTAGACAACGGGATGAAATGGTATTTTTTCGTTTTAGCTCGATTTGAGAAAATAACAACACATGAACAGAGAGTTTGGAAGAACGTGTGAATAGCACTCATCTGTGCACTCAAGACTTTTAGCACTTTTAGAGCCTTCAAAGAAATAGATATTGATAACGATTTGCCAAATGCATTCAAGGATTTGTTTTGGCAAGTTTGATGAGCGTCAAGAATCTGGATTGGTGCTGAATAAGATTCTTCAGACTGAAGTTCATACAGCTACATTAGAACCCTTACAGGCCTCTAGCAACATTGAGTTGCAAAAGAAGATACAAAAATACTAAAGGTGTTAGTATTGCTGCCTATGGTTTATATTAGCTCATCTACATCCAATGAATGACCATGTAAATTTGATGTGGAACTATCAACCGTTTGAACATGAGCTGAATGTGGAAGATATAACATTTAAAACACTAATTCATCAAATTCCTAAATATAGAAGAAGATGAACAACATTTGCCATCAATGTTTTTGGTTGCGAAAATGCAGTTGTGGTATCCATCCACATAAGGCGAATGAGTTAACATGAGAGTGATACTAAAATTAACTTACTGCTCGCCAGTGACAAAGAGAAGAGACATTATTGTTTAATTAAGAACTTTAGTCGACACATGAAGCATCGTGCAAAACATCATGGTAAAAAGTTTTACTGCTTCAATTGTCTGCATGAATTTATGCGATAAGACCTTTTGGACAAACATCGTGAAGTTTGTGGGGAACATGGAGCACAGCGATAATCATTTCCCACGGACACAGTGATTTGATCCAAGGGCATTGCTAAACAACAAAAGGAATTCTTTGTCATTTATGCTACTTTGAATGCTGTAGAGACAAATGCGACACACGGGACAGGTGTCAACATCATAAGGCCAACAGTTTTGCCTGCTTTGTCGTCAGCGATTATGATGGGTCACCAATGGGACAATGCTGCCCACGAATTCCTTAAGTATATGGTGCATGAATGTGATCACAATGTGAATCGATGGAGGAACCCAAAATCCAATGAATTGACTGCTGAGGGTAAGAAACAGTTTCTTCAAGCTACTCATTCCTACATTCACCATGAGTTGATGGGAGTGGATCGTGTGCAAGATCGTGATCACATCAGCGTAAAATACAGCAGAGCAGCCCATTGGTTTGATTGATTGATTGATTTGTTTAACGACACCGGCAACCCGCTAGGGTCATATTGTGTCGGTTCTGTTACTATAGAAAGTCTCAGTCGAAACTAAAATCAATTAAAATAGACATAACCGTAGTGTATAATCTAAAACCAACTAAATTCAATTTAAAACTTTCTGTACAAGTGTATTTCTTTCAGAAAAGAAATAATTTTACTTGGTGCTACCTTTGTAAAAAGGTTTTTCATGGAATTCACTGTAGAAGCGTGAAAGAATGTTCTGAAAATCTAGACAATTGAGTAGAATATGTTTTACAGTCAGACGTTCTTGACAACCAATACATTCTGGAGGCGCTTCGCCCCTCAGAAGATATCCGTGGGTGATGTATGTATGCCCCATTTGAGCTCTAAGCATAAGCATAACCGCTTTGTCGCGAATATTGTCAAGAGCTAGCTGCTTCTGTCCGACTGTTGGTTGGATTTGAAACAGTTTGTTATTTCTTTGTTCGTTCCACTCTTCTTGCCAAAGGTTTTTTACATAACTTGAGATATGGGGTTTAAAGTCGGAATATGGTATGAGAAGGTCGGATATGTTATAGTTTAGAGCCTCTTTTGCTGCTTGCTCCGCAGCTTCATTACCCGATATGCCGACGTGGGTTGGCACCCAGCAAAACACTACGGATTTGCCTTGTTTGATTGCCCTTTCATAACGTTATATTAGGTCTAAAATCATTGTGTTCGACACTTGTAGATTTTCTAGTGATTGTAAGACCGATAAGGAATCGACACAGATAACAAATTTTTTGTACCTACCTATCTTGACAATTTCCATGGCTAGTGCCCGAACCTCTGCAGAAAAGATGGAGGAGCCGTTTGGTTATCTTGTTTTCAGGGTATTTTATTTTGTAACTATTGAGGCAGCAACTTGGTTATCGAGTTTAGATCCGTCCGTGTATATGAAATTATGGTGAGGGTAGGTTTCTTTTATCTCAGCAAACCTACCTTTTCTCTTCTTCAGCGGTTGTTGTGTCTTTGGGAAAGTTTGTAAGAGTTTTGTTTATGGTTGGCCTTTGTATTTTCCATGCTGGGTATTTTGGAACTTTCAAGTTTGCAATTTGCTCAATTTTGATTCCAGAATTATTAAGGTGGTTACGAATTCTAGTGCCAAAGGTACAATAACCCTAAGGCGTGTGTTTAAGATTTCTGAATGATCTGTTTCGAACACTGCTTTATGGGTGGGGTTTTCTTTGTTTGCATATAGTTTAATTGCATATTGCATTGAGAGTTTGATTCGTTTGATATCCAATGGTTGTTCATTTGATTCAACCTGAAGGCTTTCCGCAGGTGATGTTCTGAAAGTATTAAGGCAGAGACGAAGGCCTTGGTTTTGAATTGGGTTCAGCATATTTAAGTACGAGGGCCTTGCCGATCCGTACATAATCTATTCTAGATCCTATTAATGACTTACACAGTTTTAATTTAGTACTGGTATCTGCTCCCCAGTCTTGGGCGGAGACGACTCGTAGCAGGTTGAGTGCCTTTTGGCATTTCCTCTTCACGTCTCTTATGTGGGGAATAAAATTTAGTTTCGAGTCCAGAATTAGATCAAGGAATATGTTTTCCTTTACTACATGTATTTCAGTGTTTGATAAGTATAAAATAGGATCATCGTGTGGCTTTCGCTTGTTGCAGAAGTGCATGCAAACTGTTTTGGTTTGCGAAAACTTGAAACCATTTTGGTCAGCCCAGTTTTGAAGCGAGTTTATATTTTGCTGCAGGCGACGCTCGATAAGATTCATATTCTTACCCCTTGTAGACATAGTAAAATCGTCTACAAACAGTGAGCTGTCTATTCCCTGCTTAGTTGCCCCCTTGATACTATTGATACATTGATTTTGATTAGAAACAACAGAATTGATAGAATACAGACTTGAGGACAGCCCTCTTCTTGCTCAAAATAATCCGAGAAAATGGAAACAAGACGGAGTTTAAACCGCCTGTCATTTAAAAACGCTTGAATGAATTCAGGAAGGCGATCTCGTACACCAAGGTCGTAGAGATCTTGCATGACCCCGTGTTTCCAAGCCGTGTCGTAGGCTTTTTCTAAATCGAAGAAAACAGTGACGACACGTTCGTTATGGATAAAACCTTCTCTTATAAATGATTCGAGTCTAACCAGGTGATCTATGGTACTTCTTGCTTTTCTAAAGCCGCTTTGGATGTCAGTAAGCAGATGGTTTTTCTCTAAATACCAAATTAGTCTTGCGGCTATCATTCGCTCTAGTGTTTTGCACAATGAACTGTTCAGGGACATTGGGCGGTAATTTTGGGGATTAGTAGAATCCTAATTAGGCTTTGGGATTGGTATGATAGTGGCTTCTTTCCATGTTTCAGGAAAGTGTCCTGTGGTCCAGACTTGGTTGAGTAGTTCTAAGAGTACTTCAAGAGTTTCCTCAGGTAGGTGTTTTAGAACCTGGTAGGGCAGGTCGTCTGGTCCGGCCGCTGTGTCATGTGAGTTATGTATAGCGTCTTTTACTTCCGCCGAGGTAAAGGTGCTATTATACTGTTCCAAATTATTTGAGGTGAAGTCTATTGGTATTTGTTCTTTAATTTCTTTTATTTGACGGAACGCAAGAGAGTAATTTTCAGATGAGGAATTGAACTGAAAGGTTCTGCCAAAGGTATTTGCTATTTCGTTGGGAATGCAGCGTACAGTTTTGCTAAAGATAAGGATCGGCAAGCAAAGTGGGATTCATTCATCACTCCTGTCCTATTCCACAATCTACGAGGATATATCAGTCATCTTCTTATGGAGAGTATAAATTGTCAGTCATTCCCTATACTGTGGAAAAGTAAATTGCAATTATCATGGTCAGTCTAAAATTCATTGACTCCTACCAATTCCTGGGAGTATCCTTGCAAAAAATTAGTAGCCAAATTAGCGGCTGAAGGCAAAGAGAAGTTTGAGATTATGACTGCTTATGTGCGCGACAGTCAACAGCAAGAGTAACTTTTGAGAA
Organism: Protula sp. h YS-2021; assembly: GCA_949752745.1. Classification (NCBI taxonomy): domain Eukaryota; kingdom Metazoa; phylum Annelida; class Polychaeta; order Sabellida; family Serpulidae; genus Protula; species Protula sp. h YS-2021. The sequence continues at coordinate 63,676,143 of OX457031.1, read as the reverse complement.
AAAGAGGATGTCCCCATGATTATGTTGATGAACGCTCCAAGTTTGCAGAAACCATGCATTAACCACAATCAGACTTTTACAATCAATTACATGAAGAAGGATTTAGTGATGAGGACTATGCTCATGCAAAAAGAGTCTGGAATGTATTTTACTGCATCAACCTCTACCTGAAAACAGGTGTGTTGCTGTTGCACGTCTGAATTGGATCCCGCTCATTAGCATACAGTACCAGGTTTAACATGGGACGCTACGCTGAAACATATAAAAAGGTTCAATTAGAAATGAGAGATGATATTAAATGGTGGAGCAAGGTCTGTGAGGAGATATTTCAGTCATTACACAGAAGTATACAAAAGCCAACAACCCTTACATTCCAGACTATGGTGTGACCAAGTCAGCAAACTACATCCTTTACTTTGACGCCAACAATCTCTATGGGTTGTGCATGTCACAGTTTGCCAGAATGTGGATTTGAGTGGAAGATCCATAATCTCTGGATTTCATGAAAGTAACTGAAGATGTTTGTTTGTTTGGTAGTTTGTTTATTGGTGTTTTAAGTCCCTTTCAGCGATCACAGTGCTATATCAGGACTACCCTGCCACATTATACTGAAATGGGCCATTCCAGTTTGAATCCCTGGGGGGATCATGATTGAGTGCACAGCTAATAGATATGAGCAGGATTCGAACCCGCACCGGCTATACACCCCAGATCTAAAGTGAATGAAGATGCTGAGACAGGATATATTTTAGAGGTAGATCTAGCATATCCGGAAGAAATCCATGATCAACATACTGACTATGAAGTGGCTGCTGAATTGTTCAAATAGTCAGAACCTGAGAAAGCAGTAAGGATTGAAATTTAAACCTGGAGCAAAGTTGATTCCGAATCTCACTGACAAGAAAAAGTATGTGGTACGTTATCGAAATTGCAGCAATACCTGGCATCAACAAAGAACTTATAAGAAACGTAAAATTAGTTCAAAATTGCGCTGCTCACCTTATCACCAACACTCGAAAGTCAGACCATATAATACCAGTATTGATTGGATTACACTGGTTACCAGCGTATGTTGCTGAAATGTGTAGTTTTTGTATTTTCTTGCATCACAGACTCAGCTCCGGAATATCTAGTGGACCTTGTCAAATCGTATGAAAGTGGTCAAGACCTTAGATCGCAAAACCAATGTTTATTGAAAGTAAACAGAACATTCAACAAGTTTGGAGACAGATCATTTGACAATTTGCCCCTACAATATGGAACATTATATTAGGAGTTGCACCAGTATTCACAATTTTAAGAAGTTGTTAAAAACTTCTTTTTAGAGCAGCTTACGGGAATTGTTAATTCGTATATGCTCTGTACTTTATACTGTTAATGGTGCTATCTTGAGTTCAGTATTTATTTTTTATTGTTTTAATCCCTCCTCCTGCTTGTTTCTAATTATCTAAGCTTAACAGTGTATGTTACATCTTGTAAATCGCTAAGAGCGTATTGAGGATTAGGCACTCTAAAATGTATTAAATAATAATAATAATGATAATAATTTTTCAGAGAAAATTGTGAAAGTTGGTCTATCATCATTTGATGACAAGCGCTGTGTACGATGACGGTTACACCATGTTAGTAGTGACACTTGTCGTTCTTATCTTCTTGTAGCAACCAATGATTTCAGTAAATCAATAATGTTGGAATTTTCAATTACATCTCCAGTTCATTCTTATCTGTCCACCTTGTACCACACTTCTTTAGTTCCGGCAGGAGTTGTATTACTTTCGCACGATACACAGATTGAAAATGGTTTAGAAATGTTAACTGTTGTGATTTTTCTAACTCTGCTGTAGCTGCTGCAGCAGACTTTTGTTGTTGCGACTGAGTTGTTCTTAAATAACGAACAAGAAGTTGAGACATTTCCTTTGCAATTTCACAATTTCGTTTCTTTATAGACTGTTTATTCGCTTTAGCTTTGATACCATCATTTGAAGGTTAACTTCATAATAATTTTCCATAATCTGATTCAGGAATAAGGACAACTTTTATTGCATACTTCAGTTTTCTAATAACAATTGAGCTAATGATGGAAGCAATTTATGCAATTGCTCCAATAAATCCAACTTTTTAATCAATTTTTAGGCTTGAGGGTAATTTTCTTATCAGCCAGTTGTCGAATGATTTGTTTTTCACGCTTTAATTTTTTATACAATTTGCTTCGAGGGTAAGTGCCCATGCAATATATTCAAAAATATTTCAAACTGGCCAATTCATCTTTTGTGGCCTGCGTCAATAAGGATTTGCGTTGAAATTACGAAATGGTTGATACGCTCGATGTTCAATACCAAACAATTGTAATTCTTCTTCATGCACAATTTTATTCACATAAACGTAATATGTATCACTTGGTAGAATTCATGTAGGAATACGTAACTTAGCTTTAGTCTTTGGTATCAAATCGATAAATAAATAACCATGGGGTTTGCTTGTAGCATCTTGATATGCTTCAAGTAAAAACTGAGATTTTCTTCAATGCATTTGTTGAGCCAATGTACTGAACTGTTGACTATCTATTGGATTTTTACAGAAAATAATGTAACGTGCATTTCAACTAATATTACGCATTTCCTTGGAGAAACTGATTGCGCACAATAAAAATAATGCTTAGATTTTTATGGCTGCTTCCAACACTAAACAATCTGGTCAAGCGTTCATCGCTGTGACATTTGGTTATGAGACCATCAATAATGAGTAAGTTATTCTATTTCGGATTGAATCGCCTAACCACTTGACAAACGATTCTTTCACACCTTTTTTTTCAATTTTGTACTCGGATTGAACGTCTTTTGTTACAGCTTGTTATTCTTCTTCATAGAAATGACCATCAATATCTTCGTCTAAAAAGTCTTTGACATGATACAATTATATTTCGTGCTTCTTACAACGATGTGTGACAATGAACACTTCTTGTGTCTATTTTATATGGTAATCCCTTTGAAACACATATTCCATGTGTGAAATGCAAACATATTGACCATTGTAAAACTTAAAACGTTTTCACTTTTTCATTGATTTTATTTTCAATTTATCAATATACATGTGTCTCCACACTTTGAATTCAATCTTCTTGGTAAAATCTACCGGTGATAATGCATTTTGTAAGAATCCATGAGGCCTATGGTTATACTTGTAGACTAAGTCTTGTAAAATATCTGTATATCGATACGTTTGCCGATGTTGAAAATAGCGATACATCATTCCTTTGAGAGTACGAATGACTCTTTCAGCAAAGTTGGCTTTCGTCTTATTCTTGGTAATATATGCATGAAAGCCTTCTTTCTTTAGAAATTGGCTTACCCATCTGTTCTTAAATTCTGTTCCATTATCTAACCTCAATGTTCTAGGTCCTCTTCTTGTTTCTTAAAACATCTTTTGAAAGGCTTGAATGACACTAGTAAGATTTTTCGAAGAGGCTGTATTTGGAAAAGACATCTATGACACTTAGAAACGAATTGCCTTCATTATGTTCTGCAATGTTGACTGCATCGGCCAAGTCCACATCTCACATATTGGCATTGCCACGGGTAATGCTGCGTTGTCTTTTAAATTTTTATTTCACTGATTAAAGTAAATTAAAGGCATATTGATCTTGGAACTAATTTTTCACTTTGGAATATGCGACAGGATTTTTGCTGTGTTTCAGTTCTTAGAATAACTTATTAGGTCCTACGAATGCACCAGGGATTCCAGGTTTAAAGTAAGTTGTGATTGAGTAGTCTTTCCACGTTGTCATATTAACTCGAAAAGAAAACAATCATTCACATAATAAACTTTAAATGACATATAAATATGAATAACTTCTAACTAATATTTTGATAAGTCAGTTTAAAGACTATGCTGCGCACTACAGTTCATACACATAAACTTTAATGTTCTTCAAACATTTTGCATATGTCTATATTCACTTCACCTCGTCCATTATTGAACGCTCCAAGCTCTGACATATCCGTTGACAGTGAAACCGCATCGCTATTATGTAATATAATTCTAGCAATCACAGCTAGCATGAGGTCAGCTGCCCAAATCGTATTGGCGTTGATAAATCTTCAATCAGTGTCATAGGTATTCCCTGGCAAATTCAGTTCTTCATATTCACTCACAAAACATTTGATGAAACGACAGTTTTGAATTGTCCTTCCAACAACTTCCCAGTGTTTATGCATATTCTTCACTTCGAACACTCAGTATGATTTTAAAAAAGCAAGCTTTGAAAACAAAGAGCCAATATAGTTCAATATAGTTCATCTTGAAGACGTCATCCAATGTCTCCATGCGTCTCCGAAAAAAGCTGAGATGTTGATATGTTTCGCCTTTTTCTTCCTGTAATATAATGATGGTATCACTTGAATTTTTCATAGCATGTTCATATAGGTGGCCTTCAGTAAGCTGTTGAAACTGTATACAACGTTCGCCATCAGGTTCAATAGCTTTTATACTAAGATCTTCTGACACTTGTGGATAAAATCCTGGTATGGATAAATATTTAAGATGATTCTTCACCACAGCTTGATCTACAGGAAATAGGATAATGTCAACTTTTGTTCTCATGAATTGCTTTAATTTTCATTTCAATTCTCTTTTGAATTACTTCAAGCAAAGTTTCAAGTTCTGGCCAAACATTGTAAACACAACTTCAACGTTCCCCACAGATAAAATCGCAACGTTCAGCTTACCCTCCAAAAAAGAAAAGTCCTGTTGAACACTACGGTGAAAATATGGCTGAAATGGATACAGTAGTTTTGAAGGTACGCGCTGTTGAAATTATCAGGTCTGTTTTATATGCCCTATAATGCTGAGAGGGGGCGCGGAGAGGGGTAAAAATGAAAGATGCTGAAACGTAAAACTATACCAAAATTGCAAATTCACGCCTAGGGGAAGGATGAAAAATGAAAAATGCTCAGAACTGTCTGAAACATAAAACTATACCAAAATCATAAATTCACCTCTGGGGCAGGGGTCAAAATATGAAAAATGCTCAGAATTGTCTAAAACGTAAAACTATACCAAAATTGTAAATTCATCCCTAGAGGTAGGTTGGGGATTCAAAAAATAAAATAAATGTTCAGAATTGTCTGAAACATAAAACTATCCCAAGATCGCAATTCATCAGTAGGCGGAGGTGCAAAAAATGAAAAACGCTAAAAATGGTCTGAAACATAAAACTATGCTAAAATTGCCTCTGGTGGTTGGGAGTCGGGGGGGGGCGGTTCGTCCTGAAATGAAAATGATCAGAATGGTCTGAAATACGGGAGGAACGGAGTCGGTCAGTCACCGGGAAAAGCAGGGGGTCAGCCGTTTGGTCACCAGGGGGACCAGTTAAAAGTCGCGTTTTTCCACTACTTCCACAGCCCATTTTCTAACCGGTTCAAAGCAGCAACGTTTATAAAATCAGTCCCGGAAGAGGGACTTGAGTCCAACCCATCCCTCCTCAATCCAAGCCAGGAATGATTCTCAAGGGCAAGGGTGCATGCCAGATAGCAAAGCTATGTTGGCCCAACATCGGCAAAGGTTGGGCTTTGGTTGTAATCGCTGGAAGTTGGCGTAACAATGTAGGCCCAACGTTGGCAATTTTTGAAGAACTAACACTAATTTGTAAGGATTGGTCCAATGTTGGTCCAATCGCTTGCCAACGTTTTTATCACTGTTGGGTGAAGGTTGGCATTTATTGTTGACATTACTTTGGGCCAACGATTGCATTTTTCAGGAATACAGTTTCTCACAGGAAATCAGTCTCGGCGCTATAAAACTGCTTGCAAGCAACGTTTCGTGTGAAACTGAAATCAAAGTTAATTTTTTTTGAAGTTTTTGGAGCACAATGGCACAGCCTTCAAATAACAGGTAAATATAAAGAATCCTAGAACAAATGTACCGATTTAGAAATAAATTTTATGGTTGTATTAAGAAACAAATACCCATGAAATGTGAGAGGTAATATGTGCTTTCAAAAACATGTGCAAGCTGGGTTGTTTTACCGCAGGGCTAGCGTTGGCAAAGCTTTCGGGAGATATTCCGCGATCATTCCGCACGTACAACTTTTTCCAAGAAATCCAGATTTCTTCCTTCAGCCACCCCTGACGTAAAAATTTGTGCATGGCCATTCGTTTAGGCACCATCGAAGTGTTTACATTTCAATCAAAATGCTACCTTTCCCCGACTTACAGCCAACGTTAGCCCAACGTTGCGAACCGTGCATCGACGCAAGTTGAATAAATCCAAGAAAAATGCGAACTGGTCCGAAATGCAAGCCTCGCATCATCGTACGTTAATTAAACATGCACACTGGTTTTAAATGCGAACCCTGCATCGCCGCAAGTTGAATGAACATGCGCACTGGTCCAGATTAAGAACCGTTCATCGAGGCAAGTTAAATAAATATGCGCACTTGTCCGAAATGCGAACCGCGCATCAGCGCAAGGTAAATAAACATGCGCAGTTGTTCAATATGCGAAAGGTGAAGAATTTTGGAAATATTATATTGTTGCTATGCATTATCCAAGATGGCGACTGGTGGCCATTTTGGACTTTCCGATCGGGTGTTGAAACAATTTGAGATATTTACTTGATAAGTGTGTGTATAACACTTAGTACTGATCGACTATGTACTTTTTACATTATAATGTTTATAATTATCGCTATGCAATATCTAAGATGGCGGATGGCGGTCATTGTTAATTTTCAGATCTGGTACAAAGGCCACTTTTACACATCATGTATGTAACTACTCGCTCTCGTCAAGACTCAAGAGTAATCCATAAGTATTATATAGTTTCTAATATTGAGATAAGTCAACTTTTTCTGGTAACTGTGTAGTTCTAGACGAGACTTCAATTTTCCTTTTTTGCAGTTGCTCTAAGGCGAAAACGTGGTTTCGAATATTCAACTGAGGCGGAGATTGAAAGGCCCAATAAGGATTTGGCTCAACGGAGGCCGAAAAAGGACAATGCAGACTCTTGCGACTGAATAAATTTCACAAACTTTGCCATTTGTCGTGTGGTGTTATGTTTACAAGTTCGAATTGAATGAAACTTGTCTTGAGAAAATAAACACAAGGTTTTGAAGTGAGAGTTTTTATGGAGTTAAAATTAAAAAATTATCGGTAAAAATAATTCACGCCAGTACATTTGTCACTGATGTTTTGCAGGAAACCTGTTACATAATGTTATTCATTAATTGCCATGCACTTGACAATTTTTCAGAATGCCGGTAATTTATTTTCCCTACGCTGGCAAGAAGTTGGGCCAATCTGCACGGTTCTCTAGAACCAACGTGGGAAATTCACCAAGGCCCAACGTTACATGTGTTTGTTGTTTTATTGTTGGCCCTACCGTTGGCTTAATGTTGGACCAGCGTATTGTATGTTTTTAATACGTTGGCCCAACGCAATACCAACACGTTGGCAAGAAGGTGGGCCGATTTGCACGCCTCAGTTGGTCCAACGTTGGCAATCCACCGAGGCCCAACGTTGCATGTGTTTGTTGTTTAATTGTTGGCCCCACCGTTGGTTTAATGATGGCCCATCGTATGATATTTTTTTACTACGTTGGCCCAACGCTATACCAACACGTTGGCAAGCGGGTGTACCGATTTGCACTCCTCCGTTGGTCCAACGTCATCAGCCAACCGAGGCCCAACTAAGATTGTTGGCAAAACAAATGTAGGTTTAATGTCGGCCCAACTATGTATTGCTATCTAGGATGCAGTTTACCCTTTAAAGTGAATGGCTCTAGTGCTTCATGAAATTACTCTCTCCGGGATGAACAATTTAGAAAACTTCGCATGAGTAATATCATGATCCTCTTCTTCTGACATTTGTCTGACATTTGTTGTTAAGGTTTTCTAAGGTTTTCTAAGGTTTTCTTTTTTGTAAGAAATACATAGAACTGAATGAAAATCGCCATCCTACGTAACATAATTGGAACTCCGCACGGACCCCGGCTGGCCTCGAAATTAACTCTTCAGCACTCAAGTGCCCCCAACCTCTCCCAGTAGGGCGTTGACAGCGCGGGACACGAAGCTCGAACCAACAAAACAAAAGAAACCCTTATAAGCCAATTCGCACTTTCGTGTTGTTCCAGTGGAGGTGCTGTTTCGACTGTAATTTTTTGGGGATAAAATATAAAGAAATGATAAGGGAAAAACATCAAAATTCTAATTTTCTTTCAACAAGCACACTTTCAGATTTATATAACCACCATATGAGCTTTTGAAAACTGGTTTACATATTATTCAGTCCCTTTAATAACTAACATGTGAATATGTTTCTGGCAAAAATGAAATTTTGTTGATTTTTGCAGTTTTTTCTATCATTTCTTTATATCCTTATCCCAACTGAATTCAGCCGAAACGCAAAAACTTTTCAGTAAAAGTCAAAGTGCGAATTGGCTTATTCTTGTCAACTTTTCATTTAAAAACCAGAAGCTGAGCAGCATGTCACAAGCACAAACATTTCCTCCGCGTACTTGAACGATACAGTTTTTCCCAGACATTAAAAGTTTAAAAGTTAATTAATAAATTTACCTTGAACAACGTTGATGGTGATTGGCTGGGAGGTTTCCTGCATATTCGTTATCTGTAATTAAAACGTTGTAATACAATACATAGTTATAAATAAACAGATAAGCATTAATTTGGGGGAGGAGGGTCCGGCCTGCTGCGTACATACGCATTTTATAAACATATCCCAAACATATTTTTTATGAAATTAAATAACCGAATACATCGATTTGCAAACTAAATATTATACTCTCTTTTAGTGCAATGGCTATTTTATTCACATTTTTAATGTATGTGAGCATATACACTGATTAATTTTTCACTGATTAATTGGCATTATAGCTTTCAAAACAAATTGATGTTTTCCCCAACATACTGCGTACGTGCGTACAGGGTGGAGGGAATGGGAGATTCTAGGAAACTGCGTATGCACTGCGTACAGGGGGTCCAAAATTAACACATTTTTACTTACCTACTTTATGAATGGCCCCTTATTTCTCATCACGAAATAAATGCATTCTGTATAAGTTGAACCATTTTAATACAGAAAACAACCTTTTTTGACAAAGAATCTCTCCTAAAATTAACATTGGCGCCAAAATAATTACTTGTGTCCGTTTTAAATTAATTTACGCCTTAGATCATGTGATATGGTCTTAGTTACTGAATAAAATAGTTTATTTTGGCGAGTGTATGGTTTATACCAAGTTCACTGTCAAGTTAAAAGGAAAGGGAAAAGACAAAAATTTTCCCTGTTATTGATTGGTTGAAATAATCTTAACTCGGCCCTTGATTGGCAGTCTTTCAGCACCCTAGATTATCGACACTGAACTGAAAACTTTCCCTGAGCTGAAGCTGTTCAGGGACAGTTTTGGAGTTTGAAATAAAACCGGCCCCCTCACCGCCCGCAAAAAATTGTCGTTAATTCCAACAATCCATAAATTCTCTCCATATTCCCCCAATCCAATTTTGTTGTGTGAACGAAATCTTAGGTGAAAAGTGTGATGGTAACGTCTAGCAAAGATTCTCGATTTTTTCTCTCTCTATTCACTTACGCATCTTTTTGTATTGAAAGTGGTCATGTTAAACCCCAAAAAATTTAACAACTTCATTATTGTGTGAAATTGATATCAATCTCATGACACCGAAATGCATTAAAACGTTATATTATGACCTTACAAGGAGTGTCTCATCAAACATATGATCGTCTCGAATACGCTTCGGCACCATAATTCGCTAGTTGAAGAAGTTAAAAGATCACTGATCTTTTTTTAAATTTAGAATTGAATATTGGGGAAAAATATTACATTTTCAGTAAAAAGGAATGTAATGTTTTCATAACTACAGTGCGAATGGTGCTCAGATTTTATTAGAATGTTACTTTTTGTGTAATTGAAAGCGCTTTAAGGGTAAGTCAGATCATGATTTATATCTAGATGTCTTCAGTTATCAAACGCTCAGAGACTAGTAAATTACAGCTAATTGGAGCATGATTTCTTCAGTTTTATGCCAATATTTTGCGCGCTCCATATCATCTCTGTTCTAGAAGCATCCAGCCCATTTCAAATTTTCAAGTGGCTGTGTATTTACTATTTCTTTCCTTGTGTTTCTTTCAGGCAATAAAAATCGTAAACAAATGGCAGTGTTTTGATCACGTGAACATGACGTCACTCTGATTGATAGCACTTTGTTTTGCGCACACATCATTGCGAAAGAAACAGACTGGCGAGTCATTTATTGATTAATTGCTTGCTATTTTATTTATTCTACGTTCAAACAATAGAATTTCAGTACCATAGTAAATCATGCAGCTATGACAAAACATAATTCTTGAATGATTTTGATTAAATGCTTGAAAAATAGAAAGGCGAGGGTGGAAGTTTAAAAACTTATACTAGAGCATGGCAATACTAATAACACAAACACATGAGGTAGTAATCTACAATTATAGCACGTAAAGGCACAATAAAAACATTAATCACTATATTACGTTATGTAAAAATTCTTTATCAATTTTTTAAACAACTTTAGACTGAAGCATGATCTGATATTGTCAAATAGACAATTCCAAGTTTTAACGCCAACTACAGATACACAATTTGATTTTAAATTCGTCCGTACAAGATTTGTTTTAAGCAATTTATATTTAATAAATGAATCATTTGCATGATCATAAACAAAATATTTTCATTCCAACTAGTCTGATTCAATAATTTTCATATATCTTGGCCCCCTCAGAGGTCAGCTGTTTCATAACAACGAAAAAAGCAAAAGTCCTTCACCTTCGTGCGATCCCTATTTTCGCCAATGATGTGAAATGATTTGCCGAAAAGTTCTATCATAAAAATCAAAACAAACCCAAAAAGGAAACAGGTGTGAAACACGTGTGATAATCTAAAAATAGAAAACCAAGTGTTTTTGTTATTAATTCATATGGTAAACAAAGGTGAAAGAAACAGGAAATAGGATTTTTTGGATAATGATTGACAAAATTATCATGAAAGAAACACTAGGTTCATTTATATTCACAAATATTAATCTAAATGACGGGTATGGGGGTCTCTTTAATTTGCCATTAAAATAATCTGGGTACAGTCGTTAAACCTAGAGTTAATAGACAAAATAAAATTTAAATATGGCGGACTACCACTTCCCGTTGCGGAATAATTAGTAATTAGGCGTGAAAAGTTTTAAGTATAAATAGTGCAATTTTAGTTGATGTCAAAATGCACCAAAACGGCACAAAAGAAATTCATAGCATATAATAAGGGGCACAAAATAAAGGGTAAAATGAATGGGAAGGAGGGCAAGGGTGTAGTTAACATTAAAATAGAAATACTGCAAGTACTGGACAAGAGGGAAGTACAGGGAAATACACGGGTTAGGTCAAAATTCACTTTTGACTTCGGGACATGAAACGATAGTTCGTTGCTAAAAAAAAACTGTTGCAATAAAAAAACTTGCTATAAAAAGTTTGAGTCAAAGAAAAGTACAAGCCTGATGATTCGAAAACGGTTCCACTGCCGATCTGAAATTTAGTATCCAGTTATAAGTGTTAGAATTATTTATTCCTGGTCTCGCTCGTGACAAAATAGTTATGACGCACTGCACTGACATCTCACTAGCACACACCAAAAAACAAAAAAAAAGGGTTAAAGAATGATTGATAGACATTTAGCCATCAAGTATAAATTATCTTAGTATAAATTACGTTTGTAGAACTCTGTTATTTTAATGAGTTGTTTTTTGGAGGGGTTTGCGTGTGTGCAAGGCACTAAATAAATTACTGCGAGATTGTGCCAATTTACATACGGCAGGTTTTCTTGCAAGTGCAAGAACCTGTAGGTCAATATACTGATAGGGCTTAAACACAAGGCCGTTTACCAGGATCTCACGTACCTGTTGTGGTCATAATTTTGTGCCAAATGAATTATTAGACGAGGGGAGGGGAGAGGAGTTAGGGGCCACGAGGGAATTAGGGGAAGGAATGAGGGAGGGAGTCAGGGGGGAATAAGGGAGGGAGTTAGGGTATGGAGGGTATGAGCAGCGATGAAGTCAGGTCGGAGGGAGGGATAGGGAGGGAAATAAGTTGGGAGGGCGACGTTGTTGTTCGTCAGCCAACCTCTTTGGCGGCTTGGTCTGTTGTATATAGTATCTTTTTACATTGCAGATCCACTGGGGATTCCGCTAAAATAGTTCTCATACTAGAATGGCCAGTGCAGACAACAGCTCATATTACACACTTTCAATCGCTATTTAGTTTCTTGTTTATGTAAACAAACCCAAATGTCTCTCCAACTAAACCCATTAATCCTGAATAACATTTTCCTTTTTTCATATCACTGAAATATAAGAGTCATCTGTGCAAACATAATTATAATTCATCATCAAAAATTAAAAAAATAAACAAAAGTAGATGGTGCTCACTAAAACAGATTTTACGATACGTCTTGTTTATTACAATCCAGAAGATGGTTGCTTAAATGGGTTTGCTGTACGTTATATTTTTATCCGGATCTGGAAGTAGGTCAAGAGAGGCACGTTTTCCCTACCGAATCTGTCACGACAAAGAGGTTTTTAGATCTTTTTATCCGGGATTTGAAGCTGGTCTGGATTCTTTTTCTTTTTGCTAACCGTCATTCCCGTCCCCCACCCCTTAATATAATGGCAGTGCGACTGTGAACGCAACCTTAACTCTTTTGCGCAATGTTATGGTAACTGTCAGTACCCTAGCGTAGTTAAAGCCATAGTCATATTACCTTGTCTTTCGAACAAAAACCACCAGAAAGAAATTTTCATAACTGCGCAAAAACATGACTTCTGGGTGCGAGCGGAGGGGGATAACGACTTCATCAATGCACACCAACTAAACCGGAAACCCTGACTCAGAGACATGCTACATAACAGCGGTAGATGAGTAACGCACCATTACAGGCAATGATACAGCCACACACAAAGAAATAGCTATGGACCAATAAAATAAGATAACGTTTTCTACCACAAATAAACAGCTATGGGCCAATGGTGGATCTATAATCTGCTAATGTTCCCACGCAGTCTAAAGAATGCAGGAACACTTGAGAGTCATCTGGAAAACACTGAAATCCCCAGAGTAGTTAACAACTAGACCGGCCAGTGCACACAAAACATACGAGTACAGGCTTATATTACACACTTTCAATCGATACCTACTGACTTTCTTGTTTTTTGTAAACAAAAACAAATGTCCCCCCGACTAAATCCATATTCCACCTCCAAAAAACTGCTTTCCTTATTTTTAATTACTGAAATTAAATGTTAGTTAGTTACGTTTAACGACACGAACCGACCCCTAGCGGGTTACATTGTGTCAAAACATGTCAGTAATCAGTGACTAGAAGACAATATTACAAGTTAAAATCCAGGTAAGCTAAAACCGTGTGTATTCTAAAATCGTAAGTTGAGTTCTTTTAAAAATTGTATAATTTTGCAAGATTCTACTTCATCATAGAGCTGCCTCAAAGAGTCAACTCTAAAATGACATGAGCAGGCGTCTTGGAAATCGGTACAGTCTATTAAAATAGATTTCACTGTGTAAGGTTCCTGAAACTGACACTCTTAAAAGATGCTTGTGGGTGATATATGTATGTCCTATTCTGGCTGTATGGTAAACCATTTCCTCTCGTACACTGTTGTGTGGAGCAAGGGTTTTCTGCAAACATTTTATTATTATTAACAAAACAAATGGTGGTCACTAAAACAGATATTATTGCAGATCTTTTTTATCAGTCTGGAAGGTGGTCGCTAAAACGCGTTTTACGGTAGGCCCTTCTTATCTGGGTCTAAAAGTTGGTCCAGACATGCAGGTTTTACGGTACGTCTTTTTAACTGAATCTGAAAGGGATCAAGACAATCGGGTCTTACTTTACATCTTTTTATCCAGGTCTTAAGGGTAGTGTGGATTTTTTTAGTAACCATCCTCCTCCACCCGCCTCCCGAGCTATCTAATGCAGGTGCGACTGTAAACACAACTCTAACCCTTTCCTATAAGGTAACGGTGTGTACCCTAAGTGTAGCTATAGCTATGATATACTACCTTGTCTTCGTTACTATCTTTTCTTACATTCCGATCGCCAAAAAGCACTAGAAAGGCATTCTTCATAACTGCGTATCAAATTACGCACATCGGTGGGAGGAGGGGGTGGGCATTTCCGTGAGTTGCTTCTCATAACACAATATATCAGATGACCCACTTTAAATGCGAAAACTGCTTCCAGGTAATGCAAACAATATTAACCGATACAAAATGGCTCCCATATATGGAAAACCCTGGCAACCGGGTCAAGTAGACGGCGAAAGAAATCAATAGCTAGACCTGCTAAGACCTACAAATACGACAATAGCATTCCATGACCTCATAGAAAACAAGTCCATCATGCACCACAACTGACATACTCAGGGTTGCCACGGGGAGTTGGACAAAAAAAGTACAAAAAAAGTACACAGAAAGCGTAAAAAAAGTACAAAAAAGTACGTTCAGTTAAAAAGTAAAAAAAAAGTACAAAAAAAGTACCAAAAAAGTACACTGAAAGCGTAAAAAAGTACAAAAAGTACGTTCTGTAAAAAAGTTTTAAAAAAGTACAAAAAAGTACCAAAAAAAGTACAAAGAACATACGCATCGGAGATGCAGAGCCCTCAGTCAATAGCAGTTACATCACTGTGGTCCAGTTACTCTTGTGATATACTGCCCGGACAAAAACAATATACAAGGTGCAAAGGATGGAGCGACGGATGGGTCCTTGCGCATCCACACTATGTATATACTTTCTTCATGTAAGGCTTGGAGAAGATCCGATGAATAGTTTTTGAGATATCATCCGGACGAAAAAAGTTTACTGACAGACGGACGGACAGACAAACGAGATGTATCATATGTGGTGGTTGCATTATGTGGTAGGATTTGATATGCCTGAAATGAGTTTAAGTGGTCGGTCACGGACTAGATCATTTGAGAATAAACAAGCATGTCCAAGGACATGACCGAGCCGAGTTACCAAACAAGGAAAAGAGAAAAATTCTCTGTAGGAGAAGCATTTCAAAAATGGGTCAAACGGGTACAAAAAGCGCCGCCATTTTGTCAGTTTTTCGTCAATCATCAAAAAAGTAATAGCCCAGGTGGGGGACCACCCGGGGAACATTCCTGCATAATACCAAAACGAATGGAGCAAAACTAGGAGGAGTAGCATTTTAAAGAAAAAGTTTAACATACGCAAATACATTCCAGCCCCCTATAGTGATACGACTAGCCCAGTCCGACAAAGTCGGCTGGGTTAAAAATACTTACGTGGTTGTTTATATTTGCCCGTGCCCTTGTGTGGTTCCCAGCAGGCGTCATTGTAATGTCAATAGTGTTTTATGCTTTGTGAGTGAGTGTCAACGGAATTCTGCATATGCTACTTCACACCTTATCTTTCACTACTGTTTTGCGTAATTCCTACTTGCAAACCTCAGAGGACTGTTATATTTGGCACACTTATAGACAGTCATCAGGTCTCGTAAAACCGCAAATATTTTTCATCTTGACATCAAAGGTCAAGGTCAAATTGAGAAAAAAATATTTTTCAAACGTCTATTAATCACGAAAAGTGGCTATAATATGTGTTTAAATTCCAGTTTGAATATATAAAACGTACTTCGTAGAGGGTAACGCCGAGACTTAATCTTGACCTTGAGGGTCCAAAAATCCAAAAATTTTCCAAGTCACTAAAAAAGCACAAGCCGTAGGCGTTTCCCCCTAGAGACGGCTCAAACCAAAAATAAATAACTTCTGATAAAATCTGTAGGAGGAAATGTATTTTGAATTTTTCTTTTTTTTTTTAAATTCCCCGATCGACTTAAAGAACAAGCGATATTCACGACCTCCTAATCGTGCCTCACACCCAAGATAAATGATATCGGATCAAAACTGTAGGAGAAGACGCATTTTGAAACGACATTTTACTAAATAAACAACTAACGGACGCCGTCTGCAAACCGATGGCGAAACCCCAGCTTACGTGTAACATAAGCCGGGCTAAAAACCACGCAAGAGACGGATGTACCGAAAATCTATCACATAACATAATCATTGTGGGCATAGACGACAGGCAGACCGATAGCAATAGCCTTCAGCCAAATCGGCTGAGGGCTAAAAAGTATCTAAAAACAGCTTATAAGCCTTAAAATAAATGAAGAAAACATTAAAGGCGAAGAAAGGTATAAATCTTTTTTAAAAGTACCGGGGGTTTCCGAAAAAAAGCCCAGGGTTTCTATTTGGAAACTGGCCAATGTCAGGCGCTCATTTAGAAACCAAATAGAAGCCCCGGGGCTTCTATCAGGAAATAGTTTCCTAATTAGAGCCCCGGGGCTTCTGTTTTTTAGGTGGGGGGTGTCGATAAGTTTTTATTGGAAAAAAAGAAAATTAACCATCAATCTCTTATTAAAGCGCTACATGCTGCTACACGCTACAAAAAATAACCAAACACATAATAGTAACAGTACCTAAAAAGTCTGGTAAAGTGAGGGGGGTTGTCTTGTGCGAAGCACAAGATTAAGCAACGACGCAGAACGTGTCTAGGGGTTTGGCTCACATCAAAGGATTAAGTGCACCGTGTCTGCATTGCGACTAAACATGAGTTCTAAAATGACTTGCAGGGAAGGAGGGGTAACATCACGCCGCCCGCTTCAATACTCGGCCCGTTATATTTCCAGTAATACTCCGGAGTATAGGTGGCAGTGGGGAGGGGGGTGTCTGTTCGCCTTATGCAAAGCACAAGATTAAGCAACGACGCAGAACATGTCTAGGGGCTGCTTCATATCAAAGGATTAAGTGCACCGTTTCTGCATTGCGAATAAAAACGACTTCTAAAAAGACTTGCAGGGAAGGAGGGGGGGGGGGGCTTTGATTAGGAAACAACTTTTTCAGGTCTTTATGTTAACTCCAAATAGAAGCTCCGGGGCTTGTATTAGGAAACAGTTTCCTGATAAGAGCCCCGGGGCTTTTATATGGGGGGAGCTTCTTTTCGGAAACTCCCGGTACGGTCTGGTAACCTTGTTACTCGCGCCAAAGGCGCGAGCAAATTTTGCTTATAACAAAGCAAAAACTATGCGTTTTGAAAAATGAACAGAAAAAAGAAAATGCAAAAAAAAAGTATTAAAAAGTACGTTGTTAAAAAAAGTACGTTTTTTAGGAAAAAAGTACAAGGCCAAAAAAAAAAAAAAAGAGTACAAATCTTTTTTAAAAGTACGGTGTGGCAACCCTGCACACTGACCCCTGACTGAGTGGTATGTTACGTAATAGCCGAAGAAGAGAAACGCACAAAAAGCTCACGTTCAGGCAATAACAAATAGCAATGCACCGACAGTAATGCTGTTACTGTTTTGAAGCATTCTCAAGAATGCAGGAACATTCGAGAATCTTCTAGAAAACACTGAAGTCCCCAGCGTAGTTAACAACTATGCTTAGTTGTTAACAAAAGAGAAAAAAAAAAAAAAAAAAAGGGGGGGGGGAGGCGGGGGGAGGGGGTGAGGATGTTGACGTTATACACTTTTCTTGATTTTCTATAGAGTTTAATAATGTTTGACCAAACACGTGCGACTCATCCCAGCAATAACTACACCAAAATTAAAGTCGATCCGAATTTCTGCTTTCTCGATATTATGATTAACAACAGATAATTTTTGCGTAATAACGCTTTTCTTAATTTCACCACACGCGTCAAAAGTTGAAACAGTCGTCTGACTGAACCAAGGAATATCCATATAAAGTCGATCTGACGTTCCGTTACTGAGATATTGTGCATACAAGATCAGGTTCAAAATATATACATGTTACGTGATGACGTCATACGCCGCACTCGCTCGTTCTACTCGCGAAAAAAATCTTTCGGACCTACCTAGCATCAACCTCACCAAGTTCAAACTTTTTTCGAGTTCAGCGGCTGAGAAATTTCTCACACAAAATTTTTGTTATGACGCGATATGCCTGCTCTGATCACGTGCAATGCGTCCTAAGTTGAAAGAACCCTCCGACTGACTCAAGAATTACCCATATAAAATTTGAAATCGATACGACTGTCCGTTATCGAGATATTTTGCACGCAAGATCTTGTTCAAAATATATTCATTATTTTACTCGATGACGTCATACGCCGCATTTGTTCGCCCGACTCGCGAAAACATTTTATAGACTCTTTCAAACCTACCAAGCAACAATCCTACCAGGTTTCAACTTTCTCCGATATTCAGCGCCTAAGAAATTTCGCACACACGATTTGTACGTAATGACGTCATACACCTGCCTTTATCACGTGGCATGTGTGAAATGTTGAAAGAACCGTCCGTCTGGCCCAAGGAATAGCCATATAGAATTTGAAGTCGAAAGGAGTTTTCCTTATCGAGATAGTTTGCATACAATATCTTGTTCAAAAATGTATTCATATTTTACGCGATGACGTCTGAGCCGCACTCGTTTTTTCTACTCGCACAAAAATTTACAGAATCTTTCGGACTTACCAAGCAACAATCCTACCAAGTTTCAACTTTCTCCGATGTTCCGCGGCTGAGAAATTTCGCACACAAGATTTTTACGTAATGACGTCATTCACTGATAGAAGCGTCCGACCTACTCAAGGAATGAACAATCAAATTTGAAATCGATCCCACTTTCCGTTCTCGATCTTGTAAACAAAAGCGTGATACACACGTGCATACATACGCACAGAACGGACAAACACTACTGCCCCCCCCCCCCCCCCCCCCCCCTTGGCCGGGCAGACCTAGAGACGAAGTAGTTTTAAAATACGTTCATCAGCCAGCCTCCACGGCGGTTCTATCTGAAAATAGTACTCCTAAAAGAGCGGAACTATTTTTTGTACAAAATATTCATCCGCTCCCATGAAGTGTAGTGCTCCATGCTCCATGAAGTGCTTGTTACATCGGAATACATTGAGTATGGTTATCATGTGCGAGAAAAGGCCGCGAGCAGCGTTATACTTTTGCCTCTCCGAGTCTCGCCCTAAAGCGGAACGAACCACGCTCCAGGAACCTTAGGCAATAGTGAACTACTTCCACAAACGGAGCGGAAACCTGTGATTTACAGACAACCCTCGGTCCTGTTCGTTAGTAAAACGTGGAAACCTGTGATTTACAGACAACCCTCGGTCCTGTTCGTTAGTAAAACGTGGAAACCTGTGATTTACAGACAACCCTCGGTCCTGTTCGTTAGTAAAACGTGGAAACCTGTGATTTACAGAAAACGCTCGATTCTGTTCCTTATCTAAACATAGAAACCTGTTATTTACAGACAAGGCTCGGTCCTGCTCGTTAGTAAAACGTGGAAATATGTCATTTACAAACAAGGCTCGATTCTGTTCCTTATTAAATCGTAGAAACCTGTGAGTTACAGACAACCGCCGCTCCTGCTCGTTACGGCCTGATGACATGAAGTGTTGTCCAAAAGAATGTTGGAAACAAAGTTTGATAGGACAACACTTACGTCATCAACCCAAACACAAGCCTTTCGTCCATAAGTCCTTGAGTCACAAGGCTTAAATAAAATTCAAGTCTTTCACATAATTTCATTCCTTTATTCTCTATATCAATATGTTCGCTTTTATCGAGTTATCACATGACGACATAGTGACTAAATACATATACACACATGAGAAAAACTTTTTTGATTGTTTTTTTTTTGTGTATGCGTTTATTTATTTATTTGTTTTTTGGCAGTACATAATCCAATGCGCATGCGACAATAACCACTTCGCTTTCGGATCATCACTTAAATCTCTACATCAAACTTGATAACAAGAATGTCCGTGGACAATGTGCCCAGCCCTAAAAGCGAAAACATTGCAAAAGTGAAAATAGAAACCGACCATTTTGACAAAATTTATAATTGGTAGAAGGTCTCGTGGGCAACACTGCTATCGAAACTAATCGGACTAGATCTGTAGGGACAAACAGCATTTTTAGTGTGTGTTCAGAGCGTTTTTTTTTTTTTTTTTGGCACTTTTACCGTTTTTGGCCAATTTTGGTCAAATCGCCAAACAAAACGCAAAACTGAAGCAGGGTCTTAAGCGGAACATTTTTGTCAAATGGCACAGCAATCGGGCCGCGGGAAGAGATCTGTAGAAAGAGTAGCATTTTTTTTCTGTTTTCCCAAATCTGGCCAATATCTTGGCCAATTTTGGCCACATCGCCCAAAAAAAAAAAAAAAAAAAAAAAAAAACCTGTGTGGAGATTACTCAGGTAACATTCAAAACGACCGGATCAGAGATGTGGGAAGAGAAACATTTTGAAAAAATTGTTTACACAAACTCACACACATATCGGACAGCAAATTCCCCACAAATGATGAGTATAGCCCAGCGACGATAGTCGGCTAGGCTAATAAATATAGCTTCAAATAACAAAAAAAATAAATAAATAAATACCAGAATAACTGAGTAAATAAAAACAAAATAGCTAAATAAAAAACAAGGATTCAAATTAACACCAACATAAGACAGCAGAAGACGATATAAGTCATGCATAATAGCAAATATATAACTCCACTTTTTGTCGTTTGAAGTATCTTCGAATTATATTGAAATACTTTACAAATCAGTTGAATCGAACGAACATGAGTTCTGACTACATAGTGTAACTTTTTTTTCCCTCTTTTAAAACCAACAAAATAGTGAACTGAATATAAATAAAGAACGGGAACTGTTTCTATAGTTTGAAGGACCAGCAAACAATGCCCGTTCTGTCGTTTGGTGGACAAGAGGGATCTGGATATTTGTCTTTTGTGTGTGTGTGTGTGGGGGGGGGGGGGGGGGTAGGAGGGCGACGAGGGGGTTGAATTGGTTTGGAGCCGCTAACTGGTGGGGGCGGGGTACTCTCTCCCGGGGATAGGGTGGGGGGGGGGGGGTGGCCGCGGAGTCGGGGTTATCTGGTGGGTGCGCTACGGATCTGGACGTGACGCTAACTTGTGGGGACGGGGGAGGGGGGGGGGGGGGACTATCTCGCACGTGGGCGGGGGAGCAGGTGCCATCTGGCGGCGGGGTCGGGGCTATCTGACGGGTGCGCTAGGGACCTGGACGGGGGAGTGGTTGGGGGGGGGAGCTATCCGAAGGGTGCGCTAGGGACCTGGACGGGGGGGGGGGGGCGGGAGCTATCTGACGGGTGCGCTAGGGACCTGGACGGGGGAGTGGTTGGGGGGGGGAGCTATCCGAAGGGTGCGCTAGGGACCTGGACGGGGGGGGGGGCGGGAGCTATCTGACGGGTGCGCTAAGGACCTGGACGGGGGGGGGGGGGGGGCGGCGGGAGCTATCTGACGGGTGCGCTAGGGACCTGGACGGGGGGGGGGGGCGGCGGGAGCTATCTGACGGGTGCGCTAGCTTTGCCTGTGCTTCGCTGCGCTTTCCTGTGCGCCTGCAAACACTTAGACGTGCAGAAGACGTTATCGCTGTACTCGAACGGCACTTTGCCGGTCATATCTCCGCCGCACTCAAAGCACCGCCTACAACAGATAACAGATCAGAGATAACAGGGGGAGATAATAGATAACGGCACTTTGCCTGTCATATCTGCGCCGCACTCGAAGCACCGCCTACAACAGATAACAGATCAGAGATAACAGGGGGAGATAATAGATTACGGTGCTCTGTCAGTCATGCTCACGCCGCACTCAAAGCACTGCCTGCAACAGATACCAGCGAGGGAGATAAGACAAGAGAGATAACAAATACCGACACCCAGCCCGTTATGTCTGCTCTACACTGCAAGCACCGTCTAACATCGGGGGCGAGGGGGAGGAGGGGGAGGCGGGGGGGGAGGGGTAAGGGGAATTCCAAAAACAAATAATCTGCGTACAAACGAAATAACACGGGGCAGAGATATAAGAGGAGCTCCATCAAAGCTTGCCGATCAAAATCAAGTACAGGATAGGGTTTGACTGTCGTGAGAGGTGTCCCCTTGCCGAACGAACAGCACATAAACCTGAAGTATGTGGCCATTTATTGATTTCATTCGATTTATTTGATTTTGGACCTACGCTCACTCTTACGTTTAAGCAATACGCTTTTTTTTTTTTGTTTTTTTTATTTATCCAGACAATATTTACAACGCCCAGTACAACAGGAAGTAAACGAGAAGACTTATTTACACGGCGGTTGGCATGGCTGCACCCTGGCTCTGCACTTGTACCAATAGCCTCTTCTCCGCGGCCAGCGCCCTCTACAACACACGTCACGTGACTATGCCGACCAATCACTATCACTCATACAACATTTGGATTAATTAACTTTTTTTAAATTAATTAATTATTAAAATGAAACACATCAGCGATGAGTCATTATACATCTTCTTCATACATCCTATTCAAATCTTTTTTTTAAATTTGATTTAAATTTCATAAAGAAATATTATGGCAAAAAAATCCTAATCAAAACTCACAAATCACAGCTCACAACTGAAATAACCACGGTATATTTTTTTATAACCACTAATCACAAATCTCTGTGATTAAATATAATGGTACATTCTGTTGTACTTATTTATTTGTTATGATGTGTTTCTGACAAAGATTTCAAACCTTTTCTCGGTCGGACAAGTTGAGAAATCTTTCTTTTTCTTTTTCTCTTCTTTCGCCTTGCGGTCTTCTTCTTTCTGTTCCTGAAACGCAAAACACACACCACTCTGATATTTCCCGCGTTTTATTTGTTTATTTATTTATTATTTATTTTTTATTTATTTATTTATTTATTTATTTTTTTTGGTTTTTATGTTACAAGCGAATACTAATCCTAAAGGCAGCCGTTCTGTGTTATACCTCAATATGGTTAACCAACCAGTGAGTTTCAAGGAGTTGTGGCCAATCAGCGTTTAGCTATTTGAAAACGTCACTAAACATGAGTCATTCAATGCAACATTGAAACAGGCATTCGGCTTAATGTTGTACGCGGCACGCGAACGCCATAGGGGTAAGCCACTGGTTCGTTCACAAGCCTTCCGCCGTTTTACAATAACCTGTGGGTGCGCAGACCTACTTTTAAGCGCGCATTTTTCGCTTTCCGCGCTGCCTTTCGCCTTTCCGCTTCTTTCGCTTTCCTTTCGCTTTCCCTCTCGCCCGTCAGCGGGCTCGGAATGTGGGCGGCGCTGTAGTCGTACTTGTCCGGAAATTCCGCTCGGAATTTGCGGAACTCGTTGCGCACGGATTTCTCCTTGGCTATCAGGTACGGCAGTCCGCCCGAACCATTTCTGTAACGGAAAAAACCGCCCGAGCGTAACATAACAAACAGGTCAGCCTGGAGAGCGGAAAAATCCAGCCACAACACAACGCGACACAGAGCTAAGCCATTCAGCTGGTTGAAATTCTTTACGGGGGGGGGGGGGGGGTTACTTACATTCTAAAAAGGTACTTACGTTCTGAAGGTGTACTTACGTTCTATAGGAGTACTTACTTACGTTCTGAATGGTAGTTACATACGGATTTTGTCGTGTGTTTAGTGTTTAGTAGCTATTTGGCAGTGTTCAAAACACGGTACTTGGCTGTGAGTGCGGGAACTGCCAGGGTACTTGGAGTGAGTTCGGGTACTGACCGGGTACTCAGTTTGGTAGTTCGGGTAATGACACAATACTTTTCTGTGAGTGTGGTAATGACACGGAACTAAGCTGTGAGAATCAGCACGTACACGGTACTTAGCTGTGCGTTAGGGTACTGATAGAGTTCTCTGCTGTGAGTGTAGGTACTGATAGGGTACTGGCTGGGAGTGTGAGTACGAATCGGTACTAGGCTGGGAGTGCACGTACTGAGATTATAGTACTGGAGCAAGGGTACTGACAGGAAAACTTGGCTATATTTGTGGGTACTGATACGGGTACTTGGCTGTGTGCGTATCTACTCACTTGACGGCGGGGTCGGCCCCGTGTGACAGCAGCACCGCGATGCAGTCTCTCTGCGCCTCGCGGCACGCCAGATGTAACAGCCGCGCGCCAGTATCGTTCACCGCGCTGTTCACACTCACCCCTGTCAACATACGCAAAAGACGCACGATATCAATGTCTGCTACAGAGCCTAGCGGGTGGTAAGAACCCCCCTCCAACCCCGACCCCCCCACCCCCCCTTTCAACTTGCCCATTCCCAGTGCGACATAGAGCTGACTTCGAACATTTCTTAAACATTCAAGAAACAGAAGTATTAGTTTCGCTTAAAATATGTACCTAAGCACGGCCATGTTTTACTACAACGTTACCACACGTAATAATAAGTTTTTTAACATATGCAAGCATCACATCAACACATCATCATGACCCGACATGTCACATGTCTGACACGTCCCTCACCATCTGACACGCTCTAGTTCCGTTCTATACATGTCAGGGCCTGACATGTACGACATGTCCCAGATACGTCACGGACCTGTCAGGTCACATGCTACACTGCGAATCAACACGTCACGGCCTGACACGTACGACACGTCCCATGTACGTCAAGGACTGTTACGTCACACCATGCCACGCCGCAAATCAACGTTATGGTTGACATGTACATGCACGACACGTCCCAAAGACGGCACCGACCGATACGCCACCAACTGACACATTACGACAAGTGAAGTCATTCCACGGTCGACACGTAACGGCCCGACACATTACACGACACGTGACGCTGCTCCAATCCCCCCCCCCCCCCCACGTGACGAACTGGCACGCTACGGCACTTGATACTACACCACGGACCAGTACGTCACGACCTGACACCTGACACGTCACCTGGAGGTATCTGAGCGCGCGCCGCCAGGTCCGCGAGCTCCAGCAGGAGGTGTTCCAGCGCGGCCGCGTCTCCAGTCTTCACCGCCGTGTACAGCTCGTTCTTCAGTCCACAGAACACGTCTACACCTGCAGTGGGAGGGAGGAGAGGGGTTAATTCGGCCCACTGAACACGTCTACACCTGCAGTGGGAGGGAGGAGAGGGGTCAATTCGGCCCACAGAACACGTCTACACCTGCAGTGGGAGGGAGGAGAGGGGTCAATTCGGCCCACAGAACACGTCTACACCTGCAGTGGAGAGGGGGAGAGGGGTCAATTCGGCCCACAGAACACGTCTACACCTGTAGTGGGAGGGAGGAGAGGGGTCAATTCGGCCCACAGAAAACGTCTACACCTGCAGTGGGAGGGAGGAGAGGGGTCAATTCGGCCAACAGAACACGTCTACACCTGCAGTGGGAGGGAGGAGAGGGGTCAATTCGGCCCACAGAACACGTCTACACCTGTAGTGGGACGGGGGAGAGGGGAGAATTCGGCCACTGAACACGTCTACACTGCAGTGGGAGGAAGAGAGGGGTCAATTCGGCCCACAGAACACGTATACACCTGCAGTGGGAGGGAGGAGAGGGGTCAATGCGGCCCACTGAACACGTCTACACCTGCAGTGGGAGGGAGGAGATGGGTCAATTCGACCCACTGAACACGTCTACACCTGCAGTGGGAGAGAGGAGAGGGGTCAATTCGGCCACTGAACACGTCTACATCTGCAGTGGCAGGGAGGAGAGGGGTCAATTCGGCCCACAGAACACGTCTACACCTGCAGTGGGAGGGAGCAGAGGGGTCAATTCGGCCCACAGAACACGTCTACACCTGCAGTGGGAGGGAGGAGAGGGGACAATTCGGCCCAAAGAACACGTCTACACTGCAGTGGGAGGGGAGGAGAGGGTCAAATCGGCCTACTGAACACGTCTACATCTGCAGTGGGAGGGAGGAGAGGGGTCAATGCGGCCCACTGAACACGTCTACACCTGCAGTGGGAGGGAGGAGATGGGTCAATTCGACCCACTGAACACGTCTACACCTGCAGTGGGAGAGAGGAGAGGGGTCAATTCGGCCCACAGAACACGTCTACATCTGCAGTGGGAGGGAGGAGAGAGGGGTCAATTCGGCCACAGAACACGTCTACACCTGCAGTGGGAGGAGCAGAGGGGTCAATTCGGCCCACAGAACACGTATACACCTGCAGTGGGAGGGAGGAGAGGGGACAATTCGGCCCACAGAACACGTCTACACCTGCAGTGGGAGGGAGGAGAGGGGTCAATTCGGCCCACTGAACACGTCTACATCTGCAGTGGGAGGGAGGAGAGGGGTCAATTCGCCCACAGAACACGTCTACACCTGCAGTGGGAGGGAGGAGAGGGGACAATTCGGCCCACAGAACACGTCTACACCTGTAGTGGAAGGGAGGAGAGGGGTCAATTCGGCCCACAGAACACGTCTACACCTGCAGTGGGAGGGAGGAGAGGGGACAATTCGGCCCACAGAACACGTCTACACCTGTAGTGGAAGGGAGGAGAGGGGTCAATTCGGCCAACAGAACGTCTACACCTGCAGGGGAGGGAGGAAAGGGGTCAATTCGGCCCACAGAACACGTCTACACCGGGCGGGGCAGGGACGGGGAGGGGGGGGGGGGGCGGGAAAGCGGTCAATTCATCCCTAGACGTGGCTTTTCGTGTCTGCTTCTTTCGTGGAGGTGTGCGCGGAAAATGCCGCGGATTGATGAGGAAAGGGCGAGTCTGATCAATTTCCGTCTGTTTCCATCCAAGAGATATAACTAAACGCACAAACAACCTTGCGAGGGAAAGTATTGATGGGTGGGAGTGGGGAAGGGGATGGGGGTTAAGGGGAATGGCCAAGACTCCGTCCCCTACCTCCCTATGATATAACTAAACGCACACAACCTCGGCAGGGATAGTGTTGGTTGGTGGGAGGGGGTATGCAGTTGGGGGATAAGGGAGGTTATTCGATAGCGGAATGGTCAGGCCATATAGGAAGATTACTTCCAAATTTTTATTGTCTTAAGTAGATATGTATACACATGGTATCAGTACATCTTTTTCACCTATAAATGCAAATTGCCCTTAATATTTCTTGTGAATTCTCTGTTTTGATAATCTCTAAGTGAAATTAGCTTCTCAAATCTTTGAGATTATCGTCGGCAACTCGTCGAAATTTTAATTTCAATATAATAATATATTACCACATCATCAATAAAACCAACGCTTTGCGATTACTCTAATTGGTCTACCTGCAAACGGATCAATCGGTTCTTCAACTTTGATCTCTTCTTGCACTGGCTCGCCTCTAACATCGATCTGTTCAATTTTCTTTTTCTTCTTTTTCCGCGGCACAGGCGTATTTTGAAACGACTTGAGTTGGTCCAGATCGACGAGTTCTTCACTGAAACCCAACTCTGTCGCAACGTCTGAATCAGAGCTGTCCTCCTCTACCGTGTACGGGAATTCTACCCAATAAAAAACACCAGAAAGGAAATTCTACCTTACAGTTTCATGGAGATTCTACCCAACACCTCCGTGGAAATTCCGCTAATCAAGTACATGGAAATCCAGCCAAATATCTCACTGGGAATTCTACCAGATACAATGAATATTCTACCAACATCATAACGGATATTCTATTGAGTATTTATTCCACCTCAGCTTGTGACTGAAATTTATAAAACAAGCATGTCCAGGGACATGGTGACCAGCCGTGACCTACAGAATATATATCCAAGAATCACAGACAAAATCATGATCAAATTGGCAGACAGCGGTTACGAAAAAAGCCGTAACTGAATGGAGAAAATATTCGCTCAGTTGTGGCTGATGAGGAGTCATTCTTTCAATTCTTTCATAAGGGGACAAGAATACCAAGCGTGTGGTGAAAAGACCAAACACAGGGAATAATTTCGGGAAAAGCAGTGGTAGAAGAGGCAAATGCAAGATCTAATGTCGTGTTAAGAGTGTGTGGTGGGATTACATACAATCTGATTAGTTGAAGGAAAATACTCTAATGTGTAAACACTCAAAGAAAATCACTTTGAAAATTACTCTAATGTGTAAACACTCAAAGAGTGCAGTTGAAATGAACTCCTTGGACAACACTTCATGTATGTTTTTTAGATCAAAAGCAAGGCCATGCGGAGGTCGTCGACATTCTGTTGAAACGAACTGGTCACATCTCAGTATGGGATGAAAGCCATCTATTAAAAATTTTTTGTTATCATCGTCGGCTGTTAAACGGCTTTCAGCCAATGCGATAATGTCACACGCAAGATAGTTGTCATCACAGCGTACCAAATCAAAATGAGCGGCCATACTCAAAATTGTATGAGGAGAAGCAATTTGAAAATTAGACACAAAAAAATTAAAAAATGTCCCCCCATTTGGTCAATTTTTTTCGGATCGCCAAAATGAGTAATTTTTCAAAAGAGGCCTACCTAGGGAGTATTCGTGAAAAATTTGAAGAAAATTTGATCAAAACTGTGGGAGAAGAAGCATTTTGAAAATTGGCAACCACAAAATTACAAATGTCCCCCATTTGGCCAATTTTTTGCGGATCGCCAAAATAAGTAATTTTTCAAGAGATATCTACCTTGAGAACAACTATCAAAAATTGAAAAGGAATCCGATCAAAATTGTGCAAGAAGAAGCAACTTGAAAATTGTAGACCAAAAAAATTGAAAATGTCCCCCATTTGGCCAATTTTTGGCGGATCGCCAAAATAAGTAATTTTTCAAAATAGGTCTACCTAGGGAATATGGGTGCAAAATTTGAAGAAAATCTGATCAAAATTGCGGGAGAAGAAGCATTTTGAAAATTGGCAACCACAAAATTACAAATGTCCCCCATTTGGCCAATTTTTGACGGATCGCCAAAAAGAATAAATTTTCACGACAGGTCTACCTTGAGAACAACTATCCAAAATTGGAAAGGAATCCGATCAAAATTGTGGGAGAAGAAGCAATTTGAAAATTTGACACCAAAAAATTGAAAAATGTCCCCTATTTGGCCAATTTTTGGCGGATCGCCAAAATGAGTAATTTTTCAAAAGAGGTCTACCTAGGACATATTCGGGTAAAATTTGAGAGGAATCCGATCAAAACTGAAGGAGAAAAAGCATTTTGAAAATTGGCAACCGAAAAATTTAAAATGCCCCCCCCCCCCCATTTGGCCAATTTTTTGCGGAGCGCCAAAAAAAAATTTTTTTAAAGAGAGGTATACCTAGAGAACATTAGTGTAAAATTTGGTGAAAATCTGATCAAAATTGTGGGAGAAGAAGCATTTTGAAAATTGGCAACCACAAAATTACAAATATCCCTCATTTGGCCAATTTTTGGCGGATTGCCAAAAAAAGTAATTTTTCAAGAGAGATCTACCTTGAGAACAACTATCAAAAATTGGAAAGGAATCCGATCAAAATTGTGCGAGAAGAAGCAATTTGAAAATTTGACACCAAAAAATTTGAAAATGTCCCCCATTTGGCCAATTTTTGGCGGATCACCAAAATAAGTAATTTTTTTAAAATAGGTCTACCTTGGGGATATGGGTGCAAAATTTGAAGAAAATCTGATCAAAATTGCGGGAGAAGAAGCATTTTGAAAATTGGCAACCACAAAATTACAAATGTCCCCCATTTGGCCAATTTTTGACGGATCGCCAAAAAGAATAAATTTTCACGACAGGTCTACCTTGAGAACAACTATCCAAAATTGGAAAGGAATCCGATCAAAATTGTGGGAGAAGAAGCAATTTGAAAATTTGACACCAAAAAATTGAAAATGTCCCCTATTTGGCCAATTTTTGGAGGTTCGCCAAAATGAGTAATCTTTCAAAAGAGGTCTACCTAGGGCATATTCGGGTAAAATTTGAGAGGAATCCGATCAAAACTGAAGGAGAAGAAGCATTTTGAAAATTGGCAACCAAAAAATTTGAAATGCCCCCCATTTGGCAAATTTTTTGCGGAGCGCCAAAAAAAATAATTTTTAAAGAGAGGTATACCTAGAGAACATTCGTGTAAAATTTGGTGAAAATCTGATCAAAATTGTGGAAGAAGAAGCATTTTGAAAATTGGCAACCACAAAATTACAAATGTCCCCCATTTGGCCAATTTTTGGCGGATTGCCAAAAAAAGTAATTTTTTTCAAGAGAGATCTACCTTGAAAACAACTATCAAAAATTGGAAAGGAATCCGATCAAAATTGTGCGAGAAGAAGCAATTTGAAAATTGGAGACCAAAAAATTTGAAAAAAGTCCCCCATTTGGCCAATTTTTGGCGGATCGCCAAAATAAGTAATTTTTAAAAATAGGTCTACCTAGGGAATATGGGTGCGAAATTTGAAAAAAATCTGATCAAAATTGTGGGAGAAGAAGCATTTTGAAAATTGGCAACCACAAAATTACAAATGTCCCCCATTTGGCCAATTTTTGGCGGATCGCCAAAAAGAGTAATTTTTCATAACAGGTCTACCTTGAGAACAACTATCCAAACTTGGAAAGGAATCCGATCAAAATTGTGGGAGAAGAAGCAATTTGAAAATCTGACACCAAAAAATTAAAAAATGCCCCCCATTTTTGGCGGATCGCCAAAATGAGTAATTTTTCAAAAGAGGTCTACCTAGGGCATATTCGTGTAAAATTTGAGAGGAATCCGATCAAAACTGAAGGAGAAGAAGCATTTTGAAAATTGGCAACCGAAAAATTTGAAATGCCCCCCATATGGCCAATTTTTGGCGGAGCGCCAAAAAGAAATAATTTTTAAAGAGAGGTATACCTAGAGAACATTCGTGTAAAATTTGAGAGGAATCCGATCAAAACTGAAGGAGAAGAAGCATTTTAAGTAAAAGTACATATGTACACACGTACACACATACGTACATACGGACGACGGATACCCCTCTATTGATAAGATAAGACCAGCCCGACATAGTCGGCTGGTCTAAAAAAAAACAGCAAAGAAATTCACAATGGAGATTCTACCAATAGTCAAAAGGGAATTTCTAGAAAAGACAGCGGAACATTCTCGAATCGAATCCCCGACTGTCGTCCAACAAAAAAAAAAAGAAGCAAATTTAAAAAAAAAAACTAGAGCAGTGTGAACAGCCCACATATTCCCCACATCCCCCCCCCCAACAGTAAACACGGCCATCAATAGTCAATTAAGAGCTCAAAAAAGTCCAGCTGGTCCATTTTCCGCGGACGAACCTGGTCCATTTACAATACCGATCTGTATTTGTTCCCGTAATAAGCAACATACCAAGTTTCATTAAAATCCTTGCAGCAGTTTTTAACTTATCGTGTTAACAAGTTCTCGATGACAGATCGACAGACCGATACGCGGTCGATCGCATATATTCCCCCTGCTGGGGAATAAAATAGTCCATGCGCCTATGGAATATTGTACATGGCACTTGCCTTGACACTTGACAGCCTTCGGCTGTTCCGGCTTCTTGTTGCGCATGCGCGGTGACGGCAGCTTCTCGGCTGTTCCAGGCTGCGACACTTGCGGCGCTCTGCGCGGACTTCCTGGAGCCCGGATGTGGTCCGACAGCTGTGACTGCGTGCCTAGAAAAAAACGCCACACAGTACGCGTGACGTCATTACGCCATGACAGTACGTCACTGTCACACGACGAAAATATGTCAAACTACGACACGTTTCAAATCTTTATAGAAATAATTTCACCCACAAAACATTTTCATATATTTAAGAGTGTTCAGCCCCTAAAATCCACTTCCGTCTCCAGGAAGAAATATTCAAAACCGAAAAGCGATCTCTTTGACAAATTTTATTCTTGTCCTATCGGGAAATTTTGGAAGCAGAAAACGACAATGCACCACCACGCGTCTGGCCACCAACAACTGTCTACGCGATAACGCCTTAAAACGCGAGGACAAAATCGAGTCTACACGTCGCTGAAAATAGTCAACAGATTTTCTCATTATATAATGAAATTAATTCATGGCGCAACACCTCCCGCCTATGCCCTCCTACTCCCTCCGACTCACCACGACCCTCTCTCCGCCCGCCCCCTCCCCCGTCTCACCAGGCCACTACGCCGTGACCAGCACTCCCCCCCCCCACTGCCATCCTATCGCCCCCTCCCTCCCCCCGCGACTCACCATGGCACTGCACCGTGGCCAGCACCTCCCGCCCTCACCACAACCCCTTCCCCTATCCCCCTCCCCCCCGACTCACATTGGCACTGCACCGTGGCTAGCACCTCCCCGCCTCCCCACCCACGAACCCCTCCCCCCCCCCCGGCTCACCATGGCACTGCACCGTGGCCAGCACTCCTCCCCCCCACCTCCCCGCTTTGTCCCCCCCCCCCCCGACTCACCATGGCACTGCACCGTGGTCAGCATCTCCCAACCCCCCCCCCACGACCCCCTCCCCCTTCCCCCCCTTCCCGACCCACCATGGCACTGCACCGTGGCAAGCACCTCCCAACCCCCCACCCACCACGACCCCCTCCCCCCCCCTCCCCCCCCCCCCGACTCACCATGGCACTGCACCGTGGCCAGCACCTCTCGCACGCGCTGCACCTCCTTGTGTGTGGGCCGGCGGGTGGGGAAGGGAATCAAGCGTATCCTAGTGTCCTGCTTGTCCACCAGGGGCGCTTTGCTGTTGAAGAACGTCTGCCTGGCCGAGCCAGTGGCGCGAAGGAATATGCGGTCACATGACTTCACATGCTCCGCCCACTCAATCAACAGTTTTTTGATGTCCTGAGAGGGGAAAAAATCACGCATGCAGCTGGCGCAAGAAGTGCGTTTTATACTAAGAGTTCCCAATTTGGTCAACAGAAAGAAATTGTTGACTGAAGATCGAAAAAATATACCCCAAACACTCCGGAAGTTGAGAATAAAATTTTACCTAGTTAATTACTGAGAACGGACATTATACAATTAATCAGTTATATATTGATTATTTCACATGGTCTGTTAACGGTGGCTGGTCACACGCTGGTTTACTGGAGCAGTACTGGAGCGGTACGGAAGCGGTACTGGAGGGAGTACCGTTGACTCTAGCATACAGATACCGCATACTTGGCCACGGTACACTGAAGAACCTGCGATACCGATATCCAGAAACCGCATTTCTCTGCCGTACACTAAAACCGCACCTTTGACACCGGTATATAAGAAAAAAACGTACGCTTTACAACACCCACCCCCCCCCCCCCTCCCCTCTTGTACTGCAGCTGTGAGCTTCAACCTGAAGCAGCCCGAACGATTTCAGAGAACCTACCTCTGCCAGCGCGGTGGTCCCGCAAGAACACCTACCTCTATCACAGCGTTGTCGCCACATGAACACCTACCTCTGCCAGCGCGGTGGTGCACATTAACACCTACCTCTACTACAGCAGTGTCGCCACATAAACGCCTACCTCTGTCAGGGCCGTGTCGCCGAATAAACGCCCACCTCTGTCAGGGAGGTGGTGCCACATGAACACCTACCTCTGTCAGGGAGGTGGTGCCGCATGAACACCTACCTCTACTTCAGCAGTGTCGCCACATGAACGCCTACCTCTATCAGGGAGGTAGTCCCGCAAGAACACCTACCTCTGTCAGGGCAGCCTCGTGATGACGCCGCATGAAGGCGCCCACGGACTTTGGCGCGTTGCCCTGGTTGTCACGCGAGCTCTGCACCGTCCCGCGCTTGGCGCGCACCACGTAGCGGTGGAACGTTGTGTGGCAGACGATCTGCTGGCTGAAAATCAAAAAGAATCACACTGCAATGCTAGTGGTGGAACCACGCAGTGTAACTATCACCTTAAACATACAGTGATTTTTATACACACTCACCAGTTAACTTTGCAAGCTTTTTTTCTCATTTTTTATTTTTTGATGCAAACAATGTATGGGTGTCCATTGAAACAACGCTAAGGCCGTACGAAATCCAACATGACATTTAGCAATTGCAAATTCGATTCGTTAGGGCGAGTCAAAACTATTCTTGCTAAGCTTTCGACCAGTCGTGTGAAGGAGGCAAACCATTAGGTCTGTTCAACTGCCCAGATGACTGTCATCCAATCAGAATTTCCAAGACAAAATTTGGACAAATCTGATTGGATGACACTGGATGTTATTATACTAACAAAACAACCCCCTCAAAATACTCATTCCCGTGTACGCGTTGGCATGGATAGGAACGTACCCGTCAAAGACAGCACCCGCAAAATGGCCACCTGCTAACATGAGTACTAGCCACTTGGTTTGCTTTGGCAGGTCTGTTACCATGGCAATTAGTTCTTTTTCGCTCTCCGGCTGGTTCTAAAATCAAAGCAGATAACTATGTAAATACAAGATAACTTGGTCTGAAAGCACAGTATGGTGTATCTGTACACAGCGGTGTGTACACCGTACCCGTGCATCTATACGGACAGTTTGGCGCTGCTCCACAAACGGGCCCATACCACCACCGGCAGATGCACATCAGCTTTTGCATCGATTCCAAAATGTACTTGTACAAAATAAAAGTTACTTCACTTAAATATTGAACTGACAACTTCATTATCTGAGCTTACAAAAGCAAATTTGTATGTGGCCCGAAAGGTGACTGCCACCGTAAAATCTTGAATTCAACAACAACATGCACCATGTCGCTCCCTGAAATGCTGACCAGTAACAGTGCACTTATTCCCGCCCCCCCCCCCTCCCTCACTCACACACCACGAACGTTTCTGATCTTCAATGCAACTAATCGCTTCCTGAAATACTGACCTGCAACACGGTACTTATCCAAACTCTACCCCCTCCCTCTCCTCCCCTCACACTTTTCTCATCCCAGTCTCCGCGTACCTTTTTGCCATGCACCACCGCCCAGAAAACACCGCCCCTCTGCCCCCCTCCCACCCCCGCGTACCTTTCTGCCATTTACCACTGCCCTGTAAACACCGCCCACCCCACGGAATGCACCACCGCCCCCTCTCCTCGCCATGCCATGCACCACCGCCCTGTAAACCCCCATCCCCCTCCCCACACACACACACACACCGCGTACCTTTTTGCCATGCACCACCGCCCTGTAAACAGAGATCAGGTCGCCGCGGGCGTTGCGCAGGAAGACGCGCGGGTGGCGCCGGCCGAGACCCTCCACGTGGTACAACGACTCCGCGTCAGAATCGTGCGGCGGCGAGGGCGAGAGCGCGTCGCCGAGCAGCGCCCCCTGGCGAGTGCCCTCCCCGTCGCTGTCACTCTCCGAACCGGAAATGCTCGAAACGTCGTCTGCGCAACACGAGAACAAAAAAAAAAAAAAAAAAGGACGCACTTCAGTTGCAAATTTCTCACCCTTTTTTCGTTTTTACGATACCAATTGTCACTCAAATTGGAAATTTATTTTGCAATTGATAGTTTAACATCACACTATTTGTTTAATTGTTTTGTCTCACTTCTTCATCCCAATGCCGTTTTTTTTTTTTTTTTTTTGGTCAAGGATTGCAAAACAAAACACCATTGATTTCTTTGTGAAAAAAAAGACACGAAATGCACTGAGGACTGTGAAAAATGCACGAAGGACTGTGAAAATGCACGAAGGACTGTGAAAATGCACTAAGGACTGTGAAAAATGCACGAAGGACTGTGAAAATGCACTAAGGACTGTGAAAAATGCACGAAGGACCGTGAAAAATGCACGAAGGACTGTGAAAAATGCACGAAGGACTGTGAAAAATGCACTAAGGACTGTGAAAAATGTACTAAGGACTGTGTTAACGTTGTCCGATTGCTGAACAAACAGGGCACATTCTTTTGAAATTTATCAAAGGATGGGCGACAATACAGCTCAACCTCCCCCTCCCCCCACTCCCACTTACTTTACTCGCCTTAGCAGACAAGATATTAAAATGTTAAATTTAAAATACTGATTTAAACTTTGATGAATACTCAAACACAGTGATGTTTACTTTCGACATTTATTCAGCATTTGCAATACTGATTGTAAATATGTTTCCTTCCATGTTTACAACATGCCAAAATGGTGAAATCTATGTAAACAGGTTTCTTTGCCAACGAATGTCACACACTATATCGTCGAAAATAAGAGCCAAAGAAAACATTTCGCATACACAATATAGTTCCCTCTCGGCATTTATTTAAACTGAGCTGCTTTACCTTCCGCACTATTTTTTTTTTTTTTTTTTTTGGGGGGGGGGGGGGGGTTCCTATTCGCTCTATTTTTAGCAATAACTTTGAATCACTACAAATGGCATTACTGACAAAAAGCAAAGGGAGAGGGGAGAGGGGAAGGGGTGGGGGTGTCAGCAAGGTGGGGTTGGGGGGTGGGGGGGGGGCAGGGAGTGGAGTGTACGCCTACCTGTCATGTCGTGAAATGTGTCCTCGCTGACAGCCTCGCGGTTACGTAGTCGCTGCTTGAGGTTGTAGCGGTGCCAGTCACTACGAAAATGCTCCACCTATATAAACACTATGAACGGTTGTCAGCTGTCAATCACTGGGGAAATGCCCCGCCTACACAGGACTATCAGCACATTACACATGTCACTTTGTGCGGTCGTCAGCTGTCAATCACTGGGCAAATGCCCCGCCTACACAGGACTATCAGCACATTACATGTCACTTTGTGCGGATGTCAGGTGTCAATCATCCGAGAAATGCCCGCCTACACAGGATTATCAGCACATTACATGTCACTTTGTGCGGCTGTCAGGTGTCAATCAATGAGGAAATGCCCCGCCCACACAGGACTGCCAGCACATTACACACGTTTCTTTGTGCGGCTGTCAGGTGTCAATCAACGAGGAAATGCCCCGCCCACACAGGACTATCAGCACATTACACACGTTTCTTTGTGCGGTTGTTGGCTGTCAATCACTGGGGAAATGCCCCGCCTACACAGGACTATCAGCACATTACATACGTCACTTTGTGCGGTTGTCAGGTGTCAATCATTGGGGAAATGCCCCGCCCACACAGGACTACCAGCACTTGATTTTACGGACCCAGGATGTCAATCATGGCGCTGACACACCCACACACTAAGAGGCGGGGTGCGGGTGGGGGGGGGGGGCGTTGGAGGAAAGGACGCACCTGCTGCGAGCGGTCGTCAAACGTGACGCCGCATGACGCACACGACATTTTGTCAGACACGGTTAGGTTTTCCAGATTTACAAGCTCCGTGGGCATCACTTCACCCACTGGAAAAAAAAAACAAAACAAACAAAAGGCATAACATTAACCACCAATCAAACAGAGACATTCGTCTTCTTCCATTTCCCTCCTCAAATCGCTTTATTTTTAGACTTTAATTTGAACAAAATCAGTCTGAATCCCCTCGAAGGAGTGGGTTGATGTTGTTTGTTGAATTTTCAAATTCCCTTATTTCTTTTTTACCAGAGGGACCCCATGGGAAGATATTGTCGAACATTCCTCATACTTTAACCCCATAATTTACTTCAGCCACTTAATTACAAAAGATCACGAGAAAATTTACACATGATCTAATTCTTAAACCGCGTGACGAGAAACACACACACACACACACACACACAAAAACGTGACGTCACCTTCCGTGTTTTCAGCCTGCTGATGTTCAGATGACGCCAGACTCAATCCATTCAACACCGGAAGTACGTCACTGGTGTTGTATAAATAGAGAGTGCGTGGAACTTGGTCTTTTAATTCCTCCATGACCATTGGTTCGCTAAACTGTAAAATACAAGAGACAACTTGAGCTATAAAAACGCGGATAATTACAAACCATTAGATCACATTATCCAATTTAGACCCATACACAATACTGATATTTTTGTTTTATACTGATGTACTGTACTGATGTACTGTAGCTATTTGGTACTGAGCTGCGAGTAAATTCTGGTTAATTCGCTAGGTACAGTATTTTCTTCTCTTATTTTTTTTCGTTTCCGTCATGGGGATCGACCAGGGATCAGGAAGGGGATCCACCAGCCTGTAAACCCTATGAAGACAGACAATGAAAAAGTACGCCTAGAGCTGGACTTGAACTCGCAACCTCTTGCTTCGCAGGCGACAACCCAAACCACTGCTATGACTCCAACAAAGGAAGACAATGGAAAAAAAGTCGCCTTCAGCTGGCCTTGAACCCATGACCTCGTGATTATCAGTGCACAGCCTTACCACTTTCTCGTGGCCAGCAACATTTCGCACCGCTACTACTGGAAAGCTTAGTATCTTACATTGGAGTCACAACATTTATGATTTATTACTGATTTACTGATGTGTTAATTTATTTACTTATTATTTATGCATTTATTTACTGATTTATTTATTTATTTGTTTGTTTTAATTTTGTCCTACTTATTACCACTGATTTTTCTTCAGGCATGAAAAAGGGACGTGGAGAGAAACTGCAAAGCCTTCGTTAAGTGTTTTGTCATGAAGCCAAAGCTGACCACAGAAGCCCCGCCTTTACACCAACGTCCTTGTTCCCAGTAAGGTGTAGGGAGTGCCGTTGGTATAGACATAAGTTGGCGCCTTACAGGAATCAGCATTTGGAAATAGCTATATCGTCGCTGTCACCAACCATTTTTTTTTTTCAAACCGGACAGGAGCCAGCGGCATTGCAGGCAACAGTGGCAAATGCGTAGAGAAGATTTTCTACGTCGTCGTCTGCCGTTGAGGAAGGAAATGGATGTGTCGACTCGAGGCATTCGTCCAGCGTGTCGTGGATAACGTTTTGATCCACCTTCAGACAGACTGGCGGCATATCACCGGCGTATCATCCGCAGGCAAATGGTCAGCGAGAGAGAGAGACAACCAGACCCTGCAAACCATCCGTTTGGGATACATGGACTCTATCATCAGGGACCCGGGAAGAGAAATTCGGGAAATGTTTCGTGGATAACCACTTGATTCATCTGCAGATAGACGACTGCATACCACCGGCGTATCATCCGCGGGCAAATGGTCAGCGAGAGCGAGACAACCAGACCCTGAAAACGGCCCTGGCAAAACTAGTTTGATTGATTGATTGATTGATTGATTGGTTTAACGACACTAGCAACCCGTTAGGATCATATTGTGTCAGTTCTGTTGCTATACGAAGAGTCAGTTGAAACTAAAATCGATTAAAATAGACAAAACAAGTAGTGTATAAATCTAAAATCAACTAAATTCAGTTTAAAACTTACTGTACATGTGTATTTCTTTCAGAAAAGAAATAATTTTGCTTGGTGCTACCTTTGTAAAAAGGTCTTTCATGGAATTCACACTGTAGTAGCGTGAACGAATGTTCTGAAAATCTACGCAATTGAGTAGAATATGTTTTGCGGTCAAACGTTCTTGACAACCAATACACTGTGGAGGCACATCGCCTCTCAGAAGATATCCGTGGGTGATGTATGTATGCCCGATTCGAACTCTATGCATAACCGTTGTGTCGCGAATACTGCCAAGAGCTAGGTGTTTTTCTCCAACTGTTGGTTGGATTTGAAAGAGTTTGTTATTTCTTTGCTCGTTCCATTTTTGTTGCCAAAGGTTTTTTACATAACTTGAAATATGGGGTTTAAAATCGGAGTATGGTATGAGAAGGTCGGATATGTTGTAGTTTAGCGCCTCTTTTGCTGCCTGGTCCGCAGCTTCATTACCCGGTATGCCCACGTGGCTTGGCACCCAGCAAAATACCAGGGATTTGCCTTGTTTGATTGCCCTTTCATAACGTTCTACTAAGTCTAGAATCATTGTGTTCGACACTTGCAGATTTTCTAGTGACTGTAAGACCGATAAGGAATCGACACAGATAACAAATTTTTTGTACCTACTAATCTTGACAATTTCCATGGCTAACTGGAGTGCCCGAACCTCCGCGGAAAAGATGGAGGAGCCGTTTGGTAATCTTGTTTTCAGGGTATTTGATTTTGTAACTATTGAGGCAGCAACTTTGTTATCGAGTTTAGATCCGTCCGTGTATATGAAATGGTGGTGAAGGTAGGTTTCCTTTATCTCGGCAAACCTAACTTTGAACTCTTCAGCATTTGTTGCGTCTTTGGAAAAGTTTGTCAGAGTTTTGACTATGGTTGGTTTTTGTATTTTCCATGTTGGGTGTTTTGAAACTTTTAAGTTTGCAATTTGCTCGACTTTGATTCCGGCATTATTAAGGTGGTTACGGATTCTAGTGCCAAAGGGTACGATAACCCTGGGGCGTGTATTTATGATTTCTGAATGGTCTTTTTCGAACACTGCCTTATAGGTGGGGTTTTCCTTATTTGCGTATAGTTTTATTGCATATTGCATTGAAAGTTTGATTCGTTGGATATCTAATGGATGTTCATTTGATTCAACCTGAAGACTTTCCGCAGGTGACGTTCTAAAAGCGTTAAGGCAGAGGCGTAGGCCTTGGTTTTGAATTGGGTTCAACATCTTTAAGTACGATGGCCTTGCCGATCCGTAGACGATGCTACCATAATCTATTCTGGATCTTATTAATGATCTATACAGTTTTAATTTTGTACTGGTATCTGCTCCCCAGTCTTGTGCGGAGACGACTCGTAACAGGTTGAGCGCCTTTTGACATTTCCTCTTCACGTCTTTTATGTGGGGAATAAAATTTAGCTTCGAGTCCAGAATTAGGCCAAGGAATTTGTTTTCCTTTACTACGGGTATCTGTGTGTTTGATAAGTGTAAAATAGGATCGCCGTGTGGCTTTCGCTTGTTGCAAAAGTGCATGCGAACTGTTTTGGTTTGCGAAAATTTGAAACCATTTTGGTCAGCCCACTTTTGAAGAGAGTTGATATTTTGCTGGAGGCGACGCTCGATCAGATTCATATTCTTACCCCTTGCAGACATAGCAAAATCGTCTACAAACAGTGAGCTGTCTATTCCCTGTTTAGTTGCGCCTTTGATACTATTGATTTTGATTAGAAACAAGAGAATTGATAGAATACAGCCTTGAGGATAGCCTTCTTCTTGCTCAAAATAGTCTGAGAGAACAGAACCGAGACGGACTTTAAATCGCCTATCATTTAAAAACCCTTCAATGAATTCAGGGAGACGACCTCGTATGCCAAGGTTGTGGAGGTCTTGCATGACCCCGTATTTCCAAGCCGTGTCGTAGGCTTTTTCTAAATCAAAGAAAACAGTGACGACATGTTCGTTATTGATAAAACCTTCTCTTATAAATGATTCCAGTCTAACCAGGTGATCTATGGTACTTCTTTCTTTTCTGAAGCCACTTTGGATGTCAGTAAGCAGATGATTTTTCTCTAAATACCAAATAAGTCTTGCGGCTATCATACGCTCTAGTGTTTTGCACAAAGAGCTTGTCAGGGATATTGGGCGATAATTTTGGGGATTAGTAGAATCCTTATTGGGTTTTGGAATTGGTATGATGGTGGCTTCTTTCCATATTTCAGGAAAGTTTCCTGTAGTCCAAACTTGATTGAGTAATTGTAGCAGGACTTCAAGGGTTTCCTCAGGTAGGTGTTTTAGAACCTGGTAGTGCAGGTCGTCTGGTCCGGCAGCTGAGTCATGTGAGTTTTGGATGGCGTCTTTCAACTCCGACAGGGTAAAGGTGCAATTGTACTGTTCCGAGTTATTTGAGGTGAAGTTCATTGGTATTTGTTCTTTTGCTTCTTTTATTTGACGAAAACCTTGGGAGTAGTTGTCAGATGAGGAGTTGAACTGAAAGGTTCTACCAAAGGTATTTGCTATTTCATCAGGTTTTGTGATAGTTTGGTTGTTTGTACTGAGGTGGTTTATGGGTTTTGAGATGTTTTTACCAGATATTTTTCGGATTATCTCCCATACTTTTTTGGTTGAATTGTTTTTGTTCAGTTTGGAGATATATTCTACCCCAAAAAAAAAAAAGCAAAACTAGTAAACGAGCCCGGCGACGACTGGGATCAGCTTCTCTCCCGAAGTATCGCTTGTGCATCACACGTCCTTACATTCATCTACCGTTTGGGGTTGTGTATGGACGCAGAGCTAAGCTTTTATCAATGACACAGATGCCAAGGATGATGATGAATCCGTCGATCTGGAGTGGATGAAGAAGAAGGGGTATATCCGCGACATCAACGCGGAAACTGTACAAAACATCTCAGAAGCTCAAATAAGTCAGAAAAAGTGCTAAGACAAA
Source organism: Protula sp. h YS-2021 (assembly GCA_949752745.1). Lineage (NCBI taxonomy): Eukaryota > Metazoa > Annelida > Polychaeta > Sabellida > Serpulidae > Protula > Protula sp. h YS-2021. The sequence continues at coordinate 63,634,198 of OX457031.1, read as the reverse complement.
CGTCACAGCAGCGAATCCGATATCCCAGTTGGTTCCCAAATTCACGTGAAGAGAATGCTCGATGCATTCATCGCATGGGTTCCCAAACTAGAACCACGTTTGACCGGCGCTGTACAAAATCGTTGAAAACTTAGGAACAGGTCTTGTATCGTTTATTGAACGAAAAAAACAAACAAACAAAGACTCTGCGTCACCATATTCCGTCAGAATGGAGAGCAGTGGAACCTGGGACGTCACCAGATTCCCTCAGAATGGGGAGCAGTGGAACCTGGGACGTCACCAGATTCCGCCAGAATGGGGAGCAGTGGAACCTGGGACGTCACCAGATTCCGTCAGAATGGAGAGCAGTGGAACCTGGGACGTCACCAGATTCCGCCAGAATGGGGAGCAGTGGAACCTGGGACGTCACCAGATTCCGCCAGAATGGGGAGCAGTGGAACCTGGGACGTCACCATATTCCGTCAGAATGGAGAGCAGTGGAACCTGGGACGTCACCAGATTCCGCCAGAATGGGGAGCAGTGGAACCTGGGACGTCACCATATTCCGTCAGAATGGAGAGCAGTGGAACCTGGGACGTCACCAGATTCCGCCAGAATGGGGAGCAGTGGAACCTGGGGCTACAGATGCTGAGATTTCAGAGACAGCTTACTTGCTGGGAATTGATCTAATCACTGCAAAGTCGGAGACCAGGTGGAATGGATGTACCTATGCTGTGTCAATCCAAAAGCATTCCACCTCGAAAATGGGACTTTATTTGCAAAATATTTCAGAGCAGTTTAATATAGTTATTAGAGTTTTGTAGAACAGAAGGCTTCTGTGAATCTTGGCTTAAAAAGTAAAATCGGCATTTAATGTACGCATTGCATGCATTATATCCCGTGGATTACGGTAGTTCCAAGAAATTAACGCTTACTTGCTAGTATGATTTTTCTCATATTTACATATTTCGGATGGCACTCATTAGACAATGAAGTACATTCTTATGGAAGTAATCTCATTATACTTGATTACATGTAGCTGTATTTTCGTTTAGAATGTTGTTTAATAAACTGTTTCTTAGAAGGAAGTGTATTTGACTATATTTTCCACATAAAATCGCTGTTTTTTTTCTGTTTATTTTTTTGTTGTCTGACGTGGGTAAGAAGAGGTGGTATAATCTGGGCGGGAGAGGTATATTTTAGGTTAGCCCGGAATATATCCCGGAGTATAAAATAGGCTAGTCCAGTTTATACCCAGGGAAAATTCTCCGCTAGGCCACATTATAGCCAGGTACAAAGTAGTCAAGGGATATGTCCACATAAAGTCCCTGTTTATATGTTTATATGTTTATATGTCTGGCGTCGGCAAGAGGAGATGATATAATCTGGGCGAGGGAGGTATATTTTAGGATAGCCCAGCATATACTCTGAGTATAAATAGTCTAGCCCAGTTTATATTCTGGGCTAGGCCACATTATAGCCGGGTATAAAGTGGTCAAGGGATATATCATGGATTGTTACACCGGCACAAATAGCCTTGTTGCTAGGCAAAAGCCCAACCCAACTGATAAATCAAATTTTAGTCTCATTCGACAATGAATACACTTTGTCGGTAAAGTAATCGATATTATGTTGGCATATATGACTTGCAGTATACACCCTTTGTGCACCCTAAGGCCACATTTGTCATGCCTGGTGTTTCTTGCCTGACGTTGCACAACTACAAGTTATGTACTTTCTAACTGTAGGGTTTGATTGGTCTACGGTGAATAGTTACAAAGATACAGCCTGGACAAAGAGGATTCCGCATGGACGGACAGACGGACACGAGGCGTTTCTATATCCCCTGCCTCCGGTTAGGGCGGCGGGGGATAAAAATGCCAGGCCGATATATCTTTTTTCGGGCAGGATTTTTGAGCTCGCCACTTTATTCTGTCATCCCGAAATATTAATATTTTAAGGGAAACTGTAAGACATATCAACTCGCTTTTAAAAATGACTACTAACAGATACAGATACGCTTGCGACAAACGCAAAAAATATGTTGGAATAAAATGCAAAAAGTTGAAATTATTTATTGCGACTTATTGCATTTTATTGCATCTAGCCGCAATCCAATATTTCAAGAGGACGCGTCCTGAGCATGCAATATGTTGCGATTTATTTTATACTGATAAGATTACACCTTGAGCAAACATTCACGCAAGCTATTTAATCCCACTGCGCATTCACTCCAATTGCCCGTACTCTATGTAAACAAGTTACTGTTTAAGCTGTATGTGCCGACGTGTAATATGCTTTATTTGTGTTTAAAATTATTGTATATGTACATGTTCTCGGGCGACATGAAATTAAATTAAAAATGGAATACCAATGTTAACTAATATTTAAAAACAATTTCCTTCTTTCTCATCTGTTTTTATTTCCCATATTTAAGTGAAAAGCGAATAAATTTACATGAATAATCTTTCGTTGAAAAAAAGCACATAAAAGGTTAGCTTTCTGACCGGACAACATGACGGTAGGGGTTGTAGAAAAGGTTTGAACAAAAATTAGTTGCTATTTAGTTATTGAATTTTTAACTTAAAAAGCGATACAGTTATAACAGAATAATTTCATAATAAAAGAAATGAACACATATCCACATGTGAGTTAACACAACATTTTTAAATTAACATTTTACACCCTTCAAGAAAATAAAAAGTGTAATCCTCAGTCGGAAAATAAATGGCCATGCACACTGTAAAACAACGCAATATTTAAACACTGCTAGCACCATTCTATCCTACACAATACTTTTTGCATGCAAACAAAATGCGCATTACTGGGGATTAGTTGATGCGAGAACGACATTACACAATGCAAAACATCAAAAGACAATGTATTGCATAACACTCAGGCAAGTTACAATGTATTAAAATTTGTTGCGACTTATTACGACCTGCCAAATGCATTTTGCGACACGCAGGACGCGTTTAGTTTCATTTTTCTGCAACAAAATGCATTTATTTTTTAAACTTTATTACGACTTATTTTTGCGTTTGTCGCAAGCGTATCTGTATAAGGATTACATGTGAGCATAAACCTTATATTTATATGTGTACACTGACAGTTTGTTTATAGCACATCAGTATTCTGCATTAGAAAACTAGTGGCAGTTGTTGGGAGGTTGGGCAAAAAAATATCATTTTCGGGATAATTGTTGTTTTCGGGAGGTGGCGAAACTACTGGCACTGTCGGGTTTAATCTAAGTTACCGGTACCCCAACGTGTGATTTGGCTTATACCCCTATAGCCCACCGACGATGGTCGACTGGGCTAAAAACTAGCTTATGTAATGGTATCGTATGGTGACAAATATTCTAATTAACTGATTTTACCCCCTATTCCCTAATTTGAGGAAGGTAAAGGACACGTGCTGGAAGAATAGGATGGATTGAAGAAATGATTAGTCTCTCCTTAGCGTACCACATCTTGGAGCTAACCAAACCACGTGTGATCAAAATCTGTCCATAGGCGGATGCTCGGCAAAGTAAAAACATTATGACTACCCTGACATCACCAGGCCAAGGATAACAACATCAGAAGTTCAATAAGCCAATTCGCACTTTCAGGTCTTTCCGGTGGAGGTAGTTTAGACAGCAATTTTTTTTGCGATAAATTATAAAGAAATGATAAGGGAAAACATCAAAATTCTAATTTTTTTTTCAACATTCAAAATTAGTTTTTACTACTTACGCTGGATAAGTACAGTTCGACCTGTGCTTTCAACGAATCACAAAATGTATTGCGCATGCTCTTGTTATAAGAAGAAATGATGACTGCAACAGTGTTCTTGTGAATCTACCGTATAGTGTGATAAAAAAGCTACAGCATCACATGAACGCTTCACAGTGAGCGTATTACTCCTTATGAGCTTACACTTGCTACCTGTTCGTCAACGTATAAATTTTAAAATTCTGACGTTTACTTTTAAAGCACTTCATGGAAGCGCAGCGTCTTATATTTGTGATCTTTTAACTGAATACCAGCCTACAAGGGATCTTTGATCCTCTTCATCAACACTTTTAGTGAGCGGTAAACTACGATATGGCGAAAGATGATTTCGCTATGCCGTACGGGCCATGTGGAATGCCTAGCCTGAGAATATAAGACACGTTATCTGTTCGAGATCGCATATGGATAAATTTTATTCATTGTAGCGCTTACCGGCCATGCTTAATAAGGGCGTTAGACGTGAACATTGACAAAAGTCAAAGTGCGAATATGGCTTATCGAAACTTCTGGATTTATGGCCGCATTTTATTTTTTTTTCAGAATACATTATAATTTTTGGAGAACTGAAGCTATCAAAAAATAAGCTATCAGAAAATAAGAGACTGAAGTTATCAGAAAATAAGAATTTGGGAGTAAAAATTCATGAGCATTTTCATATTTGATTTTAAACAAGAAAACAATGGGTGAAACTACAAGTTTAAAAAACTTCGTACTAGCACAAAAGAATGAGTGATAATACAGTTTTAAAACTACGTATTTGTGAAAAGAAATCGATCGATATCTCGCAACAAAAAAGATGGAGCAAAGTAAAGTGAATTCATACGAGTACTCGCACCCTCTTGAATGTGAAACACCTGATATTAGCACTGTATATTTAAATTGAATTGAATGAAAATAAAATCCTGTTAAACGATATGAGGCAAATGTCTTCTCGAACAGAACGAGATTCACGTATATCGGAAGTAAATAAAACAAGTCAAACGGCCATAATACCTACATGTTGAAAGATAATATATAGAGGGATATATGAGATACCTGAACAACATGTTCAGAAGTTCAGAAAGAGCGCATGCCCGTTTATTGCAAACGAATTGCCAGTGTTATAAAAGTATTCTGGGCTTCGTTTGCGGTAGATAGGCAGCCATGGTGTCACGAGAGTCCTGCTCATTTTAGAAGAGAGAAAAAAAGAGATGTCATCATGGACGATATGCCAGTTTGTTGCCAACGAATAGCCATTAAATATATTTATTTGACGTTCGTTTTCGGCAGACAGGCAGAAAGAAGATCATCATACAACTACCAGAAATAAAATGAATGAGACACAATGTTAGCCTTACTTGCGATTAGGTGCCGAGACGACAGGTTTGGAGTGTTTGAAAATTAATAACAATCATTGAATATTTCGTTTAAGTGCAATTTGTGATTTCTGAGTATCCCTGTCACTCACCTGAAAACGGAATGCAATCAAGTCACGGCGTATATAATTCCGTGTTGCCTGAGTACTCGTGTCACGGTGAGCTTTTTGCCATTGCAGTTTATCAGAACCAATCGGTACATCAACTCCAGTGAGTAATTAAATTCGGCACAACCTATCAGAATGTCTCAGGGGAAATTGTAATTAAGAATTTCAGTATAAAACCCATGTAAAACGAGAACTTATTAAATCTTATGCATATTGCAAAAAAGGAATACAACAGAGCACATTGGATATCCAGGTGAGTCGTATTGAATACTGATATTCTGCTATATAGTGTTGATAGCGCCTCGAATATATAGTATGGGTAGTGTATCATATAGTGTTAATAGTTAAAAAAAGGAGATACCTGTAATTTTTATCAACAAGTGAAAATTAAATATTTTTATTTTGATTTGTTTTTTTTCTTCCACATCCAACTGTTGTTCGGTATGGTAGTGATCGGAGATAGCATTGTTGCACCCTTTCTGAACCTGGGTTTTGTAGACTACCCAGTTCTTGCATCAAGAGGGTGTACCATTTTCTTCCCGGGAAAGCGACAATGGAATCATCTGGGGAAGATGGTGAGCAAGATATTCGGGAAGTGCAACAGTAACACCGAGATCGCGGTGATTCACCTGGGCACGAATGACATCAGTAGCTGCCCCACGATCCCTACGCATGTGCTGCTTTGGTGAGCAAATGAATATTAATAAGAAATAAGAAATATATTTTTGTCTCCCTCACATTCACCTGATCGATTTTAAAAATAATATTTGGCAGAAAGTTGCTACCCATGGGTACCCTAAATGTGCCGCAAAAATTTGGGTGGCACACTTCTTTCCTGTGGTGGCAGGACCCCACGCTTCACCCCCGGGCCAGCATATTTTACTAAAAACAGTCGAAAATAGAGTCCAGTAGATTTATATGACCGATTTCCCATTTCACATTTGCTTCATAGATACAGCAATAACATGCAAATCAATATCCGTTGTAAAAAGTGCGGCACAGTTGCACCCCTGGGCGTGGGCGGCCATTTTGGGTGTCCCGCGACCCCCAGCAGAAAATAAGAAATATAATATATTTTTGTCTCCCTCACATTCACCTGACCGATTTCAAAACTGATATTTGGCAGAAAGTTGCAACCCATAGGTACGCTAAATATACCGCAAAAATTTGGGCGGCACACTTCATCCCTGGGGTGGGAGGACCCCAAGCCCCACCACGGAGTCAGCATATTGGCTAACGTATCGGTTACAATGGGAAACGCTTCGACGCAGACGCATACAATAACGTCCACAGAAAGTACACCGAATGTAACTCCATCTCAACCCACTTTGCTAAAAGCAACTACAACATGTAAAAAGCAAGCACGACTCAAGTCTCAAATTCAACCTGCGCAACATAAAGTTAATGTAGTACAAATTCAGGGAACGCCAGCTGTGGCGGCAATCACAACACAACCAAACCCAACACGTACGACGTCGACACAAACATCTCACTTGGCTTACGTATCGGTTACAATGCGAAACGCTTCGACGCAGACGCATACAATCACGTATGCAGAAAGTACTCGCAGCATAACTCCATCTCAAGCCACTTCGCTAAAAGCAACTACAACACGTAAAAAACAAGCACTACCACTCAAGTCTCAAATTCAACCTGCGCAACATAAAGTTAATGTATCTAGAACACTAAAACGCACAATCAAAGCGCCTCAAGATCCTTTAAGTAATTTACCCCTGCATTATTCAGTATCAAGGAAGAACTTTCAACACTACAGAGCATCTCTATCAATACTCGAAAACCACGCATTTTCGGCGTTTTGTTGCAGCAGAGGCAATTCTTGAGTGTGATACTGCTTAGCGAGCCAAAATGTATGCAAATCAAAACGTATCCCGGTATAGCCAGAGTTGGAATCGCGAAAAGCTACATGTTATTAAAATTATATTTCAACTAAAGTGGGAACAATGCTCGGCTTTTCGGACCAGTTTAATAAACAGCCAGCGTTGTATCTTTACACTTCCTGTGCAGGATCGCTCCTGGGGAAGCAATGGGAAGGCTATATTTGCAAATTTGCTTGATGAATTTCGTCAGGGAACGCCAGATGTTGCGGCAATCACAACACAACCAAACCCAACGCGCACCACATCGACACAAACATCTCACTTGGCTAACGTATCGGCAATCACAACACAACCAAACCCAACACGCGCGACGTCGGCAAATCACAACACAACCAAACCCAACACGTGCGACTTCTACACAAACATCTCACTTGGCTAACGTATCGGTTAAAACGCGAAACGCTTGGACGCAGACGCATACAATCACTAATACAGAAAGTACTCGGAGCATAACTCCATCTCAAGCCACTTCGCTAAAAGCAACTACAACACGTAAAAAACAAGCACCACCACTCAAGTCTCAAATTCAACCTGCGCAACATAAAGTTAATGTATCTAGAACACTAGAACGCACAATCAAAGCGCCTCAAGATCCTTTAAGTAATTTTACCCCTGCATTATTTAGTATCAAGGAAGAACTTTCAAGAGCACAGAGCATCTCTATCAATACTCAAAAGCCACGCATTTTCGGCGTTTTGCTGCAGCAGAGACAATTCTTGAGAGTGATAGTGCTTACCGAGCCAAAATGTATGCAAATCAAAACGTACCCCGGTATAGCCAGAGTTAGAATCGCGAAAAGATACATGTTATGAAAATTATATTTCAACTAAAGTGGGAACAATGCTCGGCTTTTCGGACCAGTTTAATGAACAGCCAAGGTGGTATCTTTACACATCCTGTGCACGATCGCTTCTGGGGAAGCAATGGGAAGACTATGTTTGCAAATATGCATGATGAATTTCGTCAGGAAACGCCAGATGTTGCAGCAATCACAACACAACCAAACCCAACACGTCCGCCGTCAACACAAACATCTCACTTGGCTAACGTATCGGTTATATGGCGAAACGCTTCGACGCAGACGCATACAATCACGCCCACAGAAAGTGCACGGAACATAACTCCATCTCAAGGCACTTTGCTAAAAGCAACTGCAACACGTAAAAAACAAGCACCACCACTCAAGTCTCAAATTCAACCTGCGCAACATAAAGTTAATGTATCTAGAACACTAGAACCCACAATCAAAACGCCTCAAGATCATTTAAGTAATTTACCCCTGCATTATTCAGTATCAAGGAAGAACTTTCAAGAGTACAGAGCATCTCTATCAATACTCAAAAGCCACGCATTTTCGGCGTTTTGCTGCAGCAGAGACAATTCTTGAGAGTGATAGTGCTTACCGAGCCAAAATGTATGCAAATCAAAACGTACCCCGGTAGAGCCAGAGTTGGAATCGGAAAAAGGTACATGTTATGAATATTATATTTCAAATAAAGTGGGAACAGTGCTCGGCTTTTCGGACCAGTTTAATGAACAGCCAAGGTTGTATCTTTACACTTCCTGTGCACGATCGCTTCTTGGGAAGCAATGGGAAGACTATGTTTGCAAATTTGCTTGATGAATTTCGTCAGGGAACGCCAGATGTTGCGGCAAATCACAACCCAACCAAACCCAACACGCACCACGTCGAAACAAACATCTCACTTGGCTAACGTATCGGTTACAATGCGAAACGCTTCGACGTAGACGCATACAATCACGTCCACAGAAAGTACACGGAACATAACTCCATCTCAAGCCACTTCGCTAAAAGCAACTACAACACGTAAAAAACAAGCACCACCACTCAAGTCTCAAATTCAACCTGCGCAAAATAAAGGTAATGTAGTACAGAGTCAGGGAACGCCAGCTGTGACGGCAAATCACAACACAACCAAACCCAACACGTGCGACATCGACACAAACATCTCACTTGGCTAACGTATCGGCAATCACAACACAACCAAACCCAACACGCGCGACGTCGGCAAATCACAATACAACCAAACCCAACACGCACCACATCGATACAAACATCTCACTTGGCTAACGTATCGGTTACAATGCGAAACGCTTCGACGTAGACCCATACAGTCACGTCCACAGAAAGTACACGGAATGTAACTCTATCTCAAGCCACTTTGTCAAAAGCAACTACAACACGTAAAAAACAAGCACCACTCAAGTCTCAAATTCAACCTGCGCAAAATAAAGATAATGTAGTACAGAGTCAGGGAACGCAACCTGTGGCGGCAAATCACAACACAACCAAACCCAACACGCACCACATTGACACAAACATCTCACTTGGCTAACGTATCGGTTACAATGACAAACACTTCGATGCAGACGCATACAATCACGTCCACAGAAAGTACACGGAATGTAACTCCATCTCAAGCCACTTTGCTAAAAGCAACTACAACACGTAAAAGACAAGCACCACTCAAGTCTCAAATTCAACCTAATTAACATAAAGTTAATGTACTAGATAGTCAGGGAACGCCAGCTGTGGCGGCAATCACAAGACAACCAAACCCAACACGTGCGACGTCGACACAAACATCTCACTTGGCAAACGTATCGGTTACAATAGCAAACGCTTCGACGCAGACGCATACGATCACGTATGCAGAAAGTACTCGGTGCATAACTCCACCTCAAGCCACTTTGCTAAAAGCAACTACAACACGTGAAAAACAAGCACCACCACTCAAGTCTCAATTCAACCTGCGCAACATAAAGTTAATGTATCTAGAACACTAAAACGCACAATCAAAGCGCCTCAAGATCCTTTAAGTAATTTACCCCTGCATTATTCAGTATCAAGGAAGAACTTTCAAGAGTACAGAGCATCTCTATCAATACTCGAAAGCCATGCATTTTCGGCGTTTTGCTGCAGCAGAGACAATTCTTGAGAGTGATAGTGCTTACCGAGCCAAAATGTATGCAAATCAAAATTTACCCCGGTATAGCCAGAGTTAGAATCGCGAAAAGATACATGTTATGAAAATTATATCTCAAATAAAGTGGGAACAATGCTCGGCTTTTCGGACCAGTTTAATGAACAGCCAAAGTTGTATCTTTACACTTCCTGTGCAGGATCGCTTCTGGGGAAGCAATTTGAGACTATGTTTGTAAATTTGCTTGAATAATTTCGTCAGGGAACGCCAGATGTTGCGGCAATCACAACACAACCAAACCCAACACGCACCACATTGACACAAACATCTCACTTGGCAAACGTATCGGTTACAGTGCGAAATCCTTCGACGCGGACAATCACGTCCACAGAAAGTACACGGAACATAACTCCATCTCAAGCCACTTTGCTAAAAGCAACTACAACACGTAAAAAACAAGCACCACCCAAGTCTCAAATTCAACCTGCGCAACATAAAGTTAATGTATCTAGAACACTACAACCCACAATCAAAGCGCCTCAAGATCCTTTAAGTAATTTACCCCTGCATTATTCAGTATCATGGAAGAACTTTCAAGAGTACAGAGCATCTCTATCAATACTCAAAAGCCATCCATTTTCGGCGTTTTGCTGCAGCAGAGGCAATTCTTGAGAGTGATAGTGCTTAGCGAGCCAAAATGTATGCAAATCAAAACGTATCCCGGTATAGCCAGAGTTGGAATCGCGAAAAGCTACATGTTATTAAAATTATATTTCAACTAAAGTGGGAACAATGTTCGGCTTTTCGGACCAGTTTAATAAACAGCCAGCGTTGTATCTTTACACTTCCTGTGCAGGATCGCTCCTGGGGAAGCAATGGGAAGGCTATATTTGCAAATTTGCTTGATGAATTTCGTCAGGGAACGCCAGATGTTGCGGCAATCACAACACAACCAAACCCAACGCGCACCACATCGACACAAACATCTCACTTGGCTAACGTATCGGCAATCACTACACAACCAAACCCAACACGCGCGACGGCGGCAAATCACAACACAACCAAACCCAACACGTGCGACTTCTACACAAACATCTCACTTGGCTAACGTATCGGTTAAAACGCGAAACGCTTGGACGCAGACGCATACAATCACTAATACAGAAAGTACTCGGAGCATAACTCCATCTCAAGCCACTTCGCTAAAAGCAACTACAACACGTAAAAAACAAGCACCACCACTCAAGTCTCAAATTCAACCTGCGCAACATAAAGTTAATGTATCTAGAACACTAGAACGCACAATCAAAGCGCCTCAAGATCCTTTAAGTAATTTTACCCCTGCATTATTTAGTATCAAGGAAGAACTTTCAAGAGCACAGAGCATCTCTATCAATACTCAAAAGCCACGCATTTTCGGCGTTTTGCTGCAGCAGAGACAATTCTTGAGAGTGATAGTGCTTACCGAGCCAAAATGTATGCAAATCAAAACGTACCCCGGTATAGCCAGAGTTAGAATCGCGAAAAGATACATGTTATGAAAATTATATTTCAACTAAAGTGGGAACAATGCTCGGCTTTTCGGACCAGTTTAATGAACAGCCAAGGTGGTATCTTTACACATCCTGTGCACGATCGCTTCTGGGGAAGCAATGGGAAGACTATGTTTGCAAATTTACATGATGAATTTCGTCAGGAAACGCCAGATGTTGCGGCAATCACAACACAACCAAACCCAACACGTCCGCCGTCAACACAAACATCTCACTTGGCTAACGTATCGGTTATAATGCGAAACGCTTCGACGCAGACGCATACAATCACGCCCACAGAAAGCACACGGAACATAACTCCATCTCAAGGCACTTTGCTAAAAGCAACTGCAACACGTAAAAAACAAGCACCACCACTCAGGTCTCAAATTCAACCTGCGCAACATAAAGTTAATGTATCTAGAACACTAGAACCCACAATCAAAACGCCTCAGGATCCTTTAAGTAATTTACCCCTGTATTATTCAGTATCAAGGAAGAACTTTCAAGAGTACAGAGCATCTCTATCAATACTCAAAAGCCACGCATTTTCGGCGTTTTGCTGCAGCAGAGACAATTCTTGAGAGTGATAGTGATTACCGAGCCAAAATGTATGCAAACCAAAACGTACCCCGGTATAGCCAGAGTTGGAATCGGAAAAAGGTACATGTTATGAATATTATATTTCAAATAAAGTGGGAACAGTGCTCGGCTTTTCGGACCAGTTTAATGAACAGCCAAGGTTGTATCTTTACACTTCCTGTGCACGATCGCTTCTTGGGAAGCAATGGTAAGACTATGTTTGCAAATTTGCATGATGAATTTCGTCAGGAAACGCCAGATGTTGCGGCAAATCACAACCCAACCAAACCCAACACGCACCACGTCGAAACAAACATCTCACTTGGCTAACGTATCGGTTACAATGCGAAACGCTTCGACGCAGACGCATACAATCACGTCCACAGAAAGTACACGGAACATAACTCCATCTCAAGCCACTTCGCTAAAAGCAACTACAACACGTAAAAAACAAGCACCACTCAAGTCTCAAATTCAACCTGCGCAAAATAAAGTTAATGTAGTACAGAGTCAGGGAACGCAACCTGTGGCGGCAAATCACAACACAACCAAACCCAACACGCACCACATTGACACAAACATCTCACTTGGCTAACGTATCGGTTACAATGACAAACACTTCGATGCAGACGCATACAATCACGTCCACAGAAAGTACACGGAATGTAACTCCATCTCAAGCCACTTTGCTAAAAGCAACTACAACACGTAAAAGACAAGCACCACTCAAGTCTCAAATTCAACCTAATTAACATAAAGTTAATGTACTAGATAGTCAGGGAACGCCAGCTGTGGCGGCAATCACAAGACAACCAAACCCAACACGTGCGACGTCGACACAAACATCTCACTTGGCAAACGTATCGGTTACAATAGCAAACGCTTCGACGCAGACGCATACGATCACGTATGCAGAAAGTACTCGGAGCATAACTCCACCTCAAGCCACTTTGCTAAAAGCAACTACAACACGTGAAAAACAAGCACCACCACTCAAGTCTCAATTCAACCTGCGCAACATAAAGTTAATGTATCTAGAACACTAAAACGCACAATCAAAGCGCCTCAAGATCCCTTAAGTAATTTACCCCTGCATTATTCAGTATCAAGGAAGAACTTTCAAGAGTACAGAGCATCTCTATCAATACTCGAAAGCCATGCATTTTCGGCGTTTTGCTGCAGCAGAGACAATTCTTGAGAGTGATAGTGCTTACCGAGCCAAAATGTATGCAAATCAAAATTTACCCCGGTATAGCCAGAGTTAGAATCGCGAAAAGATACATGTTATGAAAATTATATTTCAACTAAAGTGGGAACAATGCTCGGCTTTTCGGACCAGTTTAATGAACAGCCAAAGTTGTATCTTTACACTTCCTGTGCAGGATCGCTTCTGGGGAAGCAATTTGAGACTATGTTTGTAAATTTGCTTGAATAATTTCGTCAGGGAACGCCAGATGTTGCGGCAATCACAACACAACCAAACCCAACACGCACCACATTGACACAAACATCTCACTTGGCAAACGTATCGGTTACAGTGCGAAATCCTTCGACGCGGACAATCACGTCCACAGAAAGTACACGGAACATAACTCCATCTCAAGCCACTTTGCTAAAAGCAACTACAACACGTAAAAAACAAGCACCACCCAAGTCTCAAATTCAACCTGCGCAACATAAAGTTAATGTATCTAGAACACTAGAACCCACAATCAAAGCGCCTCAGGATCGTTTAAGTAATTTACCCCTGCATTATTCAGTATCATGGAAGAACTTTCAAGAGTACAGAGCATCTCTATCAATACTCAAAAGCCATGCATTTTCGGCGTTTTGCTGCAGCAGAGGCAATTCTTGAGAGTGATAGTGCTTAGCGAGCCAAAATGTATGCAAATCAAAACGTACCCCGGTATAGCCAGAGTTGGAATCGCGAAAAGCTACATGTTATTAAAATTATATTTCAACTAAAGTGGGAACAATGTTCGGCTTTTCGGACCAGTTTAATAAACAGCCAGCGTTGTATCTTTACACTTCCTGTGCAGGATCGCTCCTGGGGAAGCAATGGGAAGGCTATATTTGCAAATTTGCTTGATGAATTTCGTCAGGGAACGCCAGATGTTGCGGCAATCACAACACAACCAAACCCAACGCGCACCACATCGACACAAACATCTCACTTGGCTAACGTATCGGCAATCACAACACAACCAAACCCAACACGCGCGACGTCGGCAAATCACAACACAACCAAACCCAACACGTGCGACTTCTACACAAACATCTCACTTGGCTAACGTATCGGTTAAAACGCGAAACGCTTGGACGCAGACGCATACAATCACTAATACAGAAAGTACTCGGAGCATAACTCCATCTCAAGCCACTTCGCTAAAAGCAACTACAACACGTAAAAAACAAGCACCACCACTCAAGTCTCAAATTCAACCTGCGCAACATAAAGTTAATGTATCTAGAACACTAGAACGCACAATCAAAGCGCCTCAAGATCCTCTAAGTAATTTTACCCCTGCATTATTTAGTATCAAGGAAGAACTTTCAAGAGCACAGAGCATCTCTATCAATACTCAAAAGCCACGCATTTTCGGCGTTTTGCTGCAGCAGAGACAATTCTTGAGAGTGATAGTGCTTACCGAGCCAAAATGTATGCAAATCAAAACGTACCCCGGTATAGCCAGAGTTAGAATCGCGAAAAGATACATGTTATGAAAATTATATTTCAACTAAAGTGGGAACAATGCTCGGCTTTTCGGACCAGTTTAATGAACAGCCAAGGTGGTATCTTTACACATCCTGTGCACGATCGCTTCTGGGGAAGCAATGGGAAGACTATGTTTGCAAATTTACATGATGAATTTCGTCAGGAAACGCCAGATGTTGCGGCAATCACAACACAACCAAACCCAACACGTCCGCCGTCAACACAAACATCTCACTTGGCTAACGTATCGGTTATAATGCGAAACGCTTCGACGCAGACGCATACAATCACGCCCACAGAAAGCACACGGAACATAACTCCATCTCAAGGCACTTTGCTAAAAGCAACTGCAACACGTAAAAAACAAGCACCACCACTCAAGTCTCAAATTCAACCTGCGCAACATAAAGTTAATGTATCTAGAACACTAGAACCCACAATCAAAACGCCTCAGGATCCTTTAAGTAATTTACCCCTGTATTATTCAGTATCAAGGAAGAACTTTCAAGAGTACAGAGCATCTCTATCAATACTCAAAAGCCACGCATTTTCGGCGTTTTGCTGCAGCAGAGACAATTCTTGAGAGTGATAGTGCTTACCGAGCCAAAATGTATGCAAACCAAAACGAACCCCGGTATAGCCAGAGTTGGAATCGGAAAAAGGTACATGTTATGAATATTATATTTCAAATAAAGTGGGAACAGTGCTCGGCTTTTCGGACCAGTTTAATGAACAGCCAAGGTTGTATCTTTACACTTCCTGTGCACGATCGCTTCTTGGGAAGCAATGGTAAGACTATGTTTGCAAATTTGCATGATGAATTTCGTCAGGAAACGCCAGATGTTGCGGCAAATCACAACCCAACCAAACCCAACACGCACCACGTCGAAACAAACATCTCACTTGGCTAACGTATCGGTTACAATGCGAAACGCTTCGACGCAGACGCATACAATCACGTCCACAGAAAGTACACGGAACATAACTCCATCTCAAGCCACTTCGCTAAAAGCAACTACAACACGTAAAAAACAAGCACCACCACTCAAGTCTCAAATTCAACCTGCGCAAAATAAAGGTAATGTAGTACAGAGTCAGGGAACGCCAGCTGTGACGGCAAATCACAACACAACCAAACCCAACACGTGCGACATCGACACAAACATCTCACTTGGCTAACGTATCGGCAATCACAACACAACCAAACCCAACACGCGCGACGTCGGCAAATCACAATACAACCAAACCCAACACGCACCACATCGATACAAACATCTCACTTGGCTAACGTATCGGTTACAATGCGAAACGCTTCGACGTAGACCCATACAGTCACGTCCACAGAAAGTACACGGAATGTAACTCCATCTCAAGCCACTTTGTCAAAAGCAACTACAACACGTAAAAAACAAGCACCACTCAAGTCTCAAATTCAACCTGCGCAAAATAAAGTTAATGTAGTACAGAGTCAGGGAACGCCACCTGTGGCGGCAAATCACAACACAACCAAACCCAACACGCACCACATTGACACAAACATCTCACTTGGCTAACGTATCGGTTACAATGACAAACACTTCGATGCAGACGCATACAATCACGTCCACAGAAAGTACACGGAATGTAACTCCATCTCAAGCCACTTTGCTAAAAGCAACTACAACACGTAAAAGACAAGCACCACTCAAGTCTCAAATTCAACCTAATTAACATAAAGTTAATGTACTAGATAGTCAGGGAACGCCAGCTGTGGCGGCAATCACAAGACAACCAAACCCAACACGTGCGACGTCGACACAAACATCTCACTTGGCAAACGTATCGGTTAAAATAGCAAACGCTTCGACGCAGACGCATACGATCACGTATGCAAAAAGTACTCGGAGCATAACTCCACCTCAAGCCACTTTGCTAAAAGCAACTACAACACGTGAAAAACAAGCACCACCACTCAAGTCTCAATTCAACCTGCGCAACATAAAGTTAATGTATCTAGAACACTAGAACGCACAATCAAAGCGCCTCAAGATCCTCTAAGTAATTTACCCCTGCATTATTCAGTATCAAGGAAGAACTTTCAAGAGTACAGAGCATCTCTATCAATACTCGAAAGCCATGCATTTTCGGCGTTTTGCTGCAGCAGAGACAATTCTTGAGAGTGATAGTGCTTACCGAGCCAAAATGTATGCAAATCAAAATTTACCCCGGTATAGCCAGAGTTGGAATCGCGAAAAGGTACATGTTATGAAAATTATATTTCAACTAAAGTGGGAACAATGCTCGGCTTTTCGGACCAGTTGAATGAACAGCCAAGGTTGTATCTTTACACTTCCTGTGCAGGATCGCTTCTGGGGAAGCAATTGGAGACCATGTTTGTAATTTTGCTTGAATAATTTCGTCAGGGAACGCCAGATGTTGCGGCAATCTCAACACAACCAAACCCAACACGCACCACATTGACACAAACATCTCACTTGGCAAACGTATCGGTTACAGTGCGAAATCCTTCGACGCGGAAAATCACGTCCACAGAAAGTACACGGAACATAACTCCATCTCAAGCCACTTTGCTAAAAGCAACTACAACACGTAAAAAACAAGCACCACCCAAGTCTCAAATTCAACCTGCGCAACATAAAGTTAATGTATCTAGAACACTGGAACGCACAATCAAAGCGCCTCAGGATCCTTTAAGTAATTTTACCCCTGCATTATTCAGTATCAAGGAAGAACTTTCAAGAGTACAGAGCATCTCTATCAATACTCGAAAGCCATGCATTTTCGGCGTTTTGCTGCAGCGGAGACAATTCTTGAGAGTGATAGTGCTTACCGAGCTAAAATGTATGCATATCAAAACGCACCCCGGTATAGCCATAGTTGGAATCGCGAAAAGCTACATGTTATGAAAATTATATTTCAACTAAAGTGGGAACAATGCTCGGCTTTTCGGACCAGTTTAATGAACAGCCAAGGTTGTATCTTTACACTTCCTGTGCAGAATCGCTTCTGGGGAAGCAATGGGAAGACTATGTTTGTAAATTTGCTTGATGAATTTCGTCAGGGAACGCCAGCTGTTGCGACAATCGCAACACAACCAAACCCAACACGTACGACGTCGACACAAACATCTCACTCACGACATCCATGTTTACTTCCTGAAGGAATATTTTAACTAATTTTACAGTAAAATCCTTATTTTCTGATAGCTTCAGCCTACCAGTAACCTAGGACCTTTGGCCACTTTTCAATGGTTTTTGCGCAATGACTCTCACGTTTTCGACGCGATCCGGATATGCTTTTGTATGTTGCAAATACAGAATTTTACACAATTTTTCTGTTATGCGCGAAGTAAAATGTCATCATTTACGAAAATGACAGGCCGATGTATTTTTTCGGGCAGGATTTTCCAGCTGTAACTCGCCACTTTCTTCTATCATCCCGAAATATAAATTTTTAGTACACACTGAAAGACTATCAACTCGCTTGTCAAAATGACTGCTAAGAGCTATAAGGATTACATTTGAGCACAACCTGACTTCATATGTATATACTGACAATTTATTTAAAGCAGCTCAGTATGTTACATTCGAGAACCAGTAGCAGTTGCCGTGAGGTTCGGCAAAAAAATCATTTCCGGGATAATTGTTGTTTTCGGGAGGTGGCGACGGTACAGGCGGATTTGACCTAGGTTACTGGCAGTATACTTTTTTGAAGAATGCTGCACACAAAAAACAAATACACACACACACACACATTATAAATTTCTAAAGAACTGCGGAGCAATCGAAACGCCCTTTTACCAATTACTGGGGGTGATTCAAGCTGTTTCCCTAGTACTGACCATCCTTGTTCTGGCACTGATGTGATTTATGCTATACGAGAAAAAAAAACACTTTTTCAGGTTTGTCAACGGGCTGTTGTGGCCAAAACTGAGAGAAAATAAAGGATCCTACTTGCTGTACTTAAGATCACTTATCATTTATACATTCTGCAGAAATTTATAATGCAGGAAAAACGTCTAAATTTTTTAAGCATGTCTAAAGACGTTATTTGAGTCAGAAAAAAACGCACCTTATGACAACTTCAGGTCAGATGTCAAATTATCGCCCAAGTTATCGACACGCTAGAAACTTAATAAAACGCCAGCCTTCACCAGTCATTCTCAACCACCCACTTACTTGTCTGTCTCGTCTTTATCTTCACGCTCGATTCTAAACGTTACTTGAAACATTAAACTTTTGCTTATATATATTTCTCACCAATAGTTTTATTACACCATCTACTAACAACATCCGGTTTGATATCTCTCTCTACACCGTTGTTGTCCAACAGCAAACTTCTAAGACAGTTGGGCCTATTACGTTGTTACCCAACATCTGACCTCTACAACGGTTCGGTATGTTGTTTATAATCCCTTTTACTCCGCAGACCCACAGGGAATTCCGCGCGAAATGGTACTCATAAAGGAAAAGAATCACTTAAAAAGTCACTAAAGTGTAGATTTTAGTGACTTGTACACTCATATTGACCTTTTTAACCAAAGTAGTAGGAAAACGTTGGTTCTACTGCACTGCAGCAGAACCAACGTTGGTTCTGCTGCAATGCAGTAGAACCAACGTTTGGTTTTGCATTGCAGAACCAATGTTTTGCATTGCAGCAGAACCAACGTTGGTTCTGCTGCAGAATCGGCATATGGTAGACAGACGGTCAGACGGGCAGACGGACAGACGGTAACTTTTTTTTTTTTTCATTTCCCACACTCTCATGCATACACATATATGCCAACACCATGACTGTTTTGCTTATTTTTGTAATAAGTGGCGGCCGCTCTGAAAAGAGCAGCCTGGAGTTGAAACTCCTCACTGTTAGTGCCGTTCAGCAAAAGGTGATAACATTTTGATATCGCCTTCCGCACTGAGTCATCTGCTGACCATTAAATATGAAGTGATTCGTCTTTGTCTCACAGCTTAAACACTTGAGGAGATACTCATGCCGTAAGGCTGCCTGATAGGCACGCGCGACAGAACAAGATATACATGCTTGATGACCGCAAGCGGCAGCAATGACCTTGTCTGCACCTATCAGACAGCCACACCCGCGACATAGATTGATGTGTTGAAGCATAAAGTATCCAGCCCAGGCCGGGTATTCCTCCTCTTCTAAATGGGATGGTGTTGCTTCCCCCAGGACGACTGATCTGATGTACGCCTCTTGGTATCTACCCTGTTCAATATCACTAAGCCGCTTCCCAATCATAACATCTCTGTTGAGTAGAACTGGCATAGCGATGGCGACAGCACGAGCCGGATCTGGAAACAGCTGTAAGAAGAATTCTCTCACCGGTTCATGCGCTGTAGGGTGGTACATTAAATCCACCTTTGTAATGTCTCGGATAACTAACGAATTCTCTAAAGCGAAACAGCACTCCATCATGGTATTCTGTGGAAGTTGTGAAGAGAGCACACCTATATATATAGTAAAATGACATCATTGCAAAATGATGTCGCATTGCAAAAATGACGTCACCCCCCCCCCAGGATATACTATGTACCGACCCCCCCCCCCCCAGGATATACTATGTACCAACCCCACTAGGACATACTATGTACCGACCCCCCCCCCTAGGATAGACTATGTACCGACCCCCCCCCCCTAGGATAGACTATGTACCGATCCCCCCCCCCCCTAGGACAGACTATGTACCGACCCCCCCCCCCCCCCCCAGGAGAGCAACAAAAACTTTTGCCGAATCAGCATGATAAAATCCTATATAAGTGTGGTGTCTCAAGGCTTAGAGACATTGTCAGACACATCATGGATAACACACCAGCTATCATCATTGATGACTTAACAGCGTTTCAAGCGAATGAATCTGTTTGCATCTGGGTAAATATGCGTGATGAAGCTGAAGCAGCTGATATTACATATGCTTTGGAGGAGGTGCTACAATTTCCAACTCAGATCACTGCAGTGAAGCCTGACGTAGTAATTACATTTATGTGGAACAACCGCATAGTAACACTGACTCAACGATACTGCAAGTGTCAAGTGTGGTTGGAATATGAGGGACAACCCCATAACTGCTGCTGATATATACTAAAATCTTTCAGGCCCTTTTAAGGGCCATCCTATATTAAGAAATGAAGCAAAACATGTCTGTCTGTGTGTGTGTGTGAGAGAGAGAATATATTTTATTACATTTCAGGTCTAGTTGGCGTATGAATACCATTTGGCGGATGAATACCATTTGGCAGACCATTTGACTTCACCGCTAGATGTCTCTGCTGTGCAGCTGTACAACTGTAAGTGAGACATTCATATACACAAGTAAAATTCTGCTGAGTCAGCAATTTTAACATTTTTGAAACAAGTTACACACCATATTTTGATTACATGGAAGTAGCATAAAAGCATGAGTGAAACATGTCAACTAGTCAACTAGTGATACATTCTGCTGAGTTAACACACCATTGAAGTGGTATAAAAGGAAGAGTGAAACGTGTATTTTACTTCATTTCAGTTCTAGCAGTTGAAGAAACAACAAGGATGACACCAGTCTACTGTCATGATTGTGATGTGACATTTCCATCTCTGGAATTGTTCGTGACACACACATGTAAGAAAACTAGGATGAAACGTGCTCATGATGAGATTGTTGAGCAGATTCAAGCCAAGAGACAAAAGACGTTACAAGATGGTGTTGACAGACCTGATCCAGTCCTCTGCTGTAGATGCGTCAAGATATTTTCATCTTTGGATGCGTTTGAGACACATGTATGCATACCTCATGAAGAACAAAGAAAGAAAGAGACAGGACAAGTAGGCAGAGGCAGAAGAGTGAGTCTTGGTGAAAACGCGCAGGAAAGACGGTTTGAGCCTGAAGATGGATCAGATTTGTTACTTGAAATGCGACAACAAGAGAATAGAATCAAGAGACATTTGCTAGAAACGTTAAACCGTGGCATGAAATGGTACATTGTGGTACATGCACGCTTCAAGAAAATGACACCAAATGTTGAAGGTGTGATGGTAGAACAAGTGGATAATGCCTTCATCAGTAGTCCGACATATGCAGCATACAATCCAACGGATATTGAGAAGGACTTACCAGAAGCCTATAAAGAATTGTTTACCAGGTTTGATGAACATGAGCGACAAGGCTCTGGTTGGGTGTTGGATAACATATTATTCATTGAAGTGCATACAGCGACGTCAGCGCCACTGGAAGCGAGCAGTTTTATCCCACTACCGAAGAAAGTAAAGACTACAAAGGCTGTGTTAAACATTCAGAATAAAGACAACAAATGTTTCTTATGGTCTATATTGGCTCACCTTCACCCTTCAACAAATGTAAACCCAGAGCGTGTGCATCAATACAAGCTATTTGAGAACGAATTGAAGGTGGAAGGCATGACATTTCCAACACCGATTACAGACATTCCAAAGTTTGAAAAGGAGAATGATATGTCCATTAACGTGTTTGGATATGAACATGATGTAGTTGTTCCGATACAACTCAGTCGAAACACCAGCGCGAGAGAAATCAATTTGCTTTTGATTAGTAATGACAAGACAAGACATTACTGCCTCATCAAGAATTTCAGCAGACTTATGGCTTATCGAACAAAGCGTCAGAATGCAATATTTTATTGTTTCAACTGTCTTCATGGGTTTATGCGACAAGATCTTTTAGACAAGCATCGTGAAGTGTGTGACAAGCATGGAGCACAACGTTTATCATTCCCCAAAAAACCTTTCATCAAGTTCAAGAATGTAGCCAAACAACAGCGAGCGCCGTTTGTGATTTATGCAGACTTTGAATGTTTCACGAAAAAGCATGAAGAAGTTAGGTATCAACATCATCGTCCAAACAGCTTTGCCTATGTGGTTGTGAGCCAGTATGATACACGTGCTCCAGTCGTGTATCGAGGAGACAATGCTGTGAAAGTCTTTTTAGACCATATGGTAAATGAGCGTGATCGTATTGTGTATGGCTTGCAACAGTCAAAGAAAATAGTCATGACTCATGAAGATGAAGAGCATTATAAGAACGCCACAGATTGCTACATTTGTCATGAGCCTCTAGGAGCAGATCGTGTGAGAGATCATGATCATATCAATGGCAAATACCGTGGAGCTGCACATAATGAATGCAATTTACAATTTCGACTTCGAAAGGATAAGCAGGATGTTGAAGATTCTTTCATCATTCCTGTGTTTTTCCACAATTTACGAGGCTATGACAGCCATTTGATCATGGAAGAAATTGGAAAGTTCAAAAATGAGACGATTACAGTCATTCCCAACACCGTTGAGAAATATATTGCATTCACCATGAGCAATCTGAAATTTACAGACAGTTATCAGTTCATGAGTACTTCTCTACAGAAGTTAGTATCCAACCTGGCGGCAGAAGGGAAAGACAACTTTTATAACATGACGTCACACATTCACGATAGTGACCAACAAGATTTACTGTTGAGAAAGGGAGTGTACCCTTATGATTACGTGGATGAGCCATCCAAGTTTGCTGAAACACAACTACCGTCCAAGGACAAGTTTTACAGTCTGCTCAGTGAAGAAGACATTAGCGATGAGGATTATGCGCATGCGCAGAAGGTGTGGGAGACATTCCACTGTACTACATTTGGCGAATACCATGACTTGTACCTGAAATCAGATGTGTTGTTGCTGGCTGACGTGTTTGAAAACTTTCGTTAAGTATGTCTCAACACATATGAATTGGATCCTGCTCACTACTATACAGCGCAAGGACTGTCGTGGGATGCCATGTTGAAAGCGACAAAGGTGAAACTGGAATTGATCAACGACATTGACATGTACCAAATGGTTGAACAAGGCCTACGTGGAGGAATATCTGTCATCACACACAAGTATGCGAAAGCAAATAACCCCTACGTAGCAGATTACGATCCCTTGAAACCGACCAACTACTTGACGTACCTGGATGCAAACAACTAGTATGGCTGGGCCATGTCGCAAAGCATGCCGGAAAGTGGATTTATGTGGGTGAGCGAGCCAGAATCCATTGACTTTATGGATGTGGATGAAGATGATGAGATTGGCTACATTTTAGAAGTGGATTTAGAATACCCACAATCCATTCATAATCATCATAATCACTATCCAGTGGCTCCAGAACGGAAATGTGTGAAAGTGGGAGAATTATCAGAGCATAGTCAGAAGCTACGGAAAGATCTAAACATGAAAGGCAAGCCTAGTGAAAAGCTCATTCCCAACTTATGCGACAAGAAGAAATATGTACTTCATTATAGAAATTTACAGCAATATGTCTCACTGGGATTGAAAGTCATGAAGGTGCATCGTGCCATGTTTGCACAGAGCAAATGTTTGGCAAAATACATCTCCTTGAACACGGAAAAGAGAAAGTTGGCTAAGAACCCGTTTGAGAAAGACTTCTTCAAATTGATGAACAACTCTGTGTTTGGCAAAACCATGGAAAATGTAAGAAAACGCATGAATGTGGAACTAGTTCACAAAGAAAAGCGGTTCAAGAAACTTGTGGTCAAACCTTCCTTCCACAAATTTAGAATTTTCAACGAAGATTTGACCGCGGTACATTTGCGCAAAGTGGATCTGCTTCTGGATAAACCCATTCAAGTTGGTTTCACCATTCTCGACCTCAGCAAGGTGCTCATGTTCCACTTTCATTACAACTACATCATGACCAAGTATCTCAACGCCAAGCTGTTGTTCAGCGACACCGACAGTCTATGTTATGACATAGAAACGGAAGATATCTACAAAGACATGCAGGAAGATGCCGACTTGTTCGACACAAGTGACTATCCCCCAGATCATTTCCTGCATTCCAACGTGAACAAGAAAGTGCTTGGGAAAATGAAAGATGAGACGGCGGGCATTCCCATTGAAGAGTTTGTTGGACTTCGGCCGAAAATGTATAGTATGATGTATGGTGGGAAAGAAAAAGGCCAAAGGCATCACTCGCGCGTGTCAAAGACGTATGAAACATCAGCAGTATAGAGACAGTTTGTTCAACCAAACGCAAACGATAACCACAGGGCACATCATTCGAAGTCATGACCACCAGATTTTCTCGGAGAAGTTGAGGAAAGTGGCTCTCTCTCCCTTTGATGACAAGCGATATGTGATGAGTGATGGCTATTCCACTTTAGCGCATGGGCATTACAGTATATAAGGGGGAGACACTTCAACTTTAGAGTTAGTTGAGGTGTGAACACTGAAGCGTCAACATGAATCGGAAAAGATCTGCAACAACGGATATGGATACTCTTGCTGATACAGTCAAAGACATGAATGTGAAACATCCTGACAATACCATCAAGAAATTAAAAGTGGAGACGACGGTACCAACACCACAGTCGTGGGATGGAATGCTTTCTCTAGGCAATGGAAAGTATATCAAGATTATGAAACAAAGTAATGAAGGTGTGGTAAACATTCGCAAATACCTCAGAGATGAGGGGACTGGAAAAAACCGTCCAACGAAAAAGGGAATTTTGCTGACAATACCTGAATGGAAAATGATGAAGAAGCAGGTGAAAGAAGTGGATAAAAGGCTTCGTAGACAAGAAGGTGGCTCATAACAAGGTAAAAACATGAATGCACTCATGCTGAACGGTGGTGTTTACCTTACTGTCAATGAGAGGAATGAAGTGATACTAGATTCTAAGACAAGTTATCATCGGTTTAAACCTGAAGTGTGGAAAGACTTTAAAAACATACCACTTGAACCTGGGTTTAAACGTAGACTTGAAAATAAAGTGGAAGTGACGGTAGCTGAATATGATTCTAACATACGTGTAGAAATCTGTAGAAATCTTTTACAGGATTATCCAAAGGATTATAAGGGAGTTGTGCCAGATACACCATATACAGATTTGATCCTCTTTGATATCAAGAACTGGCGCGCAGTCTTACGATTCCTAGAAGTGATACAACATCCACTCTTCACCATCTTGCGAGCATAAAAACGTCTTTGCAGACAAGGAGACAGCTCATAGTTCATCTGACTGTTGAACGAGATGGAAGACTTTTTATCGGAATATAAACCAATTACGCATGGATTCTCATATCTGAGAAACGAATATGATGACATTGTGCTAAGACATTTTGGACAGTATCTCGTCCTATCACTTGATGACCAATCCGTGTTGAAAGACCATCTAGAGAAGTTCAGGTTACCTGGCTTTCTCCTGACAGTCTCAAATGAATTAGAAGTGCGTGTGACTGAGAACTGCTTAGACGTGTTTGTACAATTTCGCCAATATGACGAGCTTACAGAAAACTATGACTACATCACCCTCAACACAGTGGAATGGTACACTCTGTTACAAGCATTGGATTGGAAAGAACCTAACGCTTGAATTCAAAGAAACAGAAATATGGCTTATGCGGGGTACCAAATCCATTGAGCTGACACAACCTATGCGTGTGATGGACATTGACTTAGAAGAAGGATATGAACTGAAACTGTCTGAACATGAAACTGTTAAAGTGATAAAGTTTGGTGATGTGTGTTATGTGAGCTTTCATAGCATTTACAAACATGGATGTAATGTCTATGATACCTGTATCAATTTAGATTCTAATGAATGGTATTCATTGATGAATGTATTGAAAAATGAATGTGTTTGTAAATAAAAAGTTTGTAAATAGTGTAAATAGACTTTGTAGTTAAGAGTTTGTAGTTAAGAGTTTGTAAATAGACTTTGTAAACTTTGTAAATAGAATTTGTAAATAAAAGTTTGTAGTTAAGACTTTGTAAATAAAAGTTTGTAAATAGTGTTTGTAAACTTTGTAAATAGTGTTTGTAGTTAAGAATTTGTAAATAAACGTATGTACAACACAATAAACAAGACTGTTTGAAAACTTGGTTTGTTTTATTTAACAACAACTTAACTAATATAACAACAACAACTTAACTACAACTTAACTAATATAACAACAACAACATTAATAAAACAATGGTTTATAATGTCTATATACAAAATCCTTTACAATAAAATCACCATCCTTTCTTTTTAATATATTCACAATATCAAACATACTCTGACCTCGAGCTCTATGCAATATATAATATACACAATAAAAACCACATGACGATGACATTGGCATTTGTAATGATATAGAATTATACATCTAGTCATTTCTTAAAAACATATCTAAACGATCATCGAGAGGTAACAGTCCATAAGAGTCAAAATATTCCACAGGGTCTTTGTCATAATACACTGCCACCCAATGTTCTCCTGGTTCATCTTGATCGTCTGTGTTGATGACATAGGCGCCGCGTTGTAAAGACGGTAACTGGTCCATGGCAAACACGCCTTGAAACAAGTCTTTGGTCATGACATCATGACTCAATATGGCATCAATCTGCTTCGTGTTCATGACTGGTAGTCGAATTGAATGCTGCGATTTGCACTTATTTCAATAATGTTGTCAAATTCAGCATAGACAATGACATTGATGGTATGTTGTAAAGCCGTAGCAAAGTTCATTTCTAGCCGCAAATTCCCATGCTTGATCAGGGGGAAATGATCATCACCATCATAATCCGGTGTTAAGTCAAACGAAAATAAAGCATAACCTCTAGGCCAATCTTCCCGTTTTATAATGGAACTTTTCTCACCATTCAACCGATCAAACGATTTGTAAAGCGTTTCAAAAGCGTCCAGGTATTTGTTCTGTGTAATGTCAAGCTTGAGAGGTTTGGATAGAACTGGTTCACCATCCGTGTACAGTTGCATATAGTCCAGATTAAAATGTTTGAAATCATATGGATTCCTCAATACTGATCCACCAAAAGCTTCATTATGAACCAGACCAATGACAATACGATTTGGTAATTGACCCAAAAAGATGTTATCTTTCACAAAAGACTGAAATCCTGCTGGAATAGCTAAGACTTTACATTCTTTTCTAGTGATGATGATCTTGGCAGGACTTTTCATCAATGCATCTGTATGTCCTAACTGAATACCTGGACTCACCCTCACTTTGCGAATGGTTAAAAATGCCTCTTTCACTTCTACCTTATAGGTATTATCTGCAGCCATCAATACATAGTCATCTTTTTGTCTATGGAAACGCAATTTCAAACTGATGCCATTCGGAAGATAACGATCCTGCTCAAACAAATCTATCCTTAAACCACCTGTGAGCATAAAATCACGGCTAAGACGTGTATGCAAATAACGATGATGTAAGCCATTGTTTTCTTGCTCACCCAAGTCACCGCCGTCGGCATTGACATGAAACCCGGATACATATCGTTCATGATTAGGTCTTTTCACCTCATAACTATTCATTGACCCAGCAGTATCCTTATACATGAGACGCATAGAGCGCTCAGAATGTAGACTTTCTTCCGAATCATGGATGAGATGAGAGATAATGCTGGTATAACCATGAGTATTGTTGCTATGCGAAACCAAACGATCATTCAGAAACAATTCAATATTAGACCATAACCCATTAAACACATCATTGATGCAAGAGACATTATCATCTGCGCCACACGCTGTTCCATCGGCCTTTAGAATGCGACATACAATATGAAGTTTGCTGTTCTTTAAATCCAGATATTTTTCTGTACTCGCAGGAATGTAGAATTCTATTGGAGCGCCTTCTCTAATGCTTGTAAGTGGTTGATAGTCAACATTATAACTTTTCTCTACAGCAGTTTGCGTTGGTGGTACGTGAAACCATTCCAATGGAGAAAGACTACATTCACACGAATGATTATGAATGAGAGACATTTTTTTTCTTTAAAAAATATCTTTGCGATATTTTGATGTTATCCGTCTGGCTGTTTTTCGTCTTCTGGCACGTTTCGTCGGTTGCATACGCTTTTGTTCACCAAACACACGTTCTGCTACTCGGCCCGTCACATCTTTCGCGACATTCTTTGCAGCCTTCTTAAGATGTGGCGCAACGATCTTAGCCCCAGCCTTAAGTAGTGGAATAGCTTTGCGAGCCAATGATCCCAGTATTGAACCAATACCATCACCATATTGGATTCGCGCTCCTTTGAATCCTGGTAAATCCCCGCCCACTTGACGAAGAAAATGGTTGCAATATGCAGACGGATCGTGTGTATAAGCTTTCATATTGCTTTTGGTCGAAAATGAAGTTTACAGATCACCTTTCCAGTTTGAAATGGAACATTATAGCCTGTGTCGTCCTTAATATTCATTTCTATCACGTCAAATTTGGACGTGTTTACAGGAACATAATGCGGTTCGCCGTACGTTTTCATGATAATGTCGCCATCATGGCCTTGTATGCCAACAGAACTTAGCAAAGGCACATAATAATCACCAACAACTTGTGGTTCACAAATGCTACAATACACATAAAGTGTATAAAATCCCTGTTTCACATCCGCTTTATGTTCAGCTGTACATGTTTCAGTATACCATTGCTCTGGGATAAATCCTAAAATCTCAGCCAATCCAGCGGAAAAGGACACTTCAAAGCCATAATTTAGAAATAGAAACACACGTCGTCTAATTTTATCATACTTTATCCGAACAGCTTCTTTAAGATCATCTTTCATAGAATGAGTCGCTTCTTCATTCACTGCCTGGCATATCTCTTGTATGGATCTATAGTAGCCATAGGGAATATTGATAGTGTCAAGTGTCTCTGTCAGTGGTTGTTGTCGATACTGAATAGAATAGTCCATGTCATGTCTCATCGTTGTCCATGTATGTGGATATTGAATTTCAGCTAAAGCCACTTCATATTTTCCGTTCAGATAAATGGTTCGAGGCATACGAATTTGATAATTCGAAGCCTTGTTGTTGAGATAATAGTTCATACTCGCATTGCTAGGCAAAGTGATGTAAAAGCTTGTCGACTCCATGATGGGAACTAAATGGTATAGGTGCGTTGACGTTGTCTATATACTTCACGATAGCGCGCGCCATTCGACCAAGTATGCAAATGGTCTTTTACATCATGATGATCTATGACTTCTCCTTCACAACAAGCAATTGTACATCTTATTTTTACAGGAATAGTTGTGTCTTGACCACAACAACATAGCTCTTTCAGCCATGTTAAAAATTTTCCCATCCTTCAGGAAACCGTCTTTGTTGACGTTGTTTCATTTCTTTTGTAATGTCGTCACGAGTGGTCTTTTTACTAAACATTGTTTTTGGAATATTAGCATCTACAATTTCCTGGATAAACGGATGCCAGCCATATGGTGGTATGACTCGTTCTTTTCTTCTTGTCGCCACCAATGCTTCTTTCATCAAATCAACCATGTTGGAATTTGCTATAATATCGCCCGTTTTCAACACAAGTTCATTCTTGTCTGTCCATGTCGTACCATATTTCTTCAGTTCTGCTAAAAGTTGTAGTACTTTTCCATGATAGATAGGTTGAAAATGACTTAACACTAGCTTTTCTGGCTTTTCAGGTGATGATGATGAGGGCTTTTGCTGCCTAGACTGACTTGTTCGTAAATGACGACCAAGAAGTTGAGATATTTCTATAGCCTTTTCACGTGTTCGTTTCCCACGTAAAAGTGTATTGACTTTTGTTTTAATGTCATTTTTCTTTTCTAATAACAGTTTGTATTCATATTCAGGAATGAGGACCATTTTCATCGTATGTTTCATTTTAACAGCAGCTTGGCTAACAAGGGCAATGCTAATCTAGCAATAACTCCAATGAATCCTCCTTTCTGATTAATCAACTTCTTTTTTCGTCGAAGAGATATCTTCTTATCAGCTAGAGTACGTAGCGTATGACGTTCACGTTTAAATTCCTTAAACCGTTTTGAGCTTAAGGGTAAATGTCCTTGCAATATATTCAAACAAATTTCAAACAAGCTTGTTAATTCCTCCTTTGTAGCTTGCTGTAGCAAGGATTTACGTCGTTTAGGCCCACTGCGTGCAAGCAAGTGAAGAAACGGTTGGTTCGCTCGAATACGTTTAGACATCTTGACTGCGAATGGTCAAATGACTTGGTTCTTGTTCATACACTGCTTTATCAATATATACATAATGTGTATCTTTTGGTAAAATGCCTGTACGAATACGTAGTTGATCATTTGTCTTTGGTTTTAAATCAATGAATAAATAACCATGAGGTTTGCTGGTAGCATCTTGATAGGCTTCTATGAGAAATTGAGATCTTCCAGGATACATTTGCCGCGCCAATGTACTAATTTGCTGACTGTCTCTAGGATTTTTAAACAGAATGATATAATGTGTATTCAAACTAATATTTCGCATCTCTTTCCCATGATGGAATAAATTATGCACAATAAAGATAATGCTTAGATTTTGATGACTGCTGCCAACACTAAAGAGACGTGTCATACGCTCATCACTATGACATTTCGTCATTAAGTCATCAATGATAAGTAAGTTTGGTTTCTTCGGGTTAAAACGCTCTTCAATGTCATCTGGAATGCCTTGGTAAAATTCCACGCCTTTCATTCCCTTGTACAAAGGCTGATCTGCTGCGTAGAGCCATAAAATGCTTTTTGGAGAGGGTTTAATCAACTTTTGTTCTAGAATTTCCTTCACCAGAGATGTTTTGCCACTGCCTGTAGGTCCAGAGACTAAACATGTAAATGGATGCTTCATTGTTGAATGTCTGTTTCTTTCACCCAACTGTTAAACTTGTTTGGCCAACCTAACCACTTGACAAATAATTCTTTCACACCTCCTCGTCTTTTACGTGTTTTCAAGACTTTTTCAATTCTATAAATAGATTCAATATCTTTGGTCACTTTCTGCAGTTCTTCTTCATAGAAATGACCATCAATATCTTCGTCTAAAAAGTCTTTCACACGATGTGTGACAATGAAGACTTCTTGCGTCCATTTGATGTGATAATCACGTTGAAACACATATTTAATGTGAGAAATGCGAACATGATCACCAATGTTAAATTTGTACTTCTTCTTCTTCTTAGGTTTCAATTTCAGTTTGTCGACATACATATACTTCCACACTTTTGATTCGTTGTCTTTACGAATCTCGGCTGGAGCATATTTATTAGGAAGAGAACCATGAGGTCTATGGTTGTAATTGTACACCAAGTCTGGAAGAATGTCCAAATAA
Source organism: Protula sp. h YS-2021 (assembly GCA_949752745.1). NCBI lineage: Eukaryota > Metazoa > Annelida > Polychaeta > Sabellida > Serpulidae > Protula > Protula sp. h YS-2021. The sequence goes on along the minus strand of OX457031.1, from coordinate 63,602,194 downwards.
CGGTAAGTTTGATTATGTAGAAAATACCGATACATCATTTCCTTTAGAGTACGAATGACTCTTTCAGCAAAGTTGGCTTTGGTTTCATTCTTTGTGGTATAAGCATGAATGCCTTCTTTCTTCAAAAATGCTTTTACCCATCTGTTTTTAAATTCTGTTTCTTTATCAGACCTTAGAGTTCGCGGTCTTCGTCGTGTGTCATGAAAAATCTTTTGGAAAGCTTGTATGACGCTGGTATGTGATTTATTAGGTATTGGCTGTACCCAGACATATTTGGAAAACACATCAATGACAATGAGTAAAAAGCGTATGTCATCATTATAGGGAGCTATGTTTCCCATATCAGCCAAATCAATATCCCACATGTCATCAATGCCACGTGTAATCACACGTTGTCTTTTGAACCTGTATTTTACAGGTTGGAGTAAACTGAAAGCATCTTGATCCTGCAGCCATTTCTTCACTTGTGACTGTGTGACTGGTTGATCATGTTTTCTTAAGATGTGATACAGTTTGTAAGGACCAGCAAATGCTCCAGGCTGTCCAGGTTTGAAGTAAATATCAGTCAAGTAGTCTTTCCACGTCGACATGATGAATGAAAAAAAAACACGTCTGAACAGAACAGCTTTTATTTTATAACTCAACCAACATCACTTAACTAACATACATTTATAACTTAACTAACAAGTTTTTTACAAATCAAGTATAGATACAATGGTATGAATAACTGGAGACTATTGGTCTTCAATGAACACTAACCAATGACTGAGTTCATCCAATGTAATAGCATCTACACCATATTTCTCACAACGTTGATTTGCATTCTCTAACACTTTATCTAAATGCATGTAATATTTAGCTTCATTCCAATATGTATAAACAGATGCAAAATGACAAGTATGTTCTTGACACTCTTCATGTTGACAAGCAGGACAGACTAAATATGCAAACTTTTTTACAGCTGATAACATTTCGTCACAATAAGCTTTTTGCACAATATATTGTCTCAGTGTCATGTCCGCCATTGTGCAGTCTTGAATCAATGCAACACAAGTTAAACATACTTCAAATTTACATGTTCACACGCCTGCACACCATGACGGTTGGCAAGCAAATGAAAAAGTCTCTAACCCTCACACAACAGTTCTAACAACTTTCCCATGATATTCTGACCAGGATATCCAGATGACACTTGTTTCACACCAGCTCCCCACCAATGATCATACGTTGCTTCAACTAAAGTTTTGTCTTTACATTCTTTTAACTTGTTGCGAAACAATACACACTGATCCAGTTTGACTTGTAAAACATCTTGCATTTTGCTTCTCTTCACTGTATGCCATAAAGGACATGGCTTTATCACTTTAGCAATACGTTTTGCTTCATATCCATTTCTACATGAAGCAATGGCTGAAGCAATATCTTGACGGTGATGAAACACTGCTTTCTCATATTGATACAAAGCTTCACTTGAGTTGAATACATGTCCATACTTTTCAAATCGTGTTGGAAACATGTTTGAAAGAACGTCCTTATGACCGCTGAATAGTACAAGATTCTCCATGTTGACTTTGCTTCTGCTGTTTTATTCTGACATGTCGGTTTCTTCCTGTAATAAAATATCTTTTAATATATTTGCTGCCTCTTCTATCATATTCTTTCTTTGTTTACGTTGAAACCACTCACATAAAACTAAATTTGCTAGTAAGAAAAACATTGTTATGTCTTTGAGAAACAATTCACTATGTTGTCATAAACATGTTTAAAAAAGGTTTTTATAACTTACCTGATAAAGCTGCTCGGTTTCCTCTTCTTCTTTACAACAATCTCTCAAATAGTCAACCACGGTGAAATATACTTCAACATCAGTGCGAGCAGAATAAAGTGCAGAATCAAAGTCAAAGTCAGGATCTTCTTCTATTCCAATTTTATGACATTCTCCAAGAAATCTTGAATGCAGTTCAATCACATCAAGACTATGATGTACAACATCCCAAAAAGCGTCCAAATGATAAAGTTGATAGTCTGGAGTGCCACAGCAAGCAAGTTTAGCAATCATCAAGTCAATATAAGCATTTTTAAAACATGCGTCCATCTTGTTTCAGTGTCTTGTGGGCTTTTACTTTGCTTCACAGACTTTAAGTACTCCACACTTGCCGCAGAAGTTGCTTGGTTCACACAACTTGCAATTATACTTGTGGCAGTGACAATGATAATCCTCCACATATCCACAAGCACCACAATACTCGCAGGTAAGTCCAAGTTGATTTTGCACATTCATATTCTCCAACTGAACTTCAGCCAGTCTTTTCTTGGATAGCTTTGACACCTTCATCCGACCATCCTTTCGCAGCTTGATAGGAGTTATGACATGACATTCCTCACATGGTGATAGGGCTGAGTTGATGTTGTCCATCTCCTGAAGCAGTGTCTCCCATTCACCATCATTCATGTTGATGTGATGTGTATATTCTTTCCCTTCAAACCGTGATGTTCGCACAAAACTCACATAACGCTTATCCAAGTATGAAATAACTTCAAGCCACTTCGTTTGTGTTAAGTACAGTTTGAAGCCAATGTCACGTAAATTTTCCAAGCTTTGACATACAATCCTCCACAAAGATGGTGAATAAGCACACCATCTCTCTCCACGTGTGATGCGTAGAAATGGCCCATATTCTCCATGCTCCACAGTAATGGTTAAGTTAGCACTAATTTTAAAGCTGCTTGTCTTGTTCTCCATGGCTGCCACAATGTGCTGATGATCCACTCCCTCCAACTGTCTGCTGAGAAATGACTTCACTCTGCTGAGTCCACTCCCTTTTATACCCAACTATTTGCTGAGTCAGCTCAATTGCAAAGTTTTGAATTCACTTCAACTCGTCCATGGTTGAATCGAACAAGTTCTGATACATTCGTCGTCAATGGAATGTCATCATCATAATGTAAAATGATTCTTGCAGCTACAACTAACATGAGCTCAACTGCCCAAATTGTATTCGCGTTGATAAATGCTGAATCAATGTCATAAGTTGGTGGCAAATGCATTTCTTCACATTCACGTAGAAACGAGCGGATGAAACGATCTCTTGGAATGGTCTTTCCAACAGCTTCCCAATGCTGATGTAAATTCTTCACTTGCAGCATCCAATCCGATTCAAAAGCAGGAAGCTTTGAAAACACATAGTCAGCATAATTCACTTTGAAGACGTCATCCATGGTCTCTACACATCGATGAAGAAGCAATGTTGACATTGTAAATGGTTTTACCTCCTTTTATACAGATGTTACATGTAGGTTTTCATGAGATGTTTGTAAAATCGCGGAGTCATCTCATTGAAACCGTCGAGAAAGGTTGTTGGTAAACCGTTTGTTAGCGATTGTACCATGACAATCACTAAAAAGTCTCCTGGGGTCCGATGCCCTAGTATCCATTGAAACAGCATTGACATGGTGAAATGTCCTTTTTCATAGAGGTAAGCCATCATATCATACACCTGAATGCGTTCTTCAAGGTATTTGAAACCATGCAACATGACCTTTGCACATTTGAATTCACGATCCTCATCCAGAGACTTTGACGCCGGTAGAGATAAAGTCTTAAAAAGTTCCTCATGAAGACTTTTAATAAGTTGAACGAAACGTTGAGTCATAGCTTCGGAGAACTTTGGCTCTGACGCCGGAACATGTTCTGTGTTTCCTTCTAACATGTAGATGAGTTGAATGACGGTATTCACTTCTTCCGTTAGATACATGTACGTGTGGTTGTTGAAAAAGCCTTCTTCACATAAACACCATAAAATGTTACAATCAATCAGAGGAAGTACTGCTCGAAAGTTCCGTTTCAACATTATAACATCTTCCTCAGTAACAGGTATGGTCTTACTCGATTCAATTTTAGATTTCAGCTGTTTGTCTTCTCCGTCATCGCTTGACATGTCCGCTTCTGAATCCTCATTATCGCTTGACATGTCCAATTCTGAATCCTCATCATCATCACTCACTTCGTTTTCCTCATAATGTGCTAGATGCGCTTTTAACTTTGCACTTAGTTGTGAGTTGTCACCATTGACAAGTCTATTCGCAACCCAGAACGGGTAGTCAGACCCCTCAGGATCTGGCATTTCTTGCTGCACTGCAGCGACATCTGATGGTGCATTTAATGCTTCCTCCTGAGGCATTGCTTGTTGCACTGTAGCGACATCTGATGGTGCATTTAACGCTTCCTCCTGAGGCATTGCTTGTTGCACTGTAGCGACATCTGGCAGAGCAACTAACGCTTCCTTCAAAGCTGTTTCAGCGTCTTCAAAGAACGCATCTATCTCTTCCAACGATAATAATGTATCATCAAAAGTAACTGTTTCAAAGTCATCCATGTCTATGTTGATAGCTGGTGTGTCTGACGATGCCTAAGCCTCGAGACACTACACTTATATACGATTTTATCATGCTGAATCAACGATTTCATCATGCTGATTCAGCACAATTTTTTTTGTTTGCTCTCCTGGGGGGGGGGGGTTGGTACATACTATATCATAGGGGGGGGTTGGTACATAGTATGTCCTGGGGGGGGGGGTCGGTACATAGTATGTCCTAGGGGGGGGGGGTCGGTACATAGTATGTCCTAGGGAGGGGGGGGTCGGTACATAGTATGTCCTAGTGGGGTTGGTACATACTATATCCCAGGGGGGGGGGTCGGTACATAGTATGCACTAGGGGGGGGGGTTAGACGTTAACTTTTTCCCATCTTGACATCATTTTGCAATGACGTCATTTTGGTTTTTTGCCCTATATATATGTGCTATCTTCACAGCTTTCCACAGTTTACCACTACCTGCTGACATGGAAGTTCTAGCCGCGGTCGACGATTCACGCATAATAAGAGAGATTAGAGAGGTGGTTGTTCAAGTAACACCACCAATCTATCCGTCTGAGAGACAGTCCTTTTTGCATCTGCTGCCGGATCCAGCTAAAGCCGCTGCGTTCCATAACATTAATATGCCATAACATCATGATGACGTCATGATAACGTCATGATGACGTCATTATAACGTCATGATGATGACGTCATTATAACGTCATCATGACGTCATTGAACGGGCGCGCGCTCTTTCGATTACCTGTTTCAAAACACCCATGGGGATTCGAAAACAATGACGTCACTGTTTTCGGAGCCCCATGGGGCTCCGAAAACACCTCGTGACGTCATTATGACGTCACTTCCTGTTTTCGGAGCCCCACTTATACGCTACTCTCAACTATCAATCTATGACAATTATATGGACTCTATGACAATTATGGACAACTATGACAATTATATGGACTCTGTGACAATTATAGACAACTATGACAATTATATGGACTCTATGACAATTATGGAAAACTATGACAATTATATGGACTCTATGACAATTATATAGACTTATGACAATTATGGACAACTATGACAATTATGTGAACTCTATTACAATTATGGACAATTATGACAATTCTATGGACTCTATGACAATTATGGACAACTATGACAATTATATGGACAATTATTATTTTTTCCTAGTCATATCAGTTTTTTCTCATTTTATACCTTATATTCATGTACCGTGTCTTAGAATATCTATTAGGTTAAGGCACGTTAAATCTCTTTTACATTTACATTTACATTACAAGAGTATGTCACAAGACAATTCAAATGTTACTCATGGAAGACAATATTTGGCAAGTTCAAAGTTGTATTTTTTATCGATATTTGAAATCAACTCTATTTTTTTTCATCCTAAACACATAACTAGTAACGGATTACATTCCTCAGCTGCCATCAAATGAGAACCATATGGGTCAGAGGATGTCACAAGAAAATCAATATGTCACCATATAAAAATATACCTTGCAATTCCATTGCTGCATGTTTAGTCGATCTTTAAAATCCACCCTACTTCTCAATCTTACTCACACAACTAGTCAATTTCCTCAGCTGTCGCCATATGACAGCCATATGAGCCAGAAGATGTTGCAAAACAATTTAAATATGAGAATGGAAGAAGATATCCTAGAATTGCAAAATTGTATTTTAGTCCATTTTTGATGTCCATCCTATTTATCCATCTTATGCACATAACTGGCGCCGCCCAGATCCTCAGTTGTCACCATATGACAACCATATGGGTCAGAGGATATCACAACATAATTCAAATGTCACCGCGGCAGAATATATCTTGCAGCCCTAAAAATTGTACTTTTAGTCGATTTTTGAAATTCACGCTATTTATCTATCTTAAACCCATAGCTTGAGCAAGGTTGGTTTACTCAGCTGTTACAATATGACAACCATATGGACCAGAGAATGTTACCAAATAGGTAAAGATATGTTACAGATCAAGCAGTTTTGACTGCATATTCCCTGCGGTAACGGTTTATGTAAAATATAAAAAAGAACAAATAAAGCAATTAATGAAAAAGTGAGTTGCAGTTATAGTTTTTATTGTTTCCATTAGCGATATATATGCACCTGTGGGTTGGGGAATCTTAAGAATAGAACCACTGGTTCCTCCTCCTTGCAATTCATGGGAGATGGCAAATCGGAATTACTTTACTTCTAACTCTTCTTTTACTATATCTTCATTCTTGCTTCTGTATTCATTTTTTTTCTTTAGAAAGCGAGTTCCAATAAAGCTTTCCTAGCTACTGAACGAAAATTTAAATATAAAACAAGCAAACAAGTTTTAAGTCATTTAAACTCAGCCTAACCAGATCCTGTTTTTAACTTTCTCCTGCTTTTTTGGCTTTGGGTGCACATGGATGAAATTTGAGTTTGAAGAATGACCACAAGGAAGATGGCGTCCTTAATGTAAGAAGTATTGTTATTGGGTAGAAATAGCCACGTGGTGCATCGCTGTCAAACAATATACTGTAAATAGTCAAACAAACAATTAAAATATTCAAGATGGTAGCGCCCGCCAAAAATGAATAAATGTGTAAGGTGTTGCAAAAAGAAAATATAAAAAAATACAATTCTCGTGGAGCACATAGCCACTTGATATATGTTAAGTCATTAAACTCAGCCTGACCAGGTCCTGTTTTTAGCTTTTTTCCTTCCTTTTATTTTTATTTGGGTGTAGATGGATTAAGTTGAGTCTGAAGAATGACGGCAAGGAAGATAGTGACAGCTTTGCAATTACTTAAAAACATTTGTTAGAAGTCGTGCCAAATTGCCAGTTGCCTCAAAACTACGCATATCACAGCTCTTGCCATTCTATATTCTCGTAAGCATTCAGCCGTCAATAAAACGTTGATTTGATGTTGCGTCAGTGACCCCTGCCAAGCACAATGCTAAACCTTGTCGTAATGTGGTTGTGATTGGTACCGACCACAGATTAATGTCTTTGATATAACGTTGAATGTGATTCTAGGACAAAAGCCCTCGGAACAAAAGCCCCGGGGACAAAAGCCACCGGGCAAAAACCACCGGGTCAACACCCACCCTAGGACAAAAACCACCGAGACAAAATCCACCCAAATGATTTTTTTCTTTTTTGCTTTTGTGTTTTTTTTTTACTTCTCTTCCAAAGTAAAATAAATAAAATGCAATTGTTTAAAGCACCTCAGTATTGCTCACATCTTTATTTACTTCTCAAATGTAAAAGTACAAGCTTTGAACTCTCGATTACAGATTTTGTAGTACACAACAAATTGCAATTAAATTGGTAATCCCGTACCCTTTGCAATGTACTCTCAATGAACTTGTAATAAAATAACAAGTTGCAATTTAACTATTAATACAATAATATGAATTGGCAATCCAGTACCCTTTGCAAGATTTGAACTCTCGATTGCAGAATTTGTAATTAAATAACAGATTGCAATTCAATCGTTACTCCAATACCCCGTACAGGCTTTTAATTCTTGATTACACAGCTTGTAAGAACATAACAAATTGCAATTAAAACGGTAGCCCAATACCTGTTATCTTTCGATTACAGGACTTGTAATTACAAAACGAAGTAAAAAAATCTACTAATTTAACGCCAGTCTCTAAAGTTCCTGCCATTCCTTCTAATCACACTTAAGTTACAGCGTGAGGTTGTAGGCAATACCTCTAAGAAAATCCAAAATGTGGCGGTTATGGAAGTCAGCCACAATGGTAGCGATGCGCTTGGTATTCTCGCGATAAACTCGTCTTGCTGGTGCTGGCTCTTGTCCTCCAATTTGCTGAGCGATAAGGACATTGGTCAAGGCTTGTTCCTTTTTGAGTACTGCGAGAAAGCGCCATATGTTCGGGTGGTATGCAGTTACTGCCGAGAGCATCTTGCGGTGGAAACCTTCGCAGTGGTTGTTTGTTCTAGGAAGATTTTGAACTACTCGTTCATTCATATTCCAGACACGATGTGGAAACCCCGGTACGGCTCTGTTGCGTCGGCGCGGGCGACCTATGTAAGTGTCCTCGAAGTAATCCATGACCGGTGTAAGGGGTTCTGGAGTCTCTTCCTGTAGCGCTTCGAATGCGTTGACGACTTCATCGACAGGCACAAATGCAATTGCTGGAATCATGCGAACGAATGTGCGGAGGTCCTCGTTATTTGTGTAGTCATTTTGCAAACCCTCTGACTGGACCTTACGGTATACGTTTTGAGAGAGGTGGTAATTGCGCAAGTTCGATTTATATCTTAAATTGCAAAAATCATTTGGGTGGATTTTGACCCGGTGGTTTTTGTCCAGTGGCTTTTGTCCCGGGGGCTTTTGTCCCTGGTGCTTATGTCCTGTTACCGTTGAATAGACGTTGGATGAGCAACGATTTGTAGACGCTGATTGCTCGCAGAAAGCAATTCCGCAGCATAAATCTGGTTGTAATCTGGTTGTGATTTATCGCGAACATAGATCAACGTTTACGCATCGCCTGTAAAATCCGTTGGATAAAACACTGTTGAGATGCGACGTTACTTTTCGTTGCCGAACAGTAAGCTTGCTATGATGTTTCATTAAGGTCTTTGATGCAACATTGAATAAATTTCGGATAATCGACGAATCATTCAGTCATCAAAAAAGCCGGAGTCTCCAAAAAATTAGGAAACCTTAGAAAAATGATCCCCTTCTAGTTTTTGCTACAACGAAGTTGACGAAACGTCAAAATGTTTAAATTATAATGTTTATACTTCTGTCTCCGATAGAAGCAGTGGTTTACGCTGTCGCCTGCGAAGCAACAGGTTGAGTTCCAAGTCCCACCGCGGGCGAACTCTTTCATTGCGTCCCTTCATAGAGTTTTGCAGGCCACATTTATAGCTCTGCCTCTCAAGAAATGACAAGTTCACCACACAGCCAATAGCGGGCTTAGCTGCGAAGCATCTCGTGATCCTAGCCAAAGAGGCCTCTAAATTAACAGCTGTAGAAACTTGAACATTACGCTCAATTATTTTCCTACGATAATCATTTTTTCCTAACAACTAAAGCTAAAACAAAAAGTATTGGCAAATATGAAAGTCACAAGATGCACCATAGGCCTCCGTAGTCTGGTGGTATGATCGTCGACCACAGCGCGGAGGCCTCAGGTTCGATTCCCTGCTGCGGGTGGAATTGCTCACAATTTTGACTAATCAGAAACATTTTACAGAAAAAGGTGCAAGAACCTGTAATTGCAAAATTACAATAACAAAGCAAAATAATGAACTAAAAAATTAGACAATTAATAAGACAATTACTAATGCTGTCCTTATTCGATCCCCGGTATATTCAGTCAAACAAGGATATTATATATATATATATATATATATATATATATATATATAAGTGTAATTCCAGCAATATGGGGACCATTTTTGCTAAAAACCACAGTATTAGATAGACTAAAAATTAAGGAGACCAAAAGTAGGTCTCCTTAATTCTTAGCCTGTTTAAACCTTATGAAACTACATAGTAAACAAAAAAAAACGAATAATTCTATAACATAGTGAATATAATATATTCTGTTTTAAAATTAAATTTGTGTGCTACCACTCGATAACAAGCTAAAAAACATATATTACTTTTTCCAAATGGGCTTCCTAAGTGCTATATATAAGGCATGGTCCCCCTATGACTGGTTGCAGATCTATATATATATATATATATATATATATATATATATATATATATATATATATATATATATATATATATATATATATATATATATATATATATATATATATATGAAGTACACCTTTGTGAGCAGTTTTTGACTCACAAACGGGGCACCTCCTTATAAATTAAAAAGAATGATTAAATTAAACAACAAATGTTTATTGATATAAAAAATACTAATTGCAGTGGGGTGTACCGGGGTCTATTACGCCAAGAAAAGCATTTTGGTTATTAGAATTAAGAAAAATAGTCACGTACCATACATGATCGAATATCCACAACATAACATATATCCGAGTTTATAATTAATATAACTTCTCAATCAACGTTAATATAACTTCTCATCATCCAGATATGCACTTCTAGATCCTCCCGTATATTATTTTTCGTAGCTGATATACTTCTAGATCCTAACAAAGACACTTATTGCAAGAGTGGGTAACAAACAGGCGACAACAATCAAGGGGGCAACAAAAGGGGTTTTACAGTTATATACATAACATAACTATTATAAACAATAGAAATACCAATTATAGTAATTCCTATGAACATGCATTATTTAGGAACGACGCGACATATATAATTAACAATGAAACAAAACGGAGGATTATAATTACTCTAATCCTATTGATAAATTTGATATATATTTTATATATATATATATATATATATATATATATATATATATATATATATATATATATATATATATATATATATATATATATATATATATATATTATTCGTTTTTTATGAAAAAAGGTGCTAAAACAATTCTTCTTTTTATTTGGGGTGCAAGGGATTGAAGTGGGGAGAGTGCGACTGGAAAAGATACGTTTCCATCGTTGACAACACATGAAGTGAACGGGTCTGGGTGGATTTGAGAAACTCTCACAGAAGCATATATATACCAATACTACATTTTTGTCGTTTTTCTTCTTTCTTTCCCTCTCTTCCTCCCTTCATTTATCCCAGACAGATCTTCAGTGAGGTGAAGCATTTCCTTATCGGTTCGGCAAAATATGGCAAAATAAATGGATAGCTTTAATAAACAAATCCAGTCCGATTATTTTTGACAGGTATGCTACCTGCCACCAAATCTAAAGGTTTTAAGAAATTGATCGGTTTCTCTTTTTACAGTTATAAGGTTTTCGCTTGCACTGCGTTGTTGCACTGCTCTGGGGAGATCTGCCATGCATAAACACAGAACGGGCAGATATTTTAAAACGTAGTTACTATCTTTTATGAATATCATTTTCGCCGAATGCTGAGATGGTTTGCGGAGTAAGATGCGGTTATACAAAACAAACACCACCGTAAAGGTCAGAGAATGCATTTTGAGCGCTGTTAATCATTTCGCCGTGAAACGATATCCTACCCATAAGCCTCTGCTGTGGTTTGGTCTGTTGTACATAATACCTCTTTACCCCGCAGACCCACTCGGAATTCCGCGAAAATAGTACTTCTTCAATTTAAATTTCCACATAATTCCATTTTTTTACCCGGTCCTCTTGCAATCGAAACATAAAATTTTAGCAATTTGTTGGAAACACTCACAGTGTGAGTGGGCGTATTAAATGTTTCATGTAAGTTTACAAGGGGAGTATCTTATCAGCAGTTATAGGCTGCTTCTTCCATATAAAAAGCTTAACTCGCAGTTTTACATACAGCCGAGTCGCGACGATAGTATTTGTCTGACCCAGTATGAATAACATATTTCCATAGAATTCCTTGCCTACAACGATTCTTTCACCTACTTTTTAAAATTTACACCATTTTTCCTATTTTACACGGCACACATGAGCGAGAAAAAATAGTTTTGAAGTGGAACTCCATATTGAATGGAGTAATACCCGTTTGGTAGTTCACTTGCATGTTATATTAGTAGGTGGTAGAAGGGGTTGTGGATAGCTATGTAAGCAGTTCTTAGTGGAGAGATACAATGGATTATAATGCCCCCCCCGTTGGAACTAGGATTATACCACACCTGCAAGAAGCAGGTATAATCGTTGAATCTGTTGCAAATTACAGAATACCCAACCAACCCCCTTGGAAGTTAACGAAACCTGTGGTCTTGAAGACTCTTTCTGAGTCCACAAAAGAACGAACTAATCCGTGTGTATTTCAGTCAAAATTTGCAGAATTAAAGGATAATTATAATTACTACCATTTCATATATACCGATGGCTCCAAACTTGAGGACAAGGCTGCAGCAGCCATTGTCACAGAAAATAATATATTGAAAACCAGGCTCCCTGATGGGTCTTCTATTTTCTCTGCAGAAGTTAGAGCCCTGCAGCTAGCTATGCAAATTGTCAAGATTAGCCGTTACAAAAAATTCATATTGTGCGCGGACTCCATGTCAGTGCTTGAATTACTAGAAAACCTACAAGTATCCAACCCGTTAATTCTGGACTTGATAGAAAAACACGACGAAGTGGTAAAAACTGGCAAAGAGATCATATTTTGTTGGGTACCGAGCCACGTTGGAATCCCGGGCAACGAGGCAGCGGACAAAGGCGCCAAAGAAGCGTTAAACCAAGATTGCTCAGATTTCCTTATACCGTCATCAGATTTTAAGTGCCATATTTCTAGATATGTCAAAAATCTATGGCAACAACATTGGGATGAACAAACCAACAATAAGCTATACCAAATTAACCCTGTGGTAGGGCGCAAATTGCCCTCCCTAAATGGTCTTTGCGACGATATGGTAATTCACAGATTAAGAATATGACATTCTTACACTACTCACAAACACCTCTTAAGAGGTGAACCACAACCCGAATGTATAACTTGTCAGGAACGGTATACAGTGAAACACATCTTGATAGATTGTGTAGACTTCAATCACATTCGTCCCCGGTATTATAGAGTTGATTCCATTAGAGAGCTCTTTGAAAAAGTAAATTCCAACAAGGTCCTAGAATTTCTAAAAGAGATTAACATGTATTCCTATGTGTAGACCACCATTAAGTCTAGTTTTTAGAATATTTAAGATTTTATTTTATAACGATTTTTAATCAATAAAGCATAAATTCGACACAGTTACAAGGAATGACACAATATGACCTGCAACAGGTTGGCGGTGTCGTTAAACCAATCAAATAACTAACTAACTAATATGAATTATAATGTGTATTCATGAGGCGAGACATAAATGTGCATGCATTAGGCGCAATACAAATGTGCAGTTGCTAGGTGCGATGTACATGTGTATTCCTTAGTCGCTATATAAATATGCTTTCGTTGGGCGAGATATAAAATCGTCTTGCATTTCTTTACAATTGAATGTCATAGTATTTCCTAACATTTCTGAATATAACACTCATTTTAAAATTCATAGACTCTAATGTATATACACGTGATTTTTTTATCTTAGAAAATAGCAGTATAAACTTTTAAACAGTGTTATAATCATGTGCGCTTAGTGGCTTCGCCTAAATAAGCGCTCTACAAATGCTCATAGATAGATACATTTAACATTATAATGAATCAGAAACTAAAATCACTTTAATAAAAACTGCAGTTGTGTTGTAAAGGTTGGACCATTTTATCTTGAAAACGATTTTGGCCTCTTTTTGGTTTCACCCCGTTGACCCGTATAAAACCCCGTGCCCTTCCTGGGGGCTCTCTCTCTCACCTCCTGACCGCAAGCAGCAACAGCAACAGCATAGTTAAGACGAGCACGGCAAAGCCCCGGGGTAGAGCCAGAGTGAGAAGTTGCACGCGGCATTATGTAAGTTTATTTAAGTACTGTATTCTATAATATTTCCTATTGTCTTCTGCATTCCTGGTTGTAGAACGACAATAAATGGTACCAGAAGTGTTTTTGGGTATCGAATCTCACGGAAAAAATAATTAAAAAGTGAAAGAGGACATTCAAAGTCACCTTGACTGTCATTGAAGACAGGGTACCCGATAATTATTTCTACGCGTGCATTTATGCGCATGATCCTTCTGCGCGAATAGCCGGAAAAGAAGGTGAAGGCCATATTTGTTTTTATTGTTCGAAATTGAAAGAATAGTTAATTTTTTTTAAATTTTGGCCTTGTAACTGAATATATTCTTTAAAAACCATAAGTTTCGAATAAAGGATAAAAGTTTTAGTAAAACTGTAATAACCGTTTTTATACGAAGGTAAGCTGAAAAGCTGTTCCATAACGGGAGGTTAACACACGTGGTAAAAAATTAACCGTATTCTCGTTATACTTCATTTTCGTAGAAAATGACACTAAGTACGGAATAAAGCACTAATGTCTGCGTCCAAAGATATATACTTTTATATAGTTCATTTGCGAAAGTTATTAGAATTTAACGATTTTCGACAAAATCTCGTATTTTCGTAACACCAGCCTGAGTCTTCGAGCTTCGTACGAGGAATCTACGGGAGTCGCAGTACGAATATCAGTTGTAGTTCTATTTTAATATATCGCTCCACGTAACCCTTCTCGAAATTGCCGCAGTTTTTGCGTATTTACCGCGTACTTTGTCGTTCATTTTCGGAGAGCAAATCAGTTTTTATTTTGGCGCGAAAATAGTATAAAGGAATAGGTAACAGAACTCCAAGTACCTCTCATGGCTACGTAAAACCGCCTTTCCTATCTAGCCACAGTTTTTATTTTTCTTTCATGCATATAAGAAAAAATATATAGCCTAAAGTTATTATTTTTTACTGTACAATAGCAGTTCCAAATAACTCTTCGCCAGATTTGACTTTCTTAAACTGAAGTCTGAAACATGTTACATCCTATCTAAAATTACGATTATATTTCGGTGAAGCAATTCATTTTATGTAATATATGTATGAGATTCGATTCCCAAGGTTACCAACAATATCGTACTAACAACATAAACTAATATTTCCATATCCCGTCGTCCAAGGGGCCCGCCGAATCTGAATGAATGTGACGGAATAATGATTGTGTGTTTCTTATATTATTTTTATCGTGCTTCATAGATTTATACTGTGTGGAAATCAATTTCATTATTTCTATATATTTAGCTGCTATACCACAGCGTAATTTCTGAATATTATTCGCTATTTGCTTCATTTATTTAGCTGTTATACCACAGCGAATTTCATTTTTCTTTTGATTCTATTTATGCTTGATTTGATTTCATTCTTTCACTATATTTAGCTGTTTTACCACAGCGTAATTTCTAAATTTTCTATTTGTTATTTCCTTCATTTATTTAGCTGTTATACCACAGCAAATTTTATTTCTCCTTTGATTCTATTTATGTTAAATTTGATTTCTTTATTTCAATATATTTAGCTGTTTTACCACAGCGTAATTTCTAAATTTAGTGATTACTACTTGCTTTATTTCTTTATCTGTTAAACCACACGGAATTTGATTTCTTCCAAAGCATATAGGCTTTCAAAAAAAAAAAAAAAAGGGGAGAGGAAAACTCTCCATGATTTCTTTTCGTTCCTTTGTCTAATACTTATACTAATCCTCTTATTGTTGGTAATCTAAGTTTATATTCAAAGAAATTTGAATAGACGCTTAAAACACTGTAACAGTCATTAGTTAATGCTGATAGTAGCATGAACTAAGCTGTGAATAGTGGGTATCATGTGTATGCCTAGAGGTATAGGTATTTCTTTTTCTTAGTTTTCTTCCTGTACGTGTTTGCACATAGCTGTAGAGTAGATTTAAATAGATTTAAGATTAGATAAGGGAGTTAAGTTGAAAGGAGGTGTTTGTGGACAAATGGAATCGGACTCTGAATACAACGGTTTTGTGTATAAACACAAAGACTTGGGGAGTACCCCTGAAACAGTTCCAATGTCTTTGGCAACAGGCGGAGACACGGGAACTAGTTTCAAACCAGATGGGTTAACATCCACACCTATATCACCTTCACTTGGTGAAATACAAAGACTCACTGAACATTTGGTAAGCCTGCGGGGTGCTTTGTCACCCTCACACCAACTTTCATCACCTATCGGAAACGATACGGTTTCCGACGGGCGACCACGACTTCAACAGTTATCAACTGATCAGCATAGATCAATTACAATGCAGTACACACCACCATTTAACCAGACCTCCACGTTGCCGAATTCACCGGCAGGCACAATTCAAGTCAAACCTAGCATAACTCAAACCTGTTTCAGTGCAGAACTCAAAGCCAGGGGGGATAACCAAAATCCATCAACATGGTCAATTCCTGAGATTACAAAAAACATAGTTGACCTTCGGAGAGATGTTGAAATTACAAAAACTAGCTTTGAAAAGTTTGAAGACGATTATAGGAGAGGAGATCAGGTATGTTTAATACATTTTAGCAAAAAGATGAACAGATTTGGAGATAGGCTAACACAGGTCGAGTCGAATTGCAATAATGTACTGACCCAGATGAACACCTTTAGCGATAAGGTTGCCTCGGATCTTGGTCATTTTCAGTCTCAAATAGACCAGACAAAAACTTTTGTGGCTACGGAAATCAAGAAGGTGGGGGAACATTTGGATGAAAAAATTGAACCCTTGCAAATTACAATAGCCAGTATGGAACAAACCCTAGCCAAGGTTGAACGGCTTTTGGAAGGCCAATCAGAAATTCGTGCCATGGTGCACTTGAGTGACGAGTTGCAAAATCGTTACTTAAGTAGACACCAGGATCGAGCAGGACAACCTGAAATCTTTAGGCACCGAGATACATCGTTGCTCCACAATGAACACAGTATCACTAATCCACTCGACACACCTCATGATTATCCAGTTCCTCCTCCGATCACACGAGTAGGGACACAGGATGTACGAACTCATAACTCTGGAATTAGTCAGTCAGTTCTCAATGCAACGTTTCCCCAACCATTTTCCAATGATACCGCACCAACAGACACGACAAATCCTTTGTCTCATAACCAACCAAACACAACTTCCCTACATAAGCAGTGCAACAATAGAACGCCGTCAACTAGGCATATTGACAGTGTTCACATTCCAGCAAACACGAATCAGATTGCTAGTGATGCATCGCCAACTAGTCATATTGGATGTGTGTCAGGCGCAAATGATGCTAGCAATAATTTAGAACAGGGTCATACAGTGACATCTAGTAATAGTGTCAATGCCCTTAAAGCGTCTGGCGACAACGCAGATGACAAAGATCAAAATACCGTTATTTCAGGGCAAACACAAGGCGAAAATAAAACAGAAAAACCACAACAAAAATCAGACAAATCTCTTCCGAGCAAATATCAAATTTACCAACAATTTCAAAAACTTAACAAGTTCACTGGTTCTTCCGAAGACAATAACTGGATAACATTTATCCATTACTTCGAGCGGTTGTGCCAGTGGAACAATTGCTCTGATGAAGACAAGGCACAGTATTTAGGGGACTGCCTCAGTAGCCATGCTGCTGATTACTTTGCTTCGCTACCCCTAGAGCAACAGACGAACTACGAAGTACTTAAAAATAACTTAGAAAAGCGCTTTTACAAGAAGGAGGACCCAAGGTCAATCAGGAAAAAATTCTTGACTTTAAAACAGAAGTCAGGAGAAACTATTAATGAGTTTGCGGACAAAATTAGGAAGCTAGGTATGGAGGGGATGGAAGGTATTAGTCAGGAAATGATGGATCAAATGGCAGCGGACGCCTTCTTAGATGGTGTACAGCATAAGGCGGTTGCCTGGACTGTAGCCAATCAAATGCCTACTTCTTTAGAAGAAGCCGTGCGTCTTTTAGACGTAGCATTAACCAATCAAAAAACTATTCTGGGGGACAAAAGTGTTAGGCAGCCAGGACTAGATTCTCCGAACGTAAGGGTAGTCCGTAAAGATGACCACGAAACAATTAAGTTGGCTGATGAAACCCGAACGTCGCCTATCAACGTGCAACGGTCAAGAATGGATTCAAAACAACGTTCTCCGATGAGGGATAACAATTTCAAACGCACTGAGTACTCACCACGCTCCCCTTCTAGAAATGGAAGGGTTCAAGGAGAACGTAGTGTGTACTCACAACGTCATAGCAATAGACGTGATAAGGGCTTCCAAGGGCCCAGTGCATATTCACCGCGTTCCCCCTATCGGACTGACCATAGTTACGACGGATATTCCTCATACCGACATTCCCCTTACAGATATGAGCGTGAGTGGGAAGAACGTGATGTTTTTTCACGTTCTCCATACAGGAACGAAGGAGAACACTGGAATAAAAATGTGGGTTATTCCAGGTCCCCTCGTCAAAATTTTGAGAGAGATTCGCGGTCTCCTGATACCTATAGATCTGCTTACCGATCACCCGATAGGAATTACAACCGTTCCCCCAGGTTTGAGAACGGCAGGGACTATGGACAAGTAGAGCGACCCGAATACAGGACATTAGGTAGTGCCCCTTCACAGAGGTATAGCCGTAGGGAAGAAGGTCCTTATACAAGTGACAAGGACACTCGAAGCTCAATGACGTCTATTGATTCAAAGCTTGATAAGCTTTGCAAAATAATGACGCAAAGTTTTTCAAATATTGGGGCGAATGAAATCGAATGTATTCGATGTGGCGGTAGAGGACATTTCGCCCGAGACTGTGCTACTCAGATTAGTCCTAGAGGACGATTTAGTTCACCCCGTTCCAAACGCATAGCATTCACAGAACCGGTAAAAGAGAGAGGGTCGAACTCTTAGGCCCTGTGGTGTCGACCCGGAAATCGATAAGAAAGGGCCTAATTGACCTCGGCTCCAGAAGTGACGTTGATGTAAGAGGTTGTCCAAATTTGGAAGGTATATCAGAGTCACATTACGAGACTTTACGGTATGACACAGTGAGAGAAGTAACGTTACTGAAGTCCGAGCCTAACGATCTGACACCTGTAATTGACATCAGTCTAAATCATCAGCAGGTAAGGGCTGTTGTCGATAGCGCGGCACAAGTAACTGTAATGAGTGAGAAGCTCTACCATTCATTAGCTACACCACCAAAATTATTAGAAGCTATTCGATTGAAAGGTGCAGGCGAAAATCAATATTTTAGGGCCCATTTGGCAATGAGTATTCGTTTCAAAATTGGTTCGCAATTCTTCGCCCTTGACAGGATATATGTAGCCCCAATCACGGACGATCTGATTCTGGGTATAGACTTCATGAACAAATACAAAATAACAATTGATTTAGGTAATAATGTTTTCAAAATTAAAAATGAAGAAATTCCAATTAAATTGATGAAGAATTCTACAGGGAAGGAAGTCCAGGTCAGCAGGGTTTTCCTGATAAAGAGGGTTAAGGTACCGGCTAATACCTCCATTATAGTCTTGGGTAGTACCACTCTTGCAGGAGAGGGGGACGTTGTCTTGGAAGGTACTACAAACCACAAAGGGTTATTGATGCCGAGAATTTTGACAAAGTCCGCGAATAATATCCTGGTAGTTTTAACCAACCTCAGTGATAATCCCAAACTGCTGAAGAAAGGACATTTTTTGGGAGTAGCAATGCAGTCGGGAGAAATCCTGGAGTCTAGTGATCTGGCAGGATCGGACGTTCGGTTAAATGTGCCGGAGACTGAGAAATCGTCTGCCGGTTTGCTAGTGTTTGAGTCGGACATCGAGAGCTCATGTCCTGACTCTGCTATTCAAGTGGGTGATACTGAGAAATCGTGTCATGGGTTATTCACAGTAACCTCGGACATCGAGAGCTCATGTCCTGACTCTGCTATTCAAGTGGGTGATACTGAGAAATCGTGTCATGGGTTATCCACAGTAACCTCGGGCATCGAGAAATTGTGTCCTCAGTACTCTACACTGGCTGTGCAAGCCAGTGAAACCGAGACATCGTCCCGTAGGACTCATGGCTCTGAAGTTTTGACATGCAGGCGTGAACCTGCGGAAGCCCCCCCAGGAGTACCTGTTATTCGGAGAACAAGGGGTGATGCGTCCACTGATCCTCGAACGCTTACCCTAGACGAGTGGAAGCGAACACTTCCAAGTCATGTACAGGAGTTATTTATGACTTCCAGTCAGGATTTAAACATTGGACAGTGCTTGGAACTTGCAAAATTCCTCAAAGAATTCCAATCAGTGTTTGCTAGGGATGATGACGACTTGGGGTTTTTCTCAGGGGTTACTCACCGAATCGATACGGGAAATGCGACTCCAATACGACAACAAATGCGCCGAACACCTTTGGGTTTTCAGGAGGAAGAGGAGAAGCATTTGAATAAGATGCTAGATATGGGAGTCATTCGTGAATCGAATTCTGAGTGGGCTAGTCCCCCGGTGCTGGTTCGGAAGAAGGACGGGTCGGTGCGATGGTGCATCGACTATCGGAAACTTAACAACGTAACTGTAAAGGATGCTTTTCCTTTGCCTAGAATCCAAGAATGTTTGGACTCCCTAAGCGGAAACGCATTTATGAGTTCCATAGACCTCCAATCGGGATACTGGCAGTTGGGTGTTCATCCAGACGATATTCACAAAACTGCGTTCATCACCAAATACGGGTTGTATGAACATGTTAGACTTCCGTTTGGTTTATGTAATGCACCCGCGACCTTCTCTAGGGCCATGCAGTTAGTCCTTAGAGGACTAACGTGGAATGTAGTTCTTGCTTATTTAGATGATATCGTGATTCTAGGAAAGTCTTTCGATGAGCATATCGACAATCTACGCGAAGTCTTTACACGATTCAAGACTTTTGATTTGAAGCTGAAACCCAGAAAATGTGCCCTATTTAAAACGGAGATCGAATTCTTAGGCAGAATAGTGAACAGGAAGGGAATCACGGTCCACCCAAATCATATTGAAAAGGTTAGGGATTGGCCTGAGCCGAAGACGGTCAATGAAGTCGAAAAATTCTTAGGATTTGTAAATTATCACAGAGATTTCCTGAAAAATTTGGCAGAAGTTTCATCAAGTTTGTATGAATTGACGAAAAAGAATGTGGAATTTATATGGACAGACAGACATCAGGAATCCTTTGATACTCTGAAAGAGATGCTGATAAACGCGCCAACTTTAGGGTTTCCGGACCAGACTTCCAAATTTATTTTAGATACCGATGCATCGTTGACCTCTATTGGCGGTCAACTCAGTCAAATAAAGCCCGATGGATCGGAAGTCGTCATCAGTTACGGTTCGTTGGTACTCAATCCAGCCCAAAGAAATTACTGTGCAACCAGACGCGAGTTGCTGGCGGTTGTACGATTTACTAGACAATTTAGGCATTATCTTTTAGGGCGTTCTTTTTATGTTCGGACCGATCACAATTCATTGACCTGGCTAACAAGATTTAAAAATATTCAGGGTATTTTGGCGCGGTGGCTTGAAGAGTTAAGCCAGTATTATATGGTCATATTACATCGTGCTGGCGTTAAACATGTGAATGCCGATGCTCTTTCACGCATACCCGATGAATTGCGATTTTGTAACTGCTATGAAGCCGGAAAGGATCTTAGTAGTTTGCCTTGTGCTGAGAATGGGATCCCGTGCAAATTTTGCCAAAGAGCCCATGTCGAATGGGCCCGATTTGAGGAAGACGTTGACGATGTTATCCCTCTGGCCGCGAAAGCACCAGGGAATGCATCTTTAATGCTGAGACAAATAGTTCCTGATGAAACTGGAAACATTTCGTCAGAACATTGGCTCCCTGGATATTCAGCAGCGGAATTAGCCGAGTTGCAAAGACATGACCCAGTAGTTGGCACTTTGCTGAAATGGATGGACAAACAGACAATAGACGAGGATGAGTTTGCCTTAGCAAGTCCGGGAGTTAAGAAATTTTGGCAATGCAACTCCCAGTTGGTGATTCGAAACGGTTTATTGTACTATCAATGGGATCAAGATCCGCATCCACCGAAATATCTGTTTATGGTTCCAGAAAGTATTGTCAGCGAAATTCTTGGATTTTGCCATGACAATACTCTGGCTGGTCATTTAGGTTTTGATAAAACTTTACACAAAATTAAGCAATCCTTTATTTGGTACCAGATGGCGACAGATTGTAAAGATTATGTCAAATCCTGTGGTGTTTGCAACAAACAGAAAAAATCTACCGTTAAACCCAAAGCCGAAATGCAGAGCTACCACGTATCAGCCCCAATGGAGAGGATTCACATCGATGTGTTGGGCCCTTTCGTCCCAAGCAAACGTGGCAACCTTTACATTCTAATGATGGTTGACCAGTTTACAAAGTGGATTGAATGTTACCCTATCCCAGATCAATCAGCCGAAACAGTGGCGAAAACCACAGTTGATGGATTCATTTCTAGGTTCGGGTGTCCTCTGCAAATATTTACAGATCAGGGTAAAGCTTTTGATGGAAAGCTTTTCCGCGCAGTTTGTGACCTCCTGCAAATCTCCAAATTGAGAACCACTCCATATCATCCTGCCTCAAACGGGCAGGTGGAACGATACAATAGAACAATATTGCAGATGATTCGATGTTTCTTGAATGAGAAACAAAATACTTGGGATGATCATTTGCAACAGCTTGCGGGAGCCATTAGAGCTTCTCCTAACCGACAAACTGGGTTCACACCCAATATGTTAATGTTGGGTAGGGAAGTCTGGCAACCCGTTGACCTTTATTTTCAAGGTTGGGTCAAATCGGATTTAAGCGAGCCGGAGTATGTCAAGACGTTGCGGAGAGAGATGCTTAAGGCACAAGAAACTGCCAGAACCACTTTGAAAATGACCCAGAGGAGACAGAAGAAAGATTACGACTTAAAATTACACCAGACTAAATTTTCTGTGGGTGACACAGTGTACAGACTAAATAACGTATCGAAAGTTGGTCAAAGCAATAAATTGAAAGCTCCTTGGAGCGGCCCTTTCCTAGTAGTCGAGATTTTGTCGCCAGCATTGATAAAAATTAAGGACAGAAAGAGGGAATTGGTAATACATCACAATAATGTGAAGTTATGCCAAGATAGAGCTCTACCCTTATGGCTTAGAAAGCTTCGGCATAGCCTATTTGCGCAGGGAACTGGGGAAGAAATCGATAGGGACAATGATGAGGGATCCGGGAGTGACAGTTATGATTTGGACCTCCTCTTTAACGGTAGTAATGACAGACCGGAAATGCAGCAATTAGAAAATTCACAATGTGCCGTTATTCCAGACATAAGTATCCCTGAACGAAAAACACGTACAGGAAGGGCAACTAAGAAACCTAAGTATCTAGATGAATTCACCAGTTGAAGACGAGATAACCTAGGGAGTAGTTAAGTTGTTTAGTGTACTTAAGGAATTTACTTTTCAGGAATTCTACAGTTCCCAGCATCACGGACCCCAATTTTGATCCCTTTTCCTTCCCTAACAACGATAAAGTTTGCGAAGTTTGTTTCACCTGCGATCATAATTTTTTGGACGAAAATTGTCCCGCGCGTTATCGGAAGGAAGTCCCCAGCATTGCAAATCCTCGATTTGATACCCGTTCCTTCCCGCAAGATGGTGTGGTGTGTGAGGTTTGTTTCAGTCGTGGTCATCAGTTTTTAGACACAAATTGCCCCGCTCGCTCCCATTTCAAGATCGGGATTATAACTAGTTTTAAAGGACCGAGCTGTGTTCTCAGCAACCTCTATCCGTGCAAAATTTTAATATACGGACATTGTTTCAAGTCCGTCGAGCATGCCTACCAGTACCGGAAATGTCTGGAGTTCAATCGGGATAAAATAGCCTATAAAATTCTGCTTGATACGGAAGATCCTGTGGAGGCAAAGCGCTTGACGCACGGCATAGGGAGCCCTAGGTGGGACAACATGAAAGTTGGAATAATGGAAGAGATAGTACAAGTGAAGTTGAGGAACGTGCCCGAGTATCGAGATGCTCTACTGGCTGCCGAGCCGATAATAGCGGAGGCCGTCCCAAATGCTTACTTTTGGTCAGCCGGGTTGAGTGCGAGTGACCTGATGTGGACGCGTGTCCAGTCGTGGCCGGGGAAAAACATAATGGGACAAATTCACATGAGGGTGCGCGAACAGCTCAAGTGTGAGTTGGGGTATAGCAGTGCTGGTGCTCCGCCCTGCACCGTTGGTGATTCGAACGCTTCCTTGAACATTCCGGAAGATGCGACTGTCGCAGCCCCTCCACACGAACGAAACGTAACAGTAACGACTCTTTGTGACGATTCTGAACTCCCCGCCGCACCTGTTGCACCTGATGTTACGCCTTCGAATGTTGCCTGCGTACCGACGATTGACGTTTCCACCACACACGCGCCTCGTGTTTCAACGTTATCTGAACTCTCCACTGTGCCCGTTACGCCCTCGAATGTTGCCTGCGTACCGACGATTGACGTTTCCACCACGCACGCGCCTCGTGTATCGACGCTATCGAGAACAGCTACCTCCTCCATCAACGTGTCGTCTCGATCCAGCCGTCAAAAGAAAAAGCCTGTGTGTCCGTTACGTTCATTTACTCAGTGCAACTGGAGTGCCAACAACGTGACACGTCATCTTTCTCGCCAGCATTGTTCGCCTTATCTTTTTAAACGTGACGATTTGGGCCCGGTGAAGGAACGTTGCGAACAAATCCTGAAATTCTTGACGCAAATCGCGACATTATTAAACGTACTTGACGTTAGCGACCTTCCTCTTTTCATGCGGCAAAATCATCTGTCAGTGGCTCCGTCGGAGCAGGTGGGTCCATTACACCGAGCAATCGTGGAAGAATTCCACCTGTTTCTGGCGGATCCACTACCTAGTCAAAGTATTGACTTTCATACGTCGAATTGTCTGTCGGCTGTTGCGTGGTACAAGAACGTACTCTTACTTTACTCGAAACTATCTCCGACTGATCTTGAACTTTTAGCGGAAAATTATGCTTCTCAACGTCGAGTCGATCTAGTACATACTGATGAACCACCATCTGACGTTAATATGGATTTTCTGAGAGACGTTACCACAACATCTACGTCCTCGTATATCGGTAGTGACGTACAGTGCGCCAACGCAGAGCAAGCGCTCATCACCGCAACATCTACGTCTTCGTGTATCGGTAGTGACGTACCGTGCGCCAACGCAGAGCAAGAGCCCACCACCACAACGTCCACGTCTTCGTGCATCGTTAAGGACGTACCCTGTGTTTACGTAGATCAAGGGGCCGGCAGCAATTCGGATCATAAGAATACGAGTCATTCCTCCCATCATAACGTATCATTTCCAGTTGCCATTAATGACGTCAACGTAGACGCTACGCTGAATCGAAATCAAGATGGAACGTACTCCTTGACGTATGACGATCCGTATGAATACGTTGTGTATGGTGCCGACGCTCACTGCCATCTAGAAAAACTCGCTGAAAAATTGGGAAAAACCATACCTTTCGATCAGCTTTTAGGGGGGACCCCAGCGAACAGAGAGCTTCAATACGTAGTCACGTCGTTTTGCTATCCGACTAGTTTTCCGTGTCATGAAGTGCGCGAACAGATTCTCGGAAATTGCCGTTTCTTTACCTGTATTGGTTACCACCCAAAATTAGTCAAAGCCCAGAATCCGAACATGGAAATTATCCAAACGATAGTAGATGCCGTTGAAACCTGTCCAAAAGTCGTTGCCATAGGGGAAATTGGTTTAGATTACTCAATAGAAGGGTCAAACAAGAAAGCGCAACAGATAATTTTAAAAGAACTTTGTATTCTGGCAAAACAACGAGGACTGCCTATAGTCATACATTGTAGAGAACATGCGAAATACAATCCCCTTCAAGCCTCTTTGGATTGTCTGAATATACTATGGGAAATACTGCCCCAGGATTATCCCATCTACAAGCATAGTTTAGTCAACAATATTGAAGCGAACCTGTGGACCTCTAGATTCTCCAACGTTATTTTCGGCATCAATGGGATTCTCTTTTATAAGAACTTGACCTATTTTGATTCTCTTGGCACGTTCTTGACAGTGGGAAATCTCCGTAGAATGGTTTTAGAATCTGACGCCCCACATCTTCACCCTTACGGTCAACAGAACACAAATTTTCCTTCATCAATTTTTATTATTGCCGACAAAATTGCAGAGCTTCTAAAAATCGACGTGAAAATTGTCTTACAGAGCACCCTCAATAACGTAATAGAATTCTTCAAAATTCCGAGTTGAACCATTTTTGAATTATTGCAGTTGGGTTGAGAAATCACCCGAAGTGTATCTATCGCTGAGAAATCGCTATTAGTTACCGGATTGACGAATTATTAGACGTGTATTATTGAATTATTGCAGATGGGTCGAGAAATCACCCGAACTGTATCTGTCGCTGAGAGATCGCTATCAATGTTTGTATGTATTCTGTTTATATTCCCGCTTTTGCTTGGCTTATTAACTTGGCCGAGAAATTGGCCAAATGGTGAATATTTGTAGAATTGCCGTTAGACTTGCATGTATTCTGTTTATATTCCCGCTTTTGCTTGGCTTATTAACCTGGCCGAGAAATTGGCCAAATAATGAATTTTTGTAGAATTATCGTTCGACTTGCATGTATTTATATTCGCGCTTTTGCTTGGCTAACTAATTTGGCCGAGAAGTTGGCCAAGGGATAGAAGTTCGTAGAAACGCCCTTAGATCTGCGTGCATTCTGTTGATATTTCTAATTGCGCTCGAGCTATTAACCAATGGTCGTAAAGGTAGTTAAGAAATCTACATTTGTAGATGTGCTTGACCGGGGAGTCTGTTATAGTCGAGCAATCGCTGTAACAGGTAATATTAGTAGCGCAGACGGGCATGCCTGTATTGTAGCTAATAGGGCATGTAACATGTCTGAAGATTGGATTGATTTCTTATTTTGAATGCTCTTAAGTATTCATTCTGTGCTTTTCTCCTTCTCATTGATCATGCATGTATATATGTTCGTGTGAGTGTAGTGTGAACGGGGGGTTAAATTAAAAAAAAAAAAAAAAAAAAAAAAAAAAACGGGGGGTAGTGTTGTAAAGGTTGGACCATTTTATCTTGAAAACGATTTTGGCCTCTTTTTGGTTTCACCCCGTTGACCCGTATAAAACCCCGTGCCCTTCCTGGGGGCTCTCTCTCTCACCTCCTGACCGCAAGCAGCAACAGCAACAGCATAGTTAAGACGAGCACGGCAAAGCCCCGGGGTAGAGCCAGAGTGAGAAGTTGCACGCGGCATTATGTAAGTTTATTTAAGTACTGTATTCTATAATATTTCCTATTGTCTTCTGCATTCCTGGTTGTAGAACGACAATAGTTTTAACAAAAACGGTACACAAAGGCCGTTTTAGCTGAACTTAATATATGCAATGTTGTTCTATTACACACACGTTTCTTTGTTTATGCATGCGCCACCTTCTGTTAAAAACTGTTCGATTATTAAATAGAACATATTGTCTTTTTGCTCCTTTTCCTTTGCACTAGATAATTTTCCAAGCTAGGTTCAATCAGCCATCACTTTGGTTAAAGCAAGAACACAATTCGATGTCAAAAATTTTTTCAACTACTTGAGCACACTTTATGGCCTTGCTCATTTAAAACCATTTTAGTGGAGTCAGTTAAAAATGGGTTGATTCAGCATTAGAATAAGAGCTGTCTATGATTCGTGCATCTGAAAATTAATGATATTTCCACTTGTAACTGAACAAGTCGCACTTACATACTACCTCAACAGTGTATGTAAATTCGAGCAATTAGCAATGGCCCATACAGCAGTGCGTTTTAAAAGAAATCGTCGCTTTAGCCTTAATTTTGAAAACTGTAAAAAGCAATCTATTCCAGTGCTTTCACTATTCTAGAGCAACTGGAGTGCTTGCACAAGCAGTGGATTTATCAATACTAAATAAACGGAGTGATCAGAGGAACTTTGTCGGGTATAATGTTCTAATTTTACACGTTTTAGGTTTTGGTTTGTTTATGTGATCATTATTTACGGGGCTAAAATAAATATTAACCGGCTAACATTCCATGAACGCTATAGTTCAACGCTAGTCATTTTAATTCAGAAATGTTCTACACTAAATCATGAGTCAGTTCTAAAATTTCTACGTGAAGTAGATATATTATTAGCTTCCGTGTTTGGTGTTATAATGAAAGTGACTAAAATAAAAAAAGTTTTGGAAAACTGATGCAGATAAATCTTGACATTTTTACCAAAGTGATCCCCACAATCATCCCCAATCATCCCTAACATAGACATATGGATTGTTCAGTTGTGAATCAAGTCAATCCAGCCACTTGTAAATGCTATACTACATGAGTTCGTTAATCGGAACAGGTCTGGACCACCTCAGTTAGTTCGGATTTACCGTATTTCAGATATAATCTTATTTATTTGAAATTAAGTTAAAAAAGAGCTCTTTGAAATTGAATTTAAAAAGATCTATTATTTTCTGTTTTATACATCAGGGCGTTTTCCTTTCCTAACATTGCTGAGATTTTGGTCTGACATTTTTTCAGATAATTTTCATTGATGATACAGCAAATCGTTACCATCCAGTGTCAACAGTATCAGGGTTTGCTTTATGCCGACACTATACTTGCCGATGTTATTAGTAATTGAAAATATACTCAGTTACTGGACATTTAATAGTGCAACATTTTATTTGTCTATAAAATCATTATATTTTATTCATATAACAAACCCGCACTACCCTTGTTTTATAAACATTTGAGCACTAACTATAATTTTCGTAAATAATCTGCGTTGAAAACAACCCGAGTTATGCAAACAATACAATATCTGAAGGCGCTGGATCTTCCTTAGGCTCAACATGCTTACGCAGGTCTGTGAGGTCTGTGCATGTTATACAACCATCCAATGCGTATGTAAAGTCAAAACAACGTGAAAAGAGCAAAACACAAAGACACAAAAACGAAAAAAATGACCCATCTGATTTTCGAATAAAGCACTATATTCGTTTTATCGAAAATTTATGTGTAACAAATATAAGTGTTTCTACTGCATTCAGATATGAGGCTTGTATTATCGCAAGTCATGGTTATCACTGATGCCATATTGTTTGTTTGATGACCCAAATTTAACATCTCTGCGAGTTCTGCGAATTTGAACACTGAAACTGATACAGTTATGTAAACACACCGAAAAGAAGTATTTGATTGACAGGCTTGAGCTAGTTGTAAGCTAACAAGATTCAGAGTAAAGCATTGAATTATTGCATAAATTATTGAAAATTATAAGAAAAAACATGTGATTTGCATTTTTATTCCAAAGCCAATTTAGATACCCTTTTCAGAACGTTACCCTCTGTTTGTTTTCTTTGTCCCTTTACTCATCTGTTTAAATAGATGTTTTCTTTATTTTTCTTCAAAAATTCATTGAAAATTACTCCATTTCTATTTTAGAAATGGCTTGCCTAATATTCTGGTTTATATTTTCTGGTTTTATATTTGCTGTAGGATCACCTGTTGACGTTATAATGCGGTGTCACCGCCATATTGCTGTTACACGGTCATATTACTGATTTGGCATCAGGACTTAATACTTATTCTGGTCACACTGCTTTAAGCTACATATTGAGAGTATCCCCTGGGCGGCGGGGGGGGGGGGCACTGAGGTACACACTGGTTTCCACGCATGGCCTTGACATTTTGAAATAACCTCTAAAACGGAGTGCTGATTTTGAAATAATGCACCATTTTCTAACCAAATGCGGAATGAAATTTCGAAATTACCCCTTTATGAAGGAAACGTGGAAACCTGAATAAAAATTGTACTCTTTTTAAACAAAATTCCGACTCCTCGCGGCGAACCGTGTCTGCGCCTCAAAATTACTCCCATTTTACTCTTTTTTACCCTTAAGGTAACACATTTTATAGCAAGTACCTCCCCCGACATTGTCATTAGCGATCCCATTAGCTTAACAGAGAAATCCCAGCAAAGCTAACGGAAAATGTAAGATCACGGTCAATATTAACGACTCCGTTATCTCAACATAGCTAAGGCTTTTATTTCTCAAGTTACTTTGTTCAATAGACTTTAGGCATGGCCAGTCGTATGCGTTTTTTATGGACAGATATATGACACTGTGCACATAATATACACACAGAAATATATCATTGATTTACATACAGCTAGACAGCTCAAAGTCTAGACAATTGTCTGGCTGAGAGCAAACATACTTGGAACAAATAAACGCAGCTCAGACGATTGCGTTTTATTCTACACCGGTGTGAGCTCGGAGTGAATTCAATTGGTAAAATTACTGTGATAATAATGGCATCTCGATTTGAAGGCGAGTGGGTTCTGTCTGCTGTAAAGAATGCTCTGCCATTTTACAAACACATTGGTAAGAATTTTCATTATTGCATAAAATAAAACAACACGCTAATGAGTAAATAGAGGTTGTATCAAGAAATATTTAACATAAGTAGATGTGTACGCCTACATTCCCACCCCACCTCCTCCCAGAGTTTTAGAGGTGCAGAACGCTCAAAACGAATCCCGGTCATCTGCCACCATGTCATCTGCCCCTCCCCCCAGATGCGCTGCCATTTTATAAACACATTGGTAAGAATTCTCAACATTGCATAAAATAAAACAGCACACCATCGAGTAATTCGAATTTGTATCAAGAAATATTTAACATAAGTCAGTTATAGAGGTGAGGAGCGCTGCAAACAGAGTCTACTCTCTTGTTAATCACAGTAGAAGTAATTTTTAATGGTAGCAAAAACGTTTGACTACTCTAATATCGGTTTTAATCATCAACACAGTTTAAGAGAAGTATATATAATAATATAATTTAGGATAATAAGTATTTATTGTAAAAAAGAAAATGAACCACACGACTTGCATTTGGATAATTATGTTGGTTAATCGGACAATGTGTTAAATTGCATTCACATTACACGTGAACTGTTTAGATTATAATGCTGTTATTTTTTCAATCATTCTGTTGATTGGCTGTCATACAGGTATGTCTGAAGCAGAAATAGAGCAATTCAAAGACTTTGACGCCATAGGTGACTTGAAGTTCACACTCTCCTTCCAGGGTAAGGAGATGACTAGTATAACCACGTTAAAGGGGGAAGTCGTGGAGAATGAGAAGTACACGCTGGGGGTCGAAAAAAAAGTGGAATTTGAAGGAGTGAAAGGATCGGTAAGAAGTTCTTCATATTGATATTTCCTGCATTATACTATTTCCTATCATCTTACATATTTATCACTCTTCTTCTTCTTATTATTATTATGGCTATTATTAGTATTATTGTTGTTGTTATTGTTATTGTGATTTTAGCATTATTATTATTATTATTATTAGTAGTAGTAGTAGTAGTAGCAGTAGTAGTAGCAGTAGCAGTTGTAGTTGTAGTAGTAGTAGTAGTGGTAAAATGTTTATTATGTTAAATGCCCATAATTAGATATAAAGTGATTCAGCAGGCACAGTTTGACGACGAAATAATGATCTTTACTGTTTTTACTTCAAATATATCGTATACATTTCAGACAAAGACAGACCTTGAGGGTGACGTATTGGTTAATTGGTTTACGCACGACGGCTGGAAAGACACGCGATATGAGAGTACCGTCTCAGGCAACAAAATGACTGTAGTAAGTTGCATTACAACTTCTATGGCCTAATGAGATTTCAGACTTATATAATTACACACAATTTGTAATTTTCAAAGAGGAGTCTCATATGGGGATAACGGTTGGCTCGTTAGTTAGATCGTGGTTCTGGTAATCCCAAAGATCCGAATTCCGCCAACATTAAGTGTGCCAACAGGGGTACTGATATTCGTTAATCTCTCACTGAAATAAAATTAATTGAGTCTTTCGGACACCCCTTATATAATATATATTTCTGTATATACAGAATATTCTTCTCTTTCAAGTATTTATCTGGACTTCAACGGCTGGAGCTCGTCGTTTAGTATTAAACACACATAGAGTATTATTACTTTGTCTTTTCTTTGGTTTATCCATGAGTGTGGTAAATGGTAATTAATTGCAGTGCTCGTTATGGCTGGAGAACATAATGTAATAGTCCGCGAGTAGTCAACTATGACAAGATTTATTTTCAAAATGAAAATATGTGTGTTTTATGCATTGACATTACTCAATATCTTTTAGCCGTAAAATGTATATTTTACTTATATTAGCTATAATGAGATCGCATACCAGTACTCACCCTTCCATATCTTTGTCCCAGCCTCCGTGAGAGCCGTACCCACCAAACATCCGACGTCGTTTTGGGGTTGTACAATGCTTGTTATTTGGTCATGACGTCCGTGCAACCAAATCTGAACTTTGGAAACGTCGTATAAATTTCGGGTTTGGTTTTGATGTATGACCTGAAACTAACGTCATTGCGACGTCCTTTTCCGATGTTTTCCTAAATAATCCACGTTTCTTTTGCAAAGTTTATATTACAAGTATATTATATTATCACAATTTACAATGCACAAAAATCGATGTCACCCTGTCAACTATATCACAGTTATAGCTGAGACGGTGACATGCATTTTACAGTTGTGTTTGTGATAGCCACAGGAGCTTCAACTATAGACTCTGTGTCATGTTGTCAGTCATCCAGTACTTCGGTGATGCAATGCGTACTGCGTCATTTGCTTTCGTCATGACCTTGAGTACTTTATAAGGCTGCCAGAAAATACTCTCGGTGCTGTTCATGCGTTGTAAACAATGCTTCGTGCTTGTAAACTGGTTGTTTTTATATTTTAATTTATTTTTATATTGGGAAAGTTTAAAAGCAGCTTTGGAATTCTTAAGGATTCGCAAACATTCTAAAGATGTCGCATGTTGAACAAAACCACCCATCTTTAAGGTAAAAAGAATGTTTACTGGTTTGTTTAGCAATATTTTACATTTTCCAAAACTTTATGAACACAGAAAGATTTGTTAAATACAATGAAATACAGGGGTGTGTGGTAGTTAAGAGATTACGAAGAAGGTGATGTTGAAAAAGATGGTCAAGAGGAAAAAAAAACAGCCGATTGGAGTCTTGAGTTTCAGTATGTTGACAATGTTAACATATGGGTTTCAAAGTCCTTTTCACCCTAAAACTGGAGTCAGATTTCCGACGGCAATCTGCCTTAAAAAAACAGACGTTGGTTTCATTTCATATGCAATCAAAACCCGAGGTCGGTTTGGAGTCGCAACCTGGCGTCATGTTAACGTTGACCGTCGGCTCCATTTCATATACAACCAAAACCCGCATGTCAGTCCGACATCGAAAACGTCGAGCCACGACGTCGATCCGACGTCATTTTGACGTCTTTATGGCTGCTATGGTAATTTCGGTGATCAAATAGAGCAAATTAAATTTAAATTCAAAGTTGTTTTTGTGATTATTATTTTTTCTGAAGCAAACTACATTTTTAAAATATGCATGTTACTGGGTTTTACATGTATGAACTGGAATTGTATTTAAATTTTTCGTATATTTTTTACTTTTATTTCAGATAATGATGACCGTTGAAAAGGGCCACCAGGGAATTACATCAACGAAAGAGTACACCAAACAGTAAAATGAAAGAACACGTGGTCCAAAAATAGCATGCCCCCCAAAAATATAGCACCCCACCTCCAAAAAAACAGAGCGCCCTAAAAATAGCACGCCCTCACCAAAGAAAAAAAAGCACGCCCCCTCCCCCCCCCCCCCACAGAAAAAGCACAAGGCCGCGAAAAAGCACCCCAAAGAAAAAAAAAACGTCAGGGTGCACTCAAATGGAATGCATAAACATGAGACCGTGACATCAGCAAAGTAATGCAAAAAAGATGGCTACACCACAAATACGTCACAGGATACACAAATACGAAATGTGTAGAATATGCATGTTGCCATGAGATCAGCAAAATCAAATAAACATATAGCTGCATCACAAATACGTCACAGTGTAGAATATGTAACATGTAGTTACATAAGTAATAAACAGTTACAACAACAACAACAACAACAACAACAACAACAACAACAACAACAACAACAAGAACAACAGCAACAACCACAGCAAGAACAATTCCATAAAATCAGCCGGCACACAATACATATTTGGAAAACTGGAAAGCTTTTTTCATTCTATTCTTCCCTACACGATTTGTTTCAAATCAATTTTAATCGATTTAACATGAAATTTTTCGTTGAATAAATGCTGAGTGAGTTAAGTTAACGGTTAGCTCTTTAATGTTTTGTTTTAAAGTTATTTTTTACAATTCAACATGTTTATGGAAAACAGAGCAGATTGCTCGGAGTAAAGGGCTGCAGTTTTCTCATTTTCAAGTTCGACTGTTTTGTAATTACGCCACACTCGGAAATGCGTCACATAAATGCGTTTGGCAACAATGGCACTGATGTAGAGAGCACTCTTAACCCCTATGTGGATCCGCGCTTGTCTGGATTTTTATAGACAATTTCAAGGTTTTACCTCAACTTCAAAATCTTTGCGTCCCAGGGACGCCACGCTTTCATATTTTTGCGTCCCCCATGATTTTTTTGCGTCCCCCAATTTGCACCCTGATTTGTTTGTGTTCCCTTATTTGATTAAGCAGAAAAGATGTGTGTTTGGGGGTGGGGGATAAGAGGTAACGCGTACAGTTGCAGTTCACGCTATCTTTTATTACCAAACCAAGAAAATTCTAAAAGCAATGAATTCTCATCCAACCAGGTCTGCTTTTCATGTTGCTAAACAATCTGGAAGAGTCGGGAAAATCAAATTGTTCTATGATTGGTCCTTTCAGTTTAATGAACAACAAACGGTTCCACCGCTAATGACAATGTAGGGTTTAGTCTGTTTATGTTTTTATTGAGTTTTATACCAAACATCTTCTTTCACACTGAACAGACGAAGCGTGTATAACCAGGGCCAGTTTGCATAGCAACGAAAAATCTGGAAACTGAATATGGAATTGTTAATGAGCATTTTTGCAAAATCGGGGCTCGAAATTATCCGGGGTTCTGGGTCCTGAGGCCCCATAATTTCTGGCCGGGCCCACGATTTTCAAGACTTGAAGCCCGTCGGGCCTCACGATCTTTTTTTGGGAAAGGCCTATGTTAATATCATCAATATAAACGATTTTCACAGAAGAGGAAATGGGGGTGTGGAAAGAACTCGGAGTCAGAATAAAAACCATAAGAAGCACGTCCAAGGACATGACCCAGCCGAGTTACCAAACAAGGAAAGAGAGAAAAACTCTGAAACGAATACTGTTAGGCCAAAAACTTTGTTTCTGAACGTAACTTTTTCATAATTTTGATACAAAAAAACGAGTTTTTCCAGGTGGAAGCTACACGAAAAGGGATGTAGGAAAGGTTGAGTTTTGACGATTCACGAATTTACCAACATTTACACAATTTTACAATTTTTTTTTAAATTCCACCCTTTCGGCATTTTTTTGTCATTTGCAAAGTCCAGGTGGAGACGCACTAAGAAACTTTCGATTAAAATGTTATAACTATTTGAAAAAGACTGAGAGAAATAAATGGTTTGACAAATCAGTTATTTACTACCATTTATTCCAGTTCTTGCCAAACTTCAAAGTTCCGCCATTTTGGCAGTTTTTGGCGAACAGCGAAAAAAATAGCCTGGTAGGCGAACCTTTGAAAAATATCCCTGCATAACATTTAAACGATTGGAGTAAAACTGTAGAAGGAGTAGCATTTTAAAAATGGGTCAAAACGGGCACAAAAAGTGCCGCCATTTTGTCAGTTTTTCGTCAATCGTAAAAAAAGTAATAGCCAGGTGGAGAACTATCCAGGAAACATTCCTGCCTAATATCAAAACGATTGGAGCAAAACTGTAGGACGAGTAGCATTTTAAAGAAAAAGTTTAACATGCGCACAAGCATTCAAGTGACACGACTAACCCAGTCCGACAAAGTCGGCTGGGTTAAAAAGACAAACTGAAGACTTTGTATTACCGGTATGTGTACGAATAGTTAAGTGAAATAAATTACATTTATGGGAATATCGTCATTTTTCTAATATTTCGTCGGGCCCCAAGAAATTTGGTAAAAATTGTTAATTTCGATCCCTCAAAAGCTTCAAGGGTCAGCGTGTTTTTGTAGGACCTTACAAAGTGCTTAAGCAGTAGTTTTTTCAGGAATAATGCACGTGTGAAGATTTTTTATACGTCTCCTGGGACGCAAGCCTCAATTTTTTTTGCGTCCCGGGCCAGTTTTTTGCGACATTGACGCGCAAATCCGCATCCCGTAAATCCCTGCAATTTATTGACCATTTATCTTTCAAAACAATACAATTCAGTTTGAGAAATGTTTTTACAGTGAAACCGACAATTCCAATACACTTCAGTCTTATGCTCTTATTGATAGCCAAGTGTCATAACGTGATATTCAGACATGAAATATAACGCAAATAATGCCCTTCGGGAGAGGGGTGGGGGTTGGGAGCAGGATGGTGCACTCAAGTACCAACTGGTTATCATTCGTGTTAGTGGTTTATTCAAAAGACGCCCGCGTGCTAATTCTGAAATAACGTCATCGTTTTAAACGAACGCGAAATGTAGTTCTCATTTCCACCCCACCCCCTTTTTATATTCTTATTATATTCAAATTCCAACATCGGCTGCAGGTGTCTGGTCGATTCGTACCCAAGTCGTTTCGTACCCAATTTAGATGATTCGTACCCAAATTGGTTGGTCGATTTGTACCCATGTAAAGTCGATTCGTACCTCCCCAAAAAACTTTTTCGATTAATACCGGCTTTCGTTTTTTTGTCTGATTGCTTGCTTAATTTTACCATTTTGAACCAGCTTTCGAACTTCATAACTTCATAATTCCCAATCCTAATCCTAATCCACCATGGACAATTACGAATACACATCATCAAAGTACGATCTCCGGTATTTTCTCGAAGCAAAAGTGCGAGAAACATGTAAAAAGAATAAATGAATCCACACCTCAAAGAAACGACAACACTCTATAAACACGCTACTTGAATGACTGTTAAATCACTTGTTGCAATGAAGTTAAGAAAGTGCAATATTTTTGGATAAGATCACGGGAAAATCGAGGAAACATTCAAAGAACTTTTTGCTAACTGGATAATTGCACAATTTAGATTTTTGTTAATTTTATCAAAATGTTCGTAAACACTTGTCTTTCGTGCAAACAACATTTTCGTATTGATACGTGTTGCACTTTCATCACAATAAACACCACCAGAAAAGAATAGAATTTTTCAGTGTCAGCTATGTTAATCTGATTATGTTTAATTTAGGTTATTATTGAAATAATTGTGAATATCAACTAAATGCCGTTTTATGGTTCAGTTTTATTTGTGAATTTAATTGTGCATATTAAAAAATATGAGTCTTCAAAATTAGATTGAAGTGTAGCTGTAAGAGAGACCAAATATTGTGAGTAAAAAATAGAAAGAGTCATTTTATACTCGTTTTTTGTTTTTACTTAAAAGTGGGCATAGGGGGTCAGGAACAAGCTTTTGAGTGGTTCATGTACTTGGCGTTCAGTAAGAATATGCTCTAAAAAATAAGTCAGCAATTGGGTACGAATCGACCAAGAATGTATAGATACATAAATATATAAATGTTTGTGCATCAGTGTCTGTGATGTTTAACTTTGCGGCAACTCAAAGTTATGCGCAATAAACCTTGGTAATAAGGGGCCAGCGAAAATAAGGGGCTATTTTTTCTATAATATATACATAACATGACAAAAATAACATGACAAAAATAAGAAGGAACGTTCGGAAGGGAGAAAATACTTGTTTATGAGGCGGGGTTGTGAGGTTAGTTCTTAAACCACATGAGTTTAAGGCACATAAATTAAAGTGTGCTATCACTGATGACAGAAAGGAAGGCATTTTTGAAGGTAAATATTTATTTTAAAGGGTAAATTGTTGGTAATTTTACACACGTCCTTTGGGTGATTTGGTGTGCATTGATTTGAAATTAATAAAGATATAACTGATTTAATGCCGCGGCTAGGGGGGTATTACGTCAGAAATAATCATTACACGTAGCAAATAAATACTTAATATTTATTTTCTTAAGTGCAAAAACCCGAGTCAAATTTCAATGCTCGCTGACCGCAGTACCGATTACGCGTCACCCCATCTGAGCATACTGAGTGCAAAAATAGTGCGTGGTAAATTTCGAAGAACGACATAAAAATAGCAAAAGAAGGCATATAATAAAAGTAATACTCATTCTGAGTGCGTACGATATTGTTTTTTGCCTTCAGCGTACGGGCGTGTACGGACCTACGGCTTCAGGCAAAAAAACAATATCGTAGGCACTTTGTGGTCACAACGATACAGTAATGACCGATGAAATGACTATTAAGGGAATTTCAGAAAATGATTACAGTCAAATAAGGATGGGATGGATTTTCAGATTATAGCACATTTTGATACAGTGTTCCAGGCAACGATGACGGTCGAAGAAGAACGCGATGCAGAGGTATAAATGACACTGAACATGAGCACTGGAGCACCATGCCATGCGACAATACACACATACACAAACAGCATTGGTGGAAATACAGAGTACGAATGGTGTTCCGTGCAGAGAAACTGTGCCGCAAACATCCATACCCCTTTTTGCTTGCAAACCCCTTTCCCATTGACTCCCATAGTAAGGATGTTTCTCGTCACGGATGTTTCTCAGCACGGTGCAACGGCAAGAGCGCAATTGCGAGCTGTATCGATTTAATCATAAATTGTATTTTATCCCTTTATCTTTCAAATAATCTTAGTAATTACATGTAGCCATCTCCCTTTTCTTGTGCAATTTCCAGAGATACACATAAATGCAAAATATGCCTAAAATAACATTGCTTAAAATATAGAACATATAATGAGATTGCGCATAAATACAATGTGTTTGGAATTTGTGGTTTGTATCTACATGGGAAAATGATTGGCATAGAAACGACCAAAGAGATTGCACAATTTATAAAACAAAGCCCTTTGTATTATGTTTTGAGAAATAGTGTCTGAACACAAGGAATAAGTCTCATGCACGGTTGGATAAGTGACATAATTTCACTTACACCACCTTCAGGAGCAGCAGAATGAGAATCTCGGAGTCACTTTACACCCCAAAAATAGGAGAGGAATAAACAAAAATTCCATTTGCATTTGCTTGGTCTGAAAATGACTACATCAACTAAAATTGAAAATATCAATTTTTGTGCGTCCACTTTTTAAATGTATCGCGTGGTACAGAACAACACACGTAAGAACACCACACGTACAGAACACCACACGTTCATAACACCACACGTACAGAACACCATACCCACAGAACACCACACGTACAGAACACCACACGTACAGAACACAGCACGTTCATAACACCACACGTACAGAACACCATACCTACAGAACACCACACGTACAGAACACCATACCCATAGAACCCCACACGTAAGAACACCACACGTACAGAACACCACACGTACAGAACACCATACCTACAGAACATCACACGTTCATAACACCACACGTACAGAACACCACACGTACAGAACACCATACCTACAGAACACCACACGTACAGAACACCATACCCATAGAACCCCACACGTAAGAACACCACACGTACAGAACACCACACGTACAGAACACCATACCTACAGAACACCACACGTTCATAACACCACACGTACAGAACACCACACGTACAGAACACTATACCTATAATTATGAAGAAAAAGCTGTTCACGCTCAAGAAGAATAAAGTCCAAAAATTCCACCCAACCCTATAGACAAGACAGAAATAACTTTCTAATATTTTACTTATACTGGCTTTGAAAATGACAAACTTAACCTTCTTTGAGAATCTGCACATTAAAAATGGATGTCCTTGAAAGATTTCGGATTGCGGCCTTTGAATGTATTATATAGCAGAGGTGCACCATCCTTATTTGCTCAGCATTTTAACAATGGCATTTCTATAAATACAGTAAAACCTTATTCTGGACAAACCCTGAAATACCGGACAACTGCCAATACCGGACAAGAATTCTCAGTCCGGTCTTCCCCATTGGTTTACATGACCCCTGAAATACCGGACACCTCTATATACCGGACAAAATCAGCCAGTTCCGCCGTTGTCCGGTGTAGGCAGGTTTTACTGTACTCTGTCTTGAAATAACAATGAGTCATGTAAACAACACAGCGTCCTTTAGGACCCAACTGGCTGAATGCGGCCAGTGTGTTGTCCAAGATTAATTATTTACATGCAAACATCCAATGTTTATGTGAAATTAATAAAACTAAAAAAAGAAAAACAGAAAAAAAAAACGATCTGATGTTCGGATACACCAATATATTTATTAGTTGAATTTTTCGCTATAAATGTGTGACAGAAATCGTTTGGTATATTTTCTTTGGACAAGAGTCTCGTATTCATCTCGTGAAGTGTCGAATTATCGAGAGTCATAGTTATCACTAGTGCCATTATCTTTACTTGACGACCGAAATTTAATATCTTATGCCAGTTGGTCACACTGATAACAACTAAAGAATCTCAAGTATTGACCCTTGTGCTATGAGCAATAACATTGATCAGATCTAACACTGATCCTGTTTCAGACGGCATCGAATTTTAACAGTGAAAAGTGATCCAGTTCTCTATACATAAGTACTGATTTGATTGGCCGGCTTGGGCTGGTTGTGGGTTTATACCAAGATTGAGAGAAAAGCATTAAAATATTGCATAAATTATTGGAAAGATTTAATAAAAACATGTGATTTGTATTTCCATTGCAAAAACAATTTAGCTAACCTTTTCAGAACATTACCCTGTTTTCTTTGTCGCTGTACTCGTCTGTTTGAATATATATTTTCTTCCAAAATTTATTGAAAATTAGTCCATTTTTATTCTAGAAATGGCTTGCCTAATATTCTGGTTTATATCTGCAATAGGATCAACTTTGAGATTATAGTGCGAGTCATATATTTGCTGTACATGTCCGCATACAGTCATATTGCTGTACAGATACGCTTGCGACAAACGCAAAAATAAGTCGTAATAAATTTCAAAAAATAAATGCATTTTGTTGCAGAAAAATGAAACAAAACGCGTCCTGCGTGTCGCAAAATGCATCTGGCAGGCCGCAATAAATCGCAACAAATTTTATATACATTGTAACGTGCCTGAGTGTTATGCAACACATTGTCTTTCGATGTTTTGCATTGCGTGCTGTCGTTATCGCATCAACTAATCCCCAGTAATGCGCATTTTGTTTGCATATAAGAAGTATTGTGTGCGATGGCATGATGCTAGCAGTATTTAAGTATTATGTTGTTTTACAGTGTGCATGGCCTTTTATTTTCCGGACTGAGGATTACACCTTTTATTTTCTGGTCGATTCGTACCCAAGTCGTTTCGTACCCAATTTAGATGATT
Source organism: Protula sp. h YS-2021 (assembly GCA_949752745.1). Taxonomy (NCBI): domain Eukaryota; kingdom Metazoa; phylum Annelida; class Polychaeta; order Sabellida; family Serpulidae; genus Protula; species Protula sp. h YS-2021. The sequence continues at coordinate 63,560,827 of OX457031.1, read as the reverse complement.
TGTACTTATGTGAAGTCGGTTCGTACCTTCCCAAAAAACTTTTTCGATTAACACCGGCTTTTGCTTTTTTTGTGTGATTGCTTGCTTAATTTTACTATTTTGAACCAGCTTTCGAACTTCATAACTTCTAATCATATCATGATTAATAACATATCTCTTAATCAGGTTAAGCTGAAATATTAAGCCAAATCGCCTCATGTATGAAGCCTAATCTCTCAATTTGATTAGCTTAAGGGAAATTACCAATAAGATTACCACTGAATCATTTTGATGAAAGACAATATTAATGTGAATTTATTGGTAAACGGTCATTTGTCCCGGTAAACTGCCCCCCCACTCAACTGCAACTAATTGCAACTGGTTTCCTATTGGTGAATTGCAATACATTCAATAAAATAAATATAATTTTATTTAATTGTCTTTGTAAGCCAAGAACCAAAGAAAAAATAGTATATGGAGGGGGCAAATGACCACCCCTCCATGTTGAAGGGGAGTGCAGCCGACTGGGTTGCAAAAAATGGGCTGGGGGGCAGATGACAGGGGGGCAGTTGACCGGGGGCCAGATGACCGGGTTTCGAACTTATTCGCTTTTTACTTAAATGTGGCAAATAAAAACAGATGAGAAAGAAAGGAATAAAATTCGCGTTTTTATCTAATTAAAACGGATTTTTGTTTGTTTGTCCTGCGGCCATGTGCAGCTGAGGGCGTCGTTGTCTACTGCTTCCGGATCCGGACACGGAGACACGAACCGTATGAGCTGTTTTGAAAACCTGGTCGCAAATAGGTCTACTTGTGGTGGCCCCAGAACCGAATGCTCCGCCACCCACTGAAAGCAGCGCCGGCTTAGCATCTGTTCTCCCGGCAGGACCTGTCCCTGTCTCGACGCCATTTCTGCCAGCACATTGAGGTGGCCCGGGATATGATGTGGCAACAACGTGATTTGGTGTACTGCCGCTAAATGCCACACTTGGCGTGTGGCTTCCATCAATTCCGGCGACCTCGTTCCCCCTTGTTTCTTTATGTAGCTCACCGTGGTGGAGTTGTCTATGAGACACAGCACGGTTTGCTTCTGGAGCTTGCGCGCCAGCAACTGGAGAGAGTGTTTGACCGCAAGCATCTCCAACACATTTATGTGTGTGTCTTGCAACTCGGAAGGCCAGTCGCCTTGAAACAACATGCCTTCGAAGTGCACTCCCCACCCGCTGTGAGAGGCGTCGGTCTGTATCTGTGCCTCCGGCTGTGGAGCCACAAACCGATCGCCCCGCTGTGTGTTTGACCGGTTGCCCACCACATTAAGTCAGCCCTCGCTTGCTCTGACAGTGTGACCAGACTTTGGGGCCCCCGTCCTCGCCTCACTGCTGAACGTACCGCTCTTTGGAAGTGCCGGAAATTCAACCGACCTAGGGACACTGTCTTTTCCGTGGCCACCAGTAACCCCAGTAGGGTTTCTGCTAGCTGTAGCGGTACCGCTACTTTGGCTAGTGCCCTTCGAGTCAGCGCCTCCAGTTTTTCCAGCCGAGCGGTCGTGGGCAAGATCAGGCCTTTTACTAAATCAAACTGGCCCCCTAAGAACATGATTATTTGCTCGGGTTCTATTTCCGATTTTTCTAGGTTGACTACCAAGCCCAGATCTAGGCATTTGTTGATGAGATCGAGCGTCTGTTGTGCAACCTTTCCCTTCTCCACACCTGTGATGAGCCAATCGTCTAGGCACTGGAAAAGTAACATCTGCCGTCGTAGACCCCATGCCTTTAGAGGACGCATCTTCTGGCTGAAAACCCACGGGGCCGGCGAGAGGCCGAATGGCAAGGCCCTGTACCAATCCCACCTGGAAGCAGAGGTATTTGCGGTGCTGGGGCCTCATAGGGAAGTCCACCGCCTTTCTTATGTGTTGACATGTGTCCATTTTGAACGTTGGTGTGATTAGCATTTCGTTCAGGGACTTTAGGTCTATTATCAGGCGCCAACCGTCTTTTTGGCCGAAGAAACACACGGTTGAAGAAGCCCTTGTGGTTCTCGAGCATCTCTTCTATTGCATTTTTCTCTAGCAGTTTGGCTACCATCTCCCGGAGTGCGACCGCTTTTTCTGATCCTTGCCTGTAGGAGGTTACTAACTCGGGCGGCGGATTCAGTGTTAGAGATAGGCTTGGTATCTGGCCGTCTGCTTTTTTGAACGTCAGGGGGGTTCCCATAGAGTAGCCAGCGTACGACCTTGTTTGGAACCCCAAGGCTTTTCCACTGCTGCCAGAAATGCCTGAGCCTTCCTCATACGGGCAAGTTTCCTGAGTGCAAAATCTTTTCCTTTAATTCGGACGATATAACGCCAGTATTTGAATCGTTTGAGGAGTCCGGAGAGTTTCTGATAAGGTCTTCTCCGGGCCCTCCCCCAACTGATTGTCACCTGTGTTTGCTGTGGCCTCTCCCAGGAAAAACACCAGCCGTCGGCTGTCTCTGGGTTGGCAGGTAGCTCGCCGTCCGAGGTGGTGTCGATTGAGTGTGCAGTGCCGCGGGACACCTGGATCGCCCCCGGTATGACTTGTGTAAGCGCGGTGGGCCAGCTGTGTATCTGTCTTGGAGCGCCCTGTTTTGCGGGTCCTGGACATGTCTGCCATTCAGTTCAGCCAGCAGCTCATCGGGAAATAGCTGTGTTTCTTGCAAATACGTGGCCTGGCGTTATTGAAATAGTTTGTCCTGTTCAAGGCGCCGCTCCAAAATGTTGTCCCTGCGTAGTTGTATCGTGTTTGATAGGAGGCAGGTGTCTAGTTTCACTAGGTCTTTGGTGCATCTGACCAGGCACGCCACCAGCTTGCTGACCAATCCAGTATCTGGGCCCGATAAACTGCTTACCAGCGTTTGGTTAACGTACTCGATGAATGATAAGATTCGCAGGCTGGCCCTCGCTACACCCTCGAAGTATGCCATGTCTTTGTCCTTGACTGCTACCTTGTCATCCGGTCTGACTTGGAGCAACCACGGAGGGGCGTGTTTCGGGAAACTGAGAGGTGCAAATGGAATCTCGTAGTCGCAAGGCCCGTATGCTGTTTTGGTAACCCTCAGCTTGGAAGATAAGTCATTCTCCCGAAATCAGGGCCCTACCGTAGTTGGAGTCCTTTGCCTGGAACTCCGCTTCCTTCAGTTTGACTGCGTCCCGAATCCCTGCAGCCGTATCTAGGGCCAAGAATTCGGGCCCCGTTTCTCGCGGACCTTCGGACTCCAGTCTGAATCCGGATTCGGACTGCTGTAGTGGTCTCCAAACTTTTGTACTCGAAAATCGTTGCACTAGCTCTATGATCTCACGAAATGGAATGAGTTCCTGGACCGAAGATGACGCAGTTATACCGTCGCTCTCTCGTGATGGGCTGCCGTCCCTGTCGGATAAGTGCAACCGCTTGGATACCTCGTGTCTATGCCACTCACTTGGGTGGTTCCGCTTCCTGGGCGTGCGCAGTAAGTCCTCACACTCAGGATGTTTAAAAGGTGACGCTTCTACCTCTTCCCTTGCCCGACTGCTCCTGCTGTCCCTATCACGCCGCTGGTTTGAGTCTCGGGCCCGGCGAGTGTGGGTGCGGGAGCGGCGCAGTCTGGATCTCGCGCGCAACCGATGTCTATGCTTGGCGGTTTTCTCCGACGGTCGGGAGGAGGTGGAGCTGCTTGAGCTACTGCCCGTGTCGTTATTGGATCAGCTGTAGCCCTCCTTTCGTTTCATGTGACTGTACAGCTTTTGCAGTGGTAGGGGTGTGGTCTTGCTAGGGCCCCCAGATTCTGAGCTGTCCCCGGAGGAAGAAGAAGATTGCCGGCACAGCTTCTTAGGAGAGTGGCTGTCTTCACGTTTCCTCTCTCGGCCCTTGTTCTCTCCCTCTGTCTGTCGCTCTGTCCTGATTCGGGCCTCACGGGTTACGGGCCCCCCTTTTGTGGCGGGGCCCGCTGTAGGGGCTGGTGGTTGTGGTGGCATCCGGTGACCCGGGGCTTCCGGTCATGACGGGCCCCTCCACCGTAGTCCCGTTCTGTGTGGAGCTCTTCGTAACTGATGGTGTCTCCACACTTTCTTCCGCGTCCGGTGGTCTGAAAATAGTGCATGGCGCCGTTGAGCGTGTGTGTACGGCCTCGAGCTGTTGCTGAAACAGTAGAGCTTGTTCTTGCAGCGCTCTCTTAACGACTGCCTCTATATCCAGATGCGAGGTCGATGCAAACTGTCCCTCGTGGGCCCTCGGCGCGATGACAAACGTACTGGGTGGGGTACCAGGTTTGGGGCGTGTGCCTCCCCCCTCGACGTTTCAGGTGTAGGGAAGTCTTGGGCCGGCACATGAGCTTCACTGGGGTCCTGTAGGTTGAGGGGCGTGATGGTGGCCTTGCTCTCCACTAACTCCTCGTTGGAGATGAGGGAGCCCCGTTTGATGGAGCTGTCCCTACTCCTGTGCGAGTGCTTACGTGATGGGAACTTCTTGCTTTCAAAGTCCTGCGCCGGGGTGCCTGTTGACATGTTGTCCCAGAACAGTTTGACTTCGCGGTTGTGTAACTTCCTATGTCGCTGTCTATTAATGTTTTTCCACTGTTTCTTGCTTAGGTGTGCACAAGTATCACACGTCACGACGCCATCGCACTCTGGCTTGCCAAACCTGGCAGCACAATCCTGGCAGTAGCTATGAGGATCGTCTTTCAAACTCTGGTGTCCGCAGCATTCTTTCCTCACCATGGCAGGTTGCTCATCCCTGTAATACATGAGGAAATAGCTATTAGTTTTCCTGTAGTTCTACTAGGCGGCGCCCACACCATTCGGCTGAGCCCCTAGTATAAATTCCGTGGTGTCCAAGATTGGGGCCCCTACAGTGTTGTTGGCCCTTTCGCGCTAGAACGTGGGCCCCAAGCACCTGCTACTACCAAGCGCGGGAAAGCGCCCGCAACCAACTTCCTAATTTCTCTAGAGTTACCGATCTGAGAGCCGCCGGTTCCGGCTGTAACAACGTAGGGAGGTAACCTACCCACGCTAAGCTCAACAATAAGGTCGCAGCAAAGAGACAAATGGCAGAAAAAACTAGGTAGGTTGCGGGCACATTCCCGCTCAAAACCCAAATGCCAGTAACAACAGAGATTTAGCAACAGTGAAATCGTGGCTGTGAGAAAGTGGCTATCGACCGAATCTACGCCATTATAGACAGTTCTGAAGTGTCCGCGGATAGAAAAGTACGAATTCTGCTCTCGAACTAGCAGCAGTGTTGTGCCTCAGCAGTGAGAGCGTACTTCTGGGCACTGCCTTCAAAACTGGCACTAGCTCCCACCGTGCCGTAACTCTTAAATTCAACGTTGGTGATCGTACAGAGTCTTTGGTTCGTGGGAAATGCTAGAAGGCTACTAGAAACGCCACTGCATAAACAACAAGACTTACCGATCACCAATTATCGCTCCGATAAAGGTCCAGTTCCGCTAAGCCGTTGAACCGATCGGGCCCTGTTAACAGCTACATGTCGTTGGTGTTCACTGGAAACTTCTACTGGAATCGCTTTCCCGTAATCCTCAGAAGATCTGGGTATAGTTCCTAAAATTCAGAAGCTTCCATCACCTAGACTGTTTGTTTGGGCATAAGGATGAAAAGTGACGTTAGTGGCGCCACCTGGGGGTTGCTTACAGAGGAGAGCACCAAGCAGTTAAGGAAATTTTCAAGAATAGGAGACCCGCACTTAGTTGGGGTCATCCAATGCTATGAGTTTACGGGCGAGAAAAGATATGGATGATACTTTTCAAGCGTCGGGTCGATCCAACTGCAGCTATAAATCATTTGTATGAACAAAAATTCAAAATTAGAAGCTTTTTCTTTAATATTAGTTAACACTGGCATTCCATTTTTAATTGTATTTCATGTCGCCCGAGAGCGTGTACATATATACAGTAATTTTAAACACAAATACAGCACATTACACGTCCACACATACAGCTGAAGCATTGACTTGTTTACATAGAGCACATGCAATTGGAGTGAATGCACCAGGGGATTAAATCGCTTGCGTGAATGTTTGCTCTGAAATATTGGATCGCGGCTAGATGCGATAAAATGCAATAAGTCGCAATAAAAAATTGCAACTTTTTTCGTTTTATTCCAACATATTTTGGCGTTTGTCGCAAGCGTATCTGTACATGTCCGTATGCAGCCATATTGCTGTACATGCCCGTATAACCGATGTCGCATCAGGACTTAACACATATTCTTGTTGTGCACTCAATTCTTGTGCCAACAGACAATTATCAATAGGATTAGAGTAATTATAATCCTCCGTTTTGTTTAATTGTTAATTATATATGTCGCGTCGTTTCTAATTAATGCATGCTCATAGGAATTACTATAATTGGTATTTCTATTGTTTATAATAGTTGTGTTATGTTTATAATTGTAATTCCCTTTTGATACTCCTTTGATTGTTGTCACCTGTTTGTTACCCACTCTTATAATAAGTGTCTCTGTTAGGATCTACAAGTATATAAGCTACGGAAAATAATATACGAGAGAATCTAGAAGTGCATATCGGAATGATAAAACGTTGATTGAGAAATTATATTAATTATAGACTCGGATATATGTTATGCTGTGGATATTCGATCATGTATGGTACGTGACTATCGTTCTTAATAACCAAAATGCTTTTCTTGGCGTAATAGACCCCGGTACACCCCACTGCACTTAGTATTTTTGATATCAATAAACATTTGTTATTTAATTTAATCATTCTTTTTAATTTATAACGAAGTGCACCGCTTGTGAGTCAACAACCACTCACAGACGTGTACTTTATATGGTGGAGATGTGCAGTGTAATTACGCCTTGAAATCATAATAATAATTATTTCACAAAATACACTACAAAACAAAAGAAAGAAACATTAAAAAATGGCATAATTATTTTGTCCATATTTACAGAAGAAACAAATAAGTTAATAAAATCAGTGTCATTAGTAAAGTTAGGGCATATAATGCTCTTCACATGAAACCAAATTGACAAAAAAAAATAAATGCATTTCTTCTATTTAAAAAAAAGCCACAATATTCTGCAAAGCAGTGACGGTGGTGCTCATTTTAAAGTGGGGGGAGACATTTGACGCCCCTGAAAACACTTTTATATTCTAGCTGAAATTCGTTTTTGCATAGCATAATTACTTGCACACCAACGGTGTTCATATTTCATAAGTCGATTTGTACCAACAATTTTGGCAAGTCGAATGGAACTTGTTCTACAAAACTTTGTATAATATGCATACAGCATAGAACATACTAGCCTTTTAAAATTGTAACTAGCAAAATGCAATAATTACTAATAATAATATCATCTATATTGCCAATACTTTACTGTGTTTTTTATCACAGTTAAGGCTACTCGCACAACAGTGGTGATCATAAAGTTTTTATATTTGTTGTCTTTTTCTTAAAATAAACTAATTAACCATAAATGCAAATAAAATGTCACAACTACAGACCACGACTACACACGCAACAATGGTGGTCATAAGTATCAATCACAACGAATCCCAAAACACAATATAGTTCGTTTGGACTAGCAGTGTTGACATGGGAAACACATCAGCACAATGCTTCATCACCATGGATTTCTTTTAACATCCAAATTGTCTCTACATCCTTATCATGCCGCTCTCACAAAATTTTAAAATGGAAATTTTATATCTGGCAAAGGACTTCTTCTGTTTGTTGAGGGTGCTGATATGTTGAGTTGTTTGGCCATGGATTGATTTGTTAAGCGTGGTTCAACAAGTGACTTCAACATTTGATTTCTTTGCTTAGATTGCCTTTTATTCTGATTTTATAGTCGTTTCAAAGGTCAAATTTTCAGCCGTTGTTAAGTAATCACTTTGTTGCTCGAATACCGCCTTATCATGTCTAACGTCAAAAACCAACATCAAGATACCCCGTTCGAACGTTGGCAATGTCCGCTTAAAGAGCCGATAAAAGTACCTCTCCCAAAATATTTTTCTGGGTACTCCAAGGAGGATGGAAAAACATGGCTTAAGTATTTAGAGTTATTTCATCATTGTAGTGGAATAGGACCAGACATTGCACCACGAGTTTTTCCAGTTTTCTTAAAAGACCTAGCGCTTCAGTGGTTTGATAATCTTCCAGATTTCGTCAGTTTAGATTATGTTCTGCTAAGACAGGCATTTCTCGATAGGTTTTACAATAAAGTCTACACTTTTAGAGATGGTCTCGATGAACTTTACGGAATGTCTATTGATAGTGTTTCCACTGACGTAGATTGGGACGATTTTGTTTTCAGACATGGTACTGTTTGTGATAGGCTTGGTTTTTCAAAAGAATTCCAAAGAGTTCAAAGCTTTATCAGTCTAATGCCCCGGGAAATAAGCCATGGTTGTATGCTGGTGTCTACAATGACACAAACAGTTGTGCCAGAAGTGCGAGACATTTCTTCCAATCGCATGTGGCGAGGACAGCTTCATTATCCGAACCAGTTCGTCCTGTTAATAGGGTAGAAGGAAACTTGATTCCCGAATATACCAAGAAGCAATCTCAGCCAAGGAAAACTTATGAACAAAAACAACATAGAAAAAAGGGCTGGAAGGTTCCGTGTACAATCTGTGGTTCAAACAACCATCACAAAGGCCAGTGTCATGTTACTACTAAACCAGACACCAATGATGCAAGCACTCAAACCAAAAATGCAAACACACACCTAACAACGAAACCTGCACATACATATCAAACACCTACAGTTTGCCCCATTCTTGATCTGAGTGACAGCTCACACATAGCAGTAAAATGTAGTGACGGGGTTGAACTACATACTCTTTTGGACACCGGAGCCAATTGTAACTGCATCAGTGTTGAGGCCTTCAAACGCCTTAGACAGTGTGACAAAACGGATGTCGAATATTCCAAATTCAATCATGCACAGTCGGCCGGTGGTGCCCCTTTGTGTATAAAAGGAACTTCAACAATTTCGTTTCACCTCAAAAACTCCAGCTTCCGAGTTAATGCGTATGTTATAGAAGATTTGGTTGTTGATTTTATTTTGGGAAGAACATTTCTTGAAGATCAGGGTGCAGTTATAGATTTTTCTAAGAGCACTATAAAACTGAACGATAAATACACGCTGGTCGTATCCGATGAGTGCGTTGTCGATCCGCAGACCCAAAAAGTTGTTTATGTTGATGTTAAGGGGAGCATCCCTAATGCAATCGGCGGTCTAGCCCGTCCAAACCACAGAATTCAAGCTCTCGGCTTATTTATGGCAAATACACTTAACATTTCAAAGAACAACAAGATACCAATACGTTTGATGAACCCTTTAAAATCACCAATTAAACTTAAGGCAAAAAAAAAAAATAGGAACTTTTAGTCCTCTCAGCTCAGCTGATAGCATTAGCCTCGTGGAAGATACGGATCAAATCAAAGACTCACCATTTGTGAACCTTGTCTCTGATGGTAAAGCTACAAATCAAACAAACCTGGGAACTGAAAAACATAAAAATTCAACCTCCATACATCATCACAATCTTAGCTTTGAGGAGGCTCGGGCAAAGCTTAAGGACTCTATTGATCTGAGTCAGTCAGCTCTCACTGATGTTCAAAAAGATCAGCTGCTTGACGTTCTTGCAGACCGTCGAGAAGCATTCTCGCTAGATGGTGAACTAGGCAACTGCAAACTAATAAACCATGAAATCGCTCTAAAGCCTGGGACAAGACCTATTTATCAAAGACCTTATCGCTACTCAATGTTTGCAAATGACGAGGCACGGAAACACGTAGCTGGCTTGCTAGAAAAAGGTTATCGAACCTAGTACATCTCCTTGGTCTTCTCCAATTTGCATTGTCACCAAGCCACGATCTGATCCAAATGCTCCAATTGAAACAAGGATGACAATCGATTATAGGAGGTTAAATGATCAAACGCTGCCTGATGTCCACCCTTTGCCACGGCTCGATGATACACTCTATAGAATTGGTTCCCAAAAACCAGTTTTCTTTAGTTCAATCGATCTTCTTTCTGGGTTCTTTCAAGTTGAGCTGGACGAGAAAAGTAGGCCTTACACAGCATTTTCCTTCGAGGGAGGACATTATCAGTTTACAAAATTAGCGCAAGGTTTAAAAAACTCACCGGCATCTTTTTCTCGGTTGATGCAACTCATACTCACAGGACTTCAATACTTTATCTGCTTGTGCTATATCGATGATATAATCATATTTTCGAGCACGTTTGAGGAGCATTTGAAGCACATTAGTCTGGTTCTTGGAAGTCTGATTAGTGCCAATCTCAAGGCTAAGCCGCAAAAGTGTCAATTTGCTGAGAAGGAGGTCAAGTTCTTGGGCAACATTGTTTCGAAAGATGGAGTTAAGCCAGACCCTGGGAAAATAAGCGTGATTAAGGATATGAACCCGCCGAAGAATGTCAAAGAGCTCCGTCGGTGTCTAGGTCTCATGGGTTTTTACAGAAGGTTTGTCCCTCACTTCCAGCTTTATGCATCTCCACTTTACAATCTTTTGAAGAAGGACAAGAAATGGGAATGGACAACGAAATGTCAAGAAGGTTTTCAAAATCTGAAAGATTCCCTGATAAATGCTCCAATTCTTGGGTATCCCGACTTCAGCAAACCTTTCATTGTTTATACTGACGCATCTATCGATGGTCTTGGTGCTATGTTGGTTCAAGAGCAGCAATATGAGGGCCAAACAATCCCAAGAGCTTTATAGTACTCTGGTCGTTCACTTAACAAGCACGAGAAAAAGTACAATATCAGTGATCTTGAACTCACTGCCATTTTTTACGCAATTCAGCAATACCGTCCATACTTGCAATACAACAAAGTCGTTTTCTATGCAGATCACAAAAGTCTTACTACTCTTATGAAATGCAAACAACCTACAGGGAGACTCGGTAGAATTCATAAAGCTCTTACAATGCTCAACTACGAGGTTGTACATCTCCCTGGTAGCAAAATGGCTCATGTAGATGCCATAAGTAGGTTTCCACATTTGACTTTGCCAAAAGAACACGAAGACGTTTGTCGAACCCGATTTTGTTGATCCACCGCTTGTCGAACCAAAATCCAGTGCTGATCTTAAGGTTTTTGCAGTCAATGCTAAGGCCCAAAGTTTTAGATCTAAGTTGACCCAAGAGAGGAAGAATCATGAACTTAACAAATTCAACTTTTCAAAAGAACACATTAATCGTCTTATTACTTTACAGTCCAAAGATCCTGAAATTACGGATCGGTTGAAGCTTATCGAGGAGCAAGAGTTGGATGTCCCTCCCGAGCGTTTTAAGAAACTGCTCGCAAATATCGACGATTTCATTGTTGAAAACGGCGTTTTATATAGAGTTCATTATCAACCAAGGCCCAAAACACGTTCCAAGGCAGAGAAATGCGTACTTCAGCTTGTCGTTCCTGCAGAGTTGCGTCACGAGGACATACGAGAACTGCACTGTGATGTGCACTTTTCATACATGAAGGTTTGGTACAAGGCTCAGGAGAAGTACTGGTGGCCCGGTATGTTTAAAGACATCAAGTCTTTCTGCGAGTCATGCGTGCAGTGTCAGCAAGCAAAATGATCTCAAAAACGACCTCCTCTAATTCCAATAGAAAGTAACTTTCCCTGGCAAATCGTTGGTGTTGATATAACAGAACCACATGTTATCTCACAAAAAGGGAACAGATACATTTTGGTCTTTGTAGATCTTTTCACAAAGTTCGTTGTTGCTAGGGCCATTCCAAATACGAAAGCTGAAACTGTAGCAAAAGTGTTCTACGAGGAGATTATTTGTCGACTTGGTGCCACACAGAAGTTATTATCTGATCGTGGTGCCCAATTTTTGTCCTCGCTAATGAAGTTTACTCGAGAGTTATTCAGCGTTCAAGGTCTTTTCACTTCCGCTTGGAATCCACGCTGCGATGGGATGACAGAACGCTCAAATCAGACAATCATGAAATCTCTCAGTTTCCTTTCTAACGCACATCATGACAACTGGGATGAACGCTTATCTTCAGCTGTGTTTGCCTACAATACCACACCGTGTTTTCGTTCTACGGACTATACTCCGTACTATCTTTTGTTTGGTCGCCACTGCAAAGGTCCTGCCGACTTCAGGCTTGTGATTCCTGAAGATGTTCCTCATAACATTCAGGACTACGTCACTACTCTAGTGAACAGCTTAGACGAAGCTTGTACCATGGCCCGTGAGAACATTCGGGAGCACCAAGCTAGCATGAAAGAATACTTTGACAGGAGTGCACAATCTTGCAGACTACAGGAAGGTGACAATGTATTCCTTTATATTCCAGTGACCCCTAAGCACTTATCACGCAAATTGCGCCATCCTTGGTGCGGCGGCTACGTCATCCACCGGTTTTTAGGTCCAAACACAGTCAAGTTTAGAAAGCTAAGCGACGGTAAACTACTGAAGGCACCAGTAACTGTCAAGCGTTTGAAGAAATGTATAGACCCTCAGGAACGCCCTCAACAAGTTTTGGCAAATGACATTTTCCCCGCATTGGGCGAATTATCTGATGACGACATCCCGGTCGATAACTTTTGCTTCCATTCATGGCTGTTCGTCCCAGTGAATCCTCGGACACTGAGGAATCGCTACACGATGCCCCCATTCCCTCTCAACAAACTTCTCAAAGTCAATTTGTAAATGTCGAGAAAGTTCTTGCTAGAAGAAAATATAAAGGAAAAGTTCAATACAAAGTAAGATGGCAAGGATACGGTCCAAAAGATGACTCATGGGTGAATGAGGAAGATGTAAATGATGTCCTTCGCGAGTTCGTTGCAGGCAATAACCTACCGAAAAGGCGAAGAAAAAGGAGAAGGTAGATTTAATCACATTCTGCCATGTATTTATTCTGTATTATGTATTTATGTATTATGTATTGCTTTATTTTCTGTCAGTATATCGATGCTCACGATATAAGATACATATTGTATGAGTTGAACTGCTAAAATTGTTACATAAAATTCGGCTCAGGTTTGATATTATGCCAGAGCATCTCAAACTGTAAAAGTGTGAAATTAAATGTCGGCATTATGAGTAACTTAAAATATGTAGCTTACAAATTGGTAATATAAATCCAAATACAAAGCACTAATTGCATATTTAAGATACCGTATTGTATCATTTGCGGGTTCCGTTCAGACGTTTTTTTTTTCTGCAACGACCTACTCTGTGCAAAGATACAAAACATGTTGTACATTATATTCTACAGTTTTTATTTTCTAACCATACTTATTTGGTGCTAGCTCATCCTCAAGACAAACTTATGTTGTTAAACATAGATGTTTTGTGTCGAAATACATCTGCACCTTCATGAGAACTACTTTGTGGAGTATCCGACAATATTATTGATCTTAACATTTTTTTAACTATATTGATTTTTGCAAGTAATTTTTTTTGCAAAGAAATCAGCTGTATATACACACTTATGGCTATTTTATTATCTTCAATGTAGATAAATCTGTCTTATATGTATCATTTTGTGCGATTATCAATAATGGTCAAAATTTGTATATACTGTATAGGAGAAAAACATTTCTATTATTAAGGCGCATTATTTGTTTTCACATGTTTACATTTATTCACATGTTTATTTACTCATTTATTCTTTAAACATTTTGTTCATGTGACTTTTATAAGTGTTTCAGAAAATTGGAAAGGCGCTGTTATGTTGCGTACCGCGCATATCGATTATTGCATTGTATTTTTATGCTCTTGGCTTCATGTAAAATAGTATCTCCATAGTGGACAGTGGCAAGAGAGAATGTTGTGAGAGAATGCGTTGCAGAGTGAAAGCTCTGAAAGTGTCAAAATTTATAAACCCCGGCTGGGTCCTTTTCGATCAGAATGTGTCAGTGCCACCCGAAACCACGGGGATCAATTTAAAATCTCAATAAGTTTCTTAAGCTGAAACTGTAGCAAAAGTGTTCTACGAGGAGATTATTTGTCGACTTGGTGCCACACAGAAGTTATTATCTGATCGTGGTGCCCATACTTATTTGGTGCTAGCTCATCCTCAAGACAAACTTATGTTGTTAAACATAGATGTTTTGTGTCGAAATACATCTGCACCTTCATGAGAACTACTTTGTGGAGTATCCGACAATATTATTGATCTTAACATTTTTTTAACTATATTGATTTTTGCAAGTAATTTTTTTTGCAAAGAAATCAGCTGTATATACACACTTATGGCTATTTTATTATCTTCAATGTAGATAAATCTGTCTTATATGTATCATTTTGTGCGATTATCAATAATGGTCAAAATTTGTATATACTGTATAGGAGAAAAACATTTCTATTATTAAGGCGCATTATTTGTTTTCACATGTTTACATTTATTCACATGTTTATTTACTCATTTATTCTTTAAACATTTTGTTCATGTGACTTTTATAAGTGTTTCAGAAAATTGGAAAGGCGCTGTTATGTTGCGTACCGCGCATATCGATTATTGCATTGTATTTTTATGCTCTTGGCTTCATGTAAAATAGTATCTCCATAGTGGACAGTGGCAAGAGAGAATGTTGTGAGAGAATGCGTTGCAGAGTGAAAGCTCTGAAAGTGTCAAAATTTATAAACCCCGGCTGGGTCCTTTTCGATCAGAATGTGTCAGTGCCACCCGAAACCACGGGGATCAATTTAAAATCTCAATAAGTTTCTTAAGAAATTTAAAAAAAAGAAACCACGAGTCAAGCTGTAGCAGAGGAGACGTTTCGAACGGCTTAACCAAACAGTCCTCGGAATACACAAGTTCGCAGGCCTCAGGAACCATGTGACTGCATACCGTTGAAAAAGCAACAGACGCTCGAACAGTGATACAGAATATCGGACATTTACTTGATTTTACATCTCTGCGGAAAGAACCTCACCTGTTGTATATCAGGCATGCCATCTTATAGACATTCTCTTTAGATACTAAAGACGGTGTTGCAGAAACAAGAATATTTTTTTACGCTACGCTTGCAATAAGATTTTTTTCCTACTGCATTTTCTACATTTATGAATTTCTCGGCTTCATGATAAAAAATCTGCCGGGTAGTATTTGATATTATTTGCATGTCATGTCGTAATGTTTAAAATATTAGCATTCTTGTGAGATTTTATAAAAATTTAAACTTAGATATTTATGCTTAACTAAATTTACAATTTAGTCATAAAGTGGGGGGAGATGTTGTGCACTCAATTCTTGTGCCAACAGACAATTATCAATAGGATTAGAGGAATTATAATCCTCCGTTTTGTTTAATTGTTAATTATATATGTCGCGTCGTTTCTAATTAATGCATGCTCATAGGAATTACTATATTTGGTATTTCTATTGTTTATAATAGTTGTGTTATGTTTATAATTGTAAACCCCTTTTGATACTCCTTTGATTGTTGTCACCTGTTTGTTACCCACTCTTATAATAAGTGTCTCTGTTAGGATCTACAAGTATATAAGCTACGGAAAATAATATACGAGAGAATCTAGAAGTGCATATCGGAATGATAAAACGTTGATTGAGAAATTATATTAATTATAGACTCGGATATATGTTATGCTGTGGATATTCGATCATGTATGGTACGTGACTATCGTTCTTAATAACCAAAATGCTTTTCTTGGCGCAATAGACCCCGGTACACCCCACTGCACTTAGTATTTTTGATATCAATAAACATTTGTTATTTAATTTAATCATTCTTTTTAATTTATAACGAAGTGCACCGCTTGTGAGTCAACAACCACTCACAGACGTGTACTTCATTCTGGTCACGCTAATTTTAGTGACATATTCACAGTATCTCAGGGAGTAGTGCATCATGTTAGACCAGGGAGTGCCTTAACTATGGAGTCTATGGAAAATGGCTCCACATTTTGTTTTTGAGCTAATGAATGTTTGTACGGTCAACGCTAATGTGATGACGTTTGCAGGAATTCCACCCCCTTTATAAACCCTTTATAAAGTCCCCCAATCGATTAAAGGCTGTGCATTCAAGTGCATTTAATGTCCACTTCTTTTGTTTTCTCCGATGACTTATTTTGAAGAACGAGGCAAGCAAAGTCGCATCTCTTTTGTGAGGCAGGGCATTCTCAAAAATAACGACCCGGTACACAGGTCATTCTTTTTGAGAATGCCCTGCAAGGTGTGACTTTGTTTTCATTGTTGTTTAATTTGATTCATTGAAAACAAAAGACATAGTCATTGATCACATGGAATTTTAACAGGAATCAAACATCAAGAATCTTCGCCTTGAAAAAAAAAGATTTATTTAAACTTAAAAACATATATTCCTTAACAAATATTCTAATGCCTAAATACCTGACGAATTCTTTAGTTTTTATTGGAGTGAGGGAGGGGGGTGATGAAAGAGATACATCGACACAGACGTTCGACAACCGTCGTGATTTAGTCGCGACGAAAATGACAAAACGCATCTCAGTTTCTACGTTAAATATTCGTCGACAGACGTCGTGACCTCAAAAAGACGTTTGATAGACGTCAGAATGATCACTTAATCGATTTTTTCTCTCGATTTCAAATCTCGAGCAAAACGCCAGAATTTTACGACGAGTAACATTAACTTAAACAGAAGAAAGTAGAAGCTTTCAAATAAATTACCTTGTAGCTAATGTCGGAATTCATTTTCAAAAATTATGTAAGGTCCATCCGGTCTTAACATGCTTGTGGTATCGATAGATCCGGCTGGCTCGTTAACATTATATAACTTGAATAAATCCATCAATGTCCAATCCAATGTCAAAATTCCCAGACTCCCTCTGCAATTCAGAAGGAGTCTGGGTAAAAAAAATCATTTTCTGAATCTTCCTCCATATTACTTTTGTACCAAAAAAAAAAAAAAATAAAAGAAGCTCGTGTTGACTCTTGCATTAACTAGGTTGTTATGAATGATCGTTCAGTTTTTTATACCTTGTCATGATTGTTATTCTTTATTTGTCACCTTAATCGCAGAACAATAGGGGTGGCGGGCCGGGGGAGGCGGGGCCAATTCGTCTGGCATATGGACATTAAGTATGAGAATGCCTTCCTTCTCGGTAAACTCTATTTTCATGGCCCTGTCTATTCACACCTCGGGCTGACGCCCTCGGTATGAATAGACAGGGCCATGAAAATAGAGAATACCTCGAAGTCAGGCATTCTCATATACGTAATGAAATGCGTCGAATCGTGTAATTGCCCATTGACAGGACGGGGTAGTCATATAGACATATGGCTTGAAGTGTTTTCAATAGGGTATTATGCATATCATTTCGAACAACTTTGTGTTGTTAAGTATGTAACTATGAGGTTTTTGCGGGGTATATTCACCATACTGTCTGTACTATTTAGTCAATGTGCGCGGGATGCGTATTCATGTAGTTTGTGGTATATTCATGTACAAATGCATACATATAGCAACGTGTGTGGGTTATCAATGAATATAACCCCCCCCCCCCCCATGTTAATATCTTTCTAAAACGAGTTCAGACTTGTCACAGGGAATTAGCCGATGTGTGTGTTTCTAAAACGAGTTCAGACTTGTCCCATGGATTTAGCTGACGTGTTATAATTATGTCCAGACATGTTTTGCTGACATGACATTTATGGGATATATATAGTCAGAACGGTCTCCAGCTTTCTCATTTACGATTGAGAAACTGGACGTGTCATCAGCTCTACACGTAAGTGGTTTTCATGAATTGAGGGGGTTTTATAGTAAACACAGCCATATATGGCGAATAAAAACACGACATTGAAAACTTTATTCATTTTATTAGGTACAGTAAAACATTTATAGAATGGTACCATATTTCATACCAAATGCCACCCCCCTCTCCCCTCCCCTCCCCCCCCCCCCCCGCAACACATTACCATTACTGACCCCCTTAACACAGAAATCCTAGCAAACAGAAATGTAAGATCAAGGTAAATATTAACGTCCTCGTTGTCTCAGCAAGGCAAAGACAACAAAACATTCTCAAGTACTTCTTAAGAGAGATACCTAAACATTATGCCGTCACGTTATGGGGTGTAGGAGTGGGGGAGGAATGACTTTTGCTTTTTCTCTACCGTTTTAGGTATTGGCAGCCCCTTTTTTTGTACATAGATATATGAAACTATGCACACATCTAGAAATATATCACTCATTTACATAAAACAAGACAGCTCTGAATCTATAGAATCATCGTGGCTGAGGAGGGCAAAGCACCAATCAGACGATTACGTTTTACGTCTACACCGGTGTGAGCTCGGAGTGAATTGAATTGGTGGATTTATTGTGATAACAATGGCATCTCGATTTGAAGGCGAGTGGGTTCTGTCTGGTGTAAAGGATGCTCTGCCATTTTACAAACACGTTGGTAAGAATTTTCATTATTGCATAAAATAAAACAACACGCTAATGAATAAATAGAGGTTGTATCAAGAAATACTTAACATAAGTAGATGTGTAACGGCAGAACTGGACGCCTACATTCCCACCCCCACTCACTCCGAGAGTTTTAGAGGTGCAGAGCCCTCAAAACGAATCCCTGTCATCTGCCCCCCGGTCAACTGCCCCCCTGTCATCTGCCTCCCCCCTTTTTTTGCAATTCGGTCGACTCCCCCCCCCCCCCCGCCCCCACAAAGGGTAGGGGTGGTCATTTGCCCCTCTCCATATACTATTTTTTCTTGGATTCTTGGCTTACAAAGACAGAATAAATAAAATTATATTTATTTTATTGAATGTATTGCACCTCGGTAAATTGCAATTCACCAATAGGAAACCAATTGCAATTAGAATTGCAATTAGTTTAGGAATCAGTCTCTCCTAAGATCAATTTTGGTGAATAGATCAATCGTTTCTTATATCCCTGTTACTGAGCGACAATGAACAGATCAATCGTTCTTTATATCTATTTCCCACTTGCAAACATAGTTGACCATTATCTCGAAAACGGTTAGAGATAGAGCGATTTTGAGCTTATTTTCGACCCTTTGGGCCTAAAAGACGTTACATAAGAAGTACCTCGATGACCTTGACCTCCTCCGTCAAGGTCAAGCTCAAAAACCGGAAGTTGACCATT
>OX457031.1:63468289-63541567 GCA_949752745.1 Protula sp. h YS-2021 | reverse complement strand
TTCATACAAATCGGTTAACTATAACGAAAGTTATCGCAATTTTAAGTAAGAGGGGGGGGGGGGGGTCATGAAAACCAAAGTTGCTTAAAATTGTCTGAAACGGATAACTATGCTAAAATCACAAAATTTTCTCAGCCGGGGGGGGGGGGTCCTCAAAACCAAAGTTGCTTAAAATTGTCTGAAACGGATAACTATGCTAAAATCACAAAATTTTCTCAGCCCGAGGGGGGGGGGTCCTCAAAACCAAAGTTGCTTAAAATTGTCTGAAACGGATAACTATGCTGTAATCACAAATTTTTCTTAGGCCGGAGGGGGGGGGGGGTCCTCAGATTTTTTTTCCGATGACAGTCGACCCCTAGGGGGGGGGGCCTTGACATTCGACCCTAGGGGGGGGCCTCAGATTTTTTTTCCCGATGACAGTCGACCCCTGGGGGGGGGGGTTCCTTGACAGTCGACCCTGGGGGGGGGGGCTGTGGTAGAACCCTTATTTCCCTACTACTGATCGAACGCGACCAGGTCAGAACTTAACGGGTATAAAACGTACCCGAGACAGAAGAGTGACGGATCCTAGGGGAGGACGGCGGGTTCAGGGGTTGCAACCCCCCGCCCCTCTCCCTAAATAAAAAAAATAGACTGTTAACCTCTGTGTTTTCGCAGAAAAAAAGTTTGAGTGTTTAACTCCGATTTTCCCAAGTTGACCCCCCCTTTCCTTCTTCCCTGCCAGAAAGCTGTATCCTTCATTGTAGCAGACACCCAAATCACAACGCAGTCAGTACAGAACGTACCCAAGAGAGAATGCACCCAAGCCATGAGGTAGCCCGTATGGTACTGTACATATCCGAGACAAAACGCGCCCAGGCTCTGTAGCTAGTACAGAACATACCAAAGTAATATGCAGAAATGATTTCATTCTGTAACTTACACCCCCATTTAGTCCCGATGCAATCTGACATTGATATTCTCTTATCCCGGGCATGTTTTGACCCAGTTTTAGTCTTCCCGATTACGTTCTGTTGCAATAACGATTTGACCTCGAAAGTTTTGTGTCTAACTATGAAGATTTTTTTTTTTTTTTGCTTATTGATTAATTGATTAACAATTGGTTGGCAATTAACAGCAAGTTGCTAGTTAATTGAGAGTTATTGATTGTTGATACAATATTATGTATACTAAAAATAAATACGGTTTTTCCTCTCAAAGGACAAGCTAAATGGTTACCAATAATTTTACATATAAAAAACTGTATCTTTATTTTTCAAATGTAGCTTTTTGAATCCTGTTATTTGCAGCCCATTTGAGTGAGACGATCATTGGACGCCGAGAGTTTGTTATTATAGCCACAACCCTAGTAGTCACACTTCCGCTCTCATTATACAGGAACATTGCCAAGCTCAGTAAGGTAAACGACCCCCGTAGTCACACTTCCGCTGTCATTATACAGGAACATTGCCAAGCTGAGTAAGGTAAACGACCCTAGTAGTCAAACTTCCGCTGTCATTATACAGGAACATTGCCAAGCTCAGTAAGGTAAACGACCCTCGTAGTCACACTTCCTCTGTCATTATACAGGAACATTGCCAAGCTCAGTAAGGTAAACGACCCTCGTAGTCACACTTCCTCTGTCATTATACAGGAACATTGCCAAGCTGAGTAAGGTAAACGACCCTAGTAGTCAAACTTCCGCTGTCATTATACAGGAACATTGCCAAGCTCAGTAAGGTAAACGACCCCCGTAGTCACACTTCCGCTGTCATTATACAGGAACATTGCCAAGCTTAGTAAGGTAAACCACCGTACAATAAGCGTGCCATTGTTAACATTTTTAAAGGTGTAAAATATATTTAGTTCCTGCTTAAAAAATAGCTCAAGTTGGTGGATTTTTATTACTTTTGAATTGCAAGAGGCGTTGGGTGTCTTTCTCCCCCCCCCCCCCCCCCGCGGGGGAATGGAGGTGGGGGGGCACTCGGTATCTTATGTGTTAAAGTGCGTGTCAAAAAAAAAAAAAAATAAACAACAAAAACAGAGCCGCGAAGAGAGTGAAGGGCAATTTTCAAGCCAGACGCACAGTTTCGTTAAAAGTCGTTGAAAGGTGGTGGGGGTGGGGGGTTACTTTTCACTCAGTACTTTGCGTTTCCCACAAAGAGGAAGGGGGGGGGGGCGAAGTGCGGGTGGTGTTTATTTTTGAATTTCACTTCGCGTTTGGGTAAAAAAGGGATAAAATCTCAAAATTAGTACTCCGCGTTTAAGGGTTGTTCACCAAGTCCTGGACACGCGTGGAAACCGGTTGGTACATGAGTACCCCCCCCTCTTCAACCTCCGAGTTTCTTTTATTGATATTTTGGTTAGTCACAATTCTGGTGATGGGTTTTAAAATCAGCAACTTAAAAAACAACAGAATGACACTCTTCGACGCCCGGTCTTCTTTTCTATTTGTTTTCTTTGAAAAAAGCGAAGTGACTAGTTTTCAGTGTCTTAAATCCATAGAGGCCTTGAAGTTTTACGTTTTATTGTAAAAGAGAGAGAGAGAGAGAGAGAGAGAGAGAGAGAGAGAGAGAGAGAGAGAGAGAGAGAGAGAGAGAGAGAGAGAGAGAGAGAGAGAGAGAGAGAAGGAGAGACAGAACGCATTGCATATTATTTATCATGTAAATAAGCAGTAAATAAACTAACAGTGTGCCTGCTCAGGGGCACAGCATGCGTATAACGAAACATTTTAATGTTTTAGATGCCTGCTCAGGGGCCCAGCATGCGTATAACGAGGCATTTTAACGCTTTGGATGCCTGCTCGGGGCACACCATGCGTATAACAGGGCATTCTAATGCTTTAGATGCCTGATCAGGGGCCCAGCATGCGTATAACAGGGCATTCTGATGCTTTAGATGCCTGCTCGGGGGCACACCATGCGTATAAAAGGGCATTCTAATGCTTTAGATGCCTGCTCAGGGGCACAGCATGCATATAACAAGGCATTTTAATGTTTTGGATGCCTGCTCAGGAGCACACTATGCGTATAACAAGGCATTTTAATGCTTTGGATGCCTGCTCAGGGGCACCCCATGCTTATAACAAGTCCTTCATACTTTTACAGGTGTCTCTGCTGTCAATCATCTTCATAGTATTTATAATAGCTGTTATGATTGGTCGAGGGTTCACAATGAATGTGTAAGTTTTTTACTTTCGTTTCTGTTGCTGTTATTTTCTCTTTCACTTCTGCATTTAGCCTCATTTTGAATATTTTTGTTTCTATGGTTTGCATGGATCATTTTGTGCATGTAAAAGTTGTTTTTTTGTATGTGTTTTTGTAATGTTTTCAAATCTGCTCAAAAGAACTTCAAGAATAAAGGGCCATTCATTTTATAGACATTTTGTAGACATATGAAATATTCGTCGCGTGGCAGTTATTCTCTGTGAAGCAGGGTAAATTAACTCAAAACAAATAAAGTACCAACAGCAGGCAAGACCGCATATTTGTTTTGTTTTGTTTTGTTTGTTTATTTATTTATTTTTTGTTAAAATAATTTTCAAGTTATAAAGCCAAACAAACTTCACTTAGGAATGTTAAATTGTTGCATTTGACATGCCCCTCCCGCCCCCCCCCCACCCCCGAAAAAACCTTCCCTCTCTGCAGAAACTTAGATTATTAAACATTATATTGTATGGAAATGTGTATTTATTTATGTTTTTTTTTTTTTGCAACTCCCACCAATAGTAAAGGTGTCACGGAGCGGCGTTAACTCGAAGATGCCCCCTCCCCCTCCCCAGCGACACCTCCCCCACCCCCACCCCCGCCCCCGTCCCCCACCCCCGCCCAAGTCCCCGGCCCCAATACCTTCTGTGCATACGAGAAGCGCCGTATCGCTTTGCACGTCACAAAGCACCCCTAATGTGTTTTGTTTTTGTTTTTGTTTTTGTTTATTTCAGTACGCCTGCATCTCTATTCTTTTCGTGCTTGTCATAATCATCGTTGTCGTCATTCGCAGCGTTACGTTCCATGTGTAAGTACTCTATTGATTGCTTTTCCACCCTATGAATGCCTTTCTTCTCCATAAATGCCCTTCTACCCCATAAATGCCTGTCTACCCATGAATGCCTTTCTACCCCATAAATGCCTGTCTACCCCATGAATGCCTTTCTACCCCATGAATGCCTTTCTACTCTACTAATGCCTTTACACTCCATAAATGCCTTTCTACCCCGTGAATGCCTTTCTACTCTACTAATGCCTTTACACTCCATAAATGCCTTTCTACCCCGTGAATTCCTTTCTACCCCATGAATGCCTTTTACCCGATGAATGCCTTTCTACCCCATGAATGCCTTTCTACCCCATAAATGCCTATCTATCCCATAAATGCCTTTCTACCTATAAATGCCTTTCTACCCCGTGAATGCCTTTCTACGCCATAAATACCTGTCTACCCCATGAATGCCTTTCTACACCATAAATGCCTTTCTACCCGATAAATGCCTGTCTATCCCATAAATACCGTTCTACCTCATGAATGCCTTTCTACATCGGGAATGCCTTTCTACCCCATAAATGCCTGTCAACCCCATAAATGCCTGTCTATCCCATAAATGCCTTTCTACCTATAAATGCCTTTCTACCCCATAAATGCCTTTCTACTCTACTAATGCCTTTACACTCCATAAATGCCTTTCTACCCCGTGAATGCCTTTCTACTCTACTAATGCCTTTACACTCCATAAATGCCTTTCTACCCCGTGAATTCCTTTCTACCCCATGAATGCCTTTCTACCCCATGAATGCCTTTTACCCGATGAATGCCTTTCTACCCCATGAATGCCTTTCTACCCCATAAATGCCTGTCTATCCCATAAATGCCTTTCTACCTATAAATGCCTTTCTACCCCGTGAATGCCTTTCTACTCTACTAATGCCTTTACACTCCATAAATGCCTTTCTACCCCGTGAATTCCTTTCTACCCCATGAATGCCTTTTACCCGATGAATGCCTTTCTACCCCATGAATGCCTTTCTACCCCATAAATGCCTATCTATCCCATAAATGCCTTTCTACCTATAAATGCCTTTCTACCCCGTGAATGCCTTTCTACGCCATAAATACCTGTCTACCCCATGAATGCCTTTCTACACCATAAATGCCTTTCTACCCGATAAATGCCTGTCTATCCCATAAATACCGTTCTACCTCATGAATGCCTTTCTACATCGGGAATGCCTTTCTACCCCATAAATGCCTGTCAACCCCATAAATGCCTGTCTATCCCATAAATGCCTTTCTACCTATAAATGCCTTTCTACCCCATGAATGACTTTCTACCTGATAAATGCCTTTCTAAACGCATGCATTTCCACATTTTCTTTCTAATTCTTTCTTTAAAAGATATTAATTGTTTTCTCTATCTTTTATTTATGCATTTCTCTAGAATAGACTGAGGTAATTACATGTTCGTGGCACTTTTTCGTTTTAATATAGTAATTTTGTTATGAAAGAAAACATATTCTGAAATATTCTAGGACTTCGTTATCACTGTTCTCTCATATGTAAAACACTCTGTACATGGTAAGAACAATGATTCATTGTACATGGGAAACAAAATAGCTTGTTGTGACATCACAAGACATTGTGACATCACAAGACATTGTGACATCACAAGACGTTGTGACATCACAGCACACTGTTAATTGATATATAGGTGATGGATGAATATAAACATTAATGAGACAAAACTGATTGTAATTCGAGTAAATTGCTTTCATGGATCGATGGTGCAGTATAGTTGATATAGTTTATATCTAATCCGTTGTCATGGATCAGTGCATTATTACAGTTGATATAGTTTATAACCAATCTGTTTTTGTGGACCGGTAGTATATTATATTTATTGAAGTTCACAACTCTGCGTTATAAATTAACTCCGACGGTTGTGACTTCAGGGGTTTTTTGTATTATTCATTAATTGTTAGTGACGTAAGTCTGGTGTTTGCAGACCTGTCACGGACGACGCCTGGAAGTTCGCCAACACCGGCGTGACGCGCGCTATAGGCATCATGGCTTTTGGTAAGCGCTTTTTTTTTGTAGAGTAAAAAAAAAAAAAAGGAATAAATCTCTATAGTTTTAATTGTTGTAAGTTTTGTTCTGATTGACGTGTGTGACGGGGATTTGTCCTGGTCATAGCACATAAAATCGTTGGGTTTTACGACCACGTTTAGGCGTACATGTGCCACCACAGGTTCTTCCGTCATAATCACAGCGTGTAATACTGTTGCTGTAATGACCATATTATCACTGTTTCCATAACGACCATTTTACAGCGTACATGTGCCACCACAACTCGTTTCTGATCTACGAGTCGCTGCGGGAGCAGAGTGAGTCACGCTGGAGCATCGTGACGCACGTTAGTCTCGCCTTCTCTCTCGTCTGCACCGTCGTCCTCGGCATCGCTGGGTACATGACGTTCACGGGACATGCTCAAGGTTCATCCGCTGCCTTCCTTTCAACGAGAAAATGAGTAGCTAATTGAGATCAAAAGTCTTGTGAGAAATATAGATTTGATTAGCGTCTTTTCGGATACGAAGCGTAAAATATGTTTTAGATATATTTGAGTTGTCATTTCCATATTTTATAGATGTCATTTGGAAAATATCTGCCTGTGTAGAGTTGTGTCTTATTGATACCATCACTGTCAAAACGTTTCAATATCGTAGCGTTTTCTGTCGGAGCAGGCGATGTGTTGGAAAACTACTGTCACCGGGACGATCTGGTGAACGCGGCGCGATTCTTGTTTGCTTTTACCATCATGCTCACCTATCCAATCGAGTGCTTCGTCTGTAGAGAGGTAAGCATGTACTTATCAGTGCCCACTGCTCATCCTCTCCCCAATCGCGTGTCGCGTTTGTAGAGAGGTAAGCGCGTACTTGTCAGCTTACCCCCCTCCCCTGGGTGCTTTGTTTGTTTGGAGATACTCATGTGCTTGTCAGTACCTTCTGGCAGCCCAACCTAACCAATCTAGTGTTTATCTGTCTGTAAGCATGTGCTAGTTACCCCCCCCCCCCCATGCTCACCTACTCAATACAGTGCTTCGTTTGCAATGAGGTAAGCACGTGTTTGCAAGCACCTAGAGCTCATGCTCTCCTGCCCAATCTAGTGTTTGGCTTATAGCGAGGCAAGCACTTATTTCCTGGCACCGAAGATCTTATCGAATACATTGGTCGGACTTCTAGGGGTTTTTCTATGACGGGATTGAGTAAGAATGATGTGTTTATTGTAAGCAGATAATTGTTCTTGAAATAATTTTCTGATTTTCTGTAACAGGTGGCGGAGAACGCCATATTTGCCTTCCAGCAACCAGCACCACTGTGGCGTCATATTGCCTCCACTGTTCTCATTGTCGTGACAACAGTCATCTTCTCCATGGCAACCGACTGTCTCGGCATTGTTCTTGAATTTAATGTGAGCTTTTATTATTTCTGTTGATACTGAAATATTTTACGAATACGGACTTACAGCAATAGCTATTCTAAATTATTCTCTCTCTCTCTCTCTCTCTCTCTCTCTCTCTCTCTCTCTCTCTCTCTCTCTCTCTCTCTCTCTCTCTTCTCTCTCCCTGTCTCTGTCTCTGTCTCTCTTTCTCTCTTTATATATATCTATATATGTATGTATGTATGTATATATATATATATATATATATATATATATATATATATATATATATATATATATATATATATATATATATTATAAAGTGTTATAAGTGTTTATTATGTTTCATTATAAAGTACTAAATTAATATGTTTATGTGATTACTGTTACTTCAAGGTAGGATAAACACAAAATATTAATTTTGTAGATTTATGCTAATTTATTTATGAAAGGAGAGCAAACTAAACATTCTTAAACAACCCACCAGGTTGTGGTTTACTGAAATTTTCCATCTTCAAACAATGCAAAAAATCGCTAAAATAACAAATAACAAAAAAAAAATAAATAAATAAACAAACAAACAAAACAAAACAAAAATAGAAAAAAAAGACATCGACTGGTGGGTCTATAAAGAGGAAGACATAAGATTTGATATAAATGATCTTTCGAGAGAAAAAAACAATGTGAATTAAAGTTAATGGAGGGTCACAGCAAATTTGACAAATAATAGTTCGCTCGTCGGGTCATCAAAAATGTAGGATGGGAAAAAGTTTTTATTTCTGAACTATGTTATAGCAATTTTCCTTTTTTTTTACCTCAAAACTAAATAATCTTTATACGATATTTTGTAGGGCGTGATGAATGCGGCGCCGCTAGCTTTTATTTTCCCAGCCCTGTGCGTCCTCAAGCTTCAGAACGAGAAGATTCTCAGTGTGCAAAACATTGACAAGATCGCCATCGTCATTTTCGGCGTTCTCGTGTGTGGCTGCGGTCTAGTTATAAGTATCATAGAGATGGTGCACGGCGTGAAGTGCTCTCACGGCCAAGAGATGCAGTACTGCTACCAAACCGATCATGACGAAGATACTTTAAATACTTTAAATACTTCGCTATCTGACATGAGTAGTACGCTGTCAATGTTACGTCATTCCAGTACCCCGTCCCCGTCGTCAGTATAACGTTTGTCTTGTATTTAGTAATATTACTTACATGTAGGAAATTTATGTAATAAGACAGTACTTTCCCGTGTATCTATTATGTTATGGACTTGAAAAGGGAATTATTTTTAAAGCATATGATAGAATGTTTGTTAAATGAAACGGAGGGAATTTCATAAGTTTTGTGTCGTATTATTGTGGAAACCATTTGCGACAATTGGATACAACTTTTACTGTAGCTGACACACACAAAATTATTATGTTTTGCAGTACACATATTGCATATATTACATGGGAATTCCATACATATTGTATGCTTGACTTTTAGAACAAAACCAGGAAAATATTCAGATAAACTAGTACATGAACTGCTGTCAACATGTGTAATATAAAAATAGAATAAGCCAAATCACACTTTGACTTTTGCCGAAAAATTTTTGCGTTTCGGCTGAATTCAGTTAGGCTAAGGACATAAAGAAATGATAGAAAAAAAAAGCTGGCAAACACAACAAAATTCCAGTTTGCAAGAAACATATTCACATATTGGCTATTAAAGGGACTGATTGATATATAAAATAGTTGTTAAAAGATCATATGATGGCTTTATAAATTTGAAAGTGCGCATGTTGAAAGAAAATTAGAATTTTGATGTTTTTCCCTTATCATTTCTTTATAATTTATCCCCCAAAATTTGCAGTCGAAACAACACCTCCACCGGAAAGACCCGAAAGTGCGAATTGGCTTATTTGTCAGATTTAGATCAATGATAAATGTGTGATGGTAATTACTAAGTGCTGTAGTTCTGTGGTGTCTTGGAAATATGTCTGTTAAAATGTATTAAATTTATTTGCTGGTTAATATGATATTTATAAAGTATATGTTTTGTAGACGTTACGTACAACAAAATAACCAATTTTCTGCTTTGTTTGTTGTTGTTATGACATGGAATTTAAGTAAACGAATCGATGAATCACGTTTGAATTTTGTGTACATTGTAGAATATAGTTACATATTGATACTTAAAACAGAAAACAATAGTTGAGATTTTTTTTAAAAAGTTAACAGCACTCTTTATGAAGTAGGACGTCAGCTCTTGTGTAATGATATAAAGACGGAATTAGCCTCCAAATTATATCATTGGAGTATTTATTTAAAGCTTATGCTAACTGTAGGACAAGCGACCTTTAGCATGAAATCATTTCATTACTTGGTGATATGCATGATTCAGTATGTGCGAACAAGAGCCATCAGCAGTCTATGTCAACGTCATGCTGTAGCAATGTCCATGGTATCTTATCAATGTCAGTTATATAATCTAACTGATCCATGTTTCCCTGCAAAACATTTCAACAAAGTAAGAATCGTCAATATGATGTAAATAGATAAGAAGTACATATAATCAACATTTTCCTAAATGGTTAACACTATTTTCATTGATTAAATATGAGTGCAGATATACATTGTTACATAACTTCCTGTTCCTGTTGTTATTACAAATAATTGCAATTGCAATCGACACTGCATTCTGATCAACGTTGAAAAATTATTGAAGTAGAGCATTTTTCCATGTCAGGTAACAATAGCATATTCTACAATAGCGGACAATGGTGTACAATAAACAACGTCTTTAACTTTAAAATATGTACATGAAAAGTCGCTCTGAAAAATTTTATTGTAGTAAGAAAAGGCAACTTATAGATTTACTATTTCCACGAAGTCATACTATTAGAATCTATAGTCAGTGGCGGATACAGCTTTCGGGCAAGGGGGGTGGGGTTCAACTTGGGCCAGCGTGGAAGTAGGGCAGGCATGCGCTCCTAAGCCAGCTGGGGTCTATTTTGTTCGGATTTAGGGGAGGGGGGTTGCAACCCCTGAACCCCTCCCCCACCCTTGGATCCGCCACTGTTATAGTGTGTACCTGTATGTAGGCGGTCATGAATGCAGAGGAGAAGCCAGACACGAGCATTCGGTAATCTTCCAAGTAGTCGACATCAATGCCGGGACAGATGTTGAGCGCCGTGCATGCTGATAAACAGCAAACAACCACTAGAGCGTGTTGTCTTCCCCCACCCCCAATATATTATTAAGAATAACGGATTCACATCTGTCGGTGTATTTCCTAAATACTATAGTATTTAGGAGAAATATAGATGTTTAGCATGCTTTTGGAGGATAGAGTTGCTATTTACTTTTACAAAATAATTGCACATTCAATAAGTACAATTCAACTATTCAATTTTTATGTCTGACGACAGAGTCGTTAACACTGGTAAACAGTTACTATGGCAATCCTTCCGCCCCCTGCCAGACTATAGGTTACTATTGTTGTATCGCGATTGAAACACAATTATCCCTGACTTCAGCTATCTTATCCCTTCGTACGAGTAAGATAACGTCTGAATGCAACTCGAATCTTGTGACTTGATTAGACATTGATGTATATTACATTCATATCATATCTTTTTGGTCTGTACTACACTGTGCGCATTGATATTATGACAAATTAATCTACATTTTAACATCTAAAACAATCCCCGAAACGCTCAGTATATCATTGTTTCAATCTCAATAAATAAATAGAAAAACGGACCCTCCTCTTTCTCTAGAGACATTCACAACTGATTTATTGATAAAATAACACCCCTGAATACAGTAATGAAAACACATTATTATTATTTTTTTGGAGGGGGGGTGAGCGGAGGGGAAGCGATAATGTGAAATTATTAATTTTCTGGGGGAAGGGAGGCGATAATGTTAAACGAGCATAAATCGAACGCGTTGTGCTCAGTCAATGCGTGAATTTTGTTGTATGGCTGCGCTCAATCTAATACACGTTAATATATCCTAATAACTTACAATACGTATAATCTACAGCTCATTCATCTTTACAGTTCTGTGTTCTTTCCCTGATTTCGCTATAGAAATCCTAGAGCTCGCTTTTATTCGTAAAAGCTGTACTTTTATCCTTTAAATTTTATGAAATTCCTGATGAGCAGTTTAATGGATTGAAAAAAGGAACTAAAATCACTTACTTAACCACACTGCTGGGTCTAACAGGTCACAGTGACCAACATCCTAAACGAATAAATTGGCATTTACAAGCTAACCAATAATTACTATAACAGCGCCTTATGGTGTAGAGACACACCGAGATTTTTGCGGCCTCCTAAAACCAGAATTGCAAATTTCAGGTTTTAGAGGTTTGTTTCTATGCCATCAAGTATTTTTTAGATATCTTTAATAACCACTTAATGCTTGTTCTTATGTGACATTTAAGAGAAATTTTAATGTAAAAGCTATGTTTCAATGAGTTCGTTTTAGTGGCAAAAATCACGTGACCTTGACATCGATAAACAACATTCTCGCAGTGCTCGTAGTGGGCAAAGGTAAAATGTCCAGAGATGAATATTGTTGGAAAAACCACACAAACATGGCATGAAAAATGTAACCGTGAAGGCAGCAAAAGCAAAATTTAGAAACAAAAACACTATCAAGACAATTTCTTCTGCGTACTACAAACAAATAAGCTGCTCGAGCAAAAAATGATAAATGGATTTTATGATTTTATATTTCTTTCATTTACTTCAGCTTTTGGTTATATAACTTACTGCAACTTCGACCATGATTTTTGGACAGCTCAGTCTTGCATGCCACGTCTCAAAGTCAATTCCAGGAAAGGAGCAAGTCATGTTGGCTAACTCTGCGCCTAACTGGAATGAGGGCAAATAGTGTTCTGGCTGCTTTTGTCTGATGGCTACTGATACTGGCTCCAAGTGCACCAACGCCTGGAAACATAGTCGCATTTATATTAACTTTGCTCTATTAAAGGTTTATTTGTTGTGTTCTGTTTAGGGATAGCCTAAGTTGGTCTAAATTTTTGAATGTTTTTAGGCTGCCGTGCTTTCTTACCTTTATTTCTTGTTTTAAATTTAGGAATAGTCTCAGTAAGTTTTAATTTTTGACTGTCTAGATAGACTTCCGTGTTTTCTTACCTTTGTTTGTTGTATTTTGTTTAGGGATAGACTCAGTAGGTCTAAATTTTTGACTGTCTCGATAGACTGCCGCGCTTTCTTACCTTTATTTGTTGTGTTCTGTTTAGGGCCATGTTTAGGGTTGGAGTACACCCAGCTGAGTGACAGCCCATCGCTACGTCATCAAATGACGGAACAACACTTCCTGTGTCATCTTGTAAATTCTCTGCCAGCTAAAGTATTCGACAATAAATATTCGATAATGTCAGATAATTGTAAATGAGAATTGCTAATAAATCGACGCAAAGAATTTATTTGGCTTCAATTTAATCACTTGTTAAACTTTGTATGCGACGGTACTACATTGCCATGGACACTATGCTTAAAGCTGATTTGTTTTACTATATATTGCTGCGATTATTTGTAATTTAATAATTCTTTATTCGTTTAAAAGTTCTAATAAATTTTCTATTCGTTTATTATCATGCAGCATGCAGTTTTTGTTTGTAACAGGCTGACACAAATCATGGCATACCCAATCGAGATTTTCAAGATGTTCTTCCCAGGTGAGTGACGGCCCCTCGTCCCCTGCCAGCGGCCACGTGTTGATCACGACATACCTTCATGGTGAATGTGTGCAAGAGTTAGGGATAACGCACACGCATACACATGCACGCACCTGCACGTACACGCATGCACACGCACACGCACCTGCACGTACACGCATACACACGCACGCACCTACACGCACACGAATGGACACCCACACGCACATGCAAGCATACGCATTATCGCCTCATCAACAGCACAGGCGATGGAATTTTATTGCATTGTGGCTTTCATTTGTTTTATAAATTAAGAAGTAAATCGCTTGAACTCTGGGAAAAATGACATCATTATCTCGGACTAAATGGAGACTCTGATAAAGAAAGTTTCACTCCGCTTGAACAATTCAGAAATGGAATATAAAAAAAATCAATTCTAAATTGTCATCTTATACTAGAATTTTAATAGTATTTCTTACTCTTTGTACATTATCACTGAGTTATATATTGAAAGAAAAAGAAAGTTTACACTGAAAATAGAGGTGTACTTGTCAGTTACAAAACTGGTTAATGTCAATATAATCTCTTTCAAATAAAGAAAAATCATGACACAATTATTTCCGGAGCTCTTAACAAATGTATTAGAAACAAAAGGGCCACACTTTTACCATTTACAGAATTTTTGTGTGAAAAGTCTCCTTCAGTTATGTGTGTGCAAGGCGTTTGCTTCCACCAGTTTTATCGACACTGAGCATTTGTGAGAGCCATCCCAAACGATACCGAGGTGTAGCACTCGCTGTTGCGCTTGTATTCACGTTGGCTCCACACAGTAATGGTGGAATCTGGACACGTCACTAACAATGGCACATGGCTGTGTTCCAAGAGCCTTTTATATTGGAATTCTCCGGTAATTCTACGCCATTTCGATGTGCGATCGATGCTCCTTATTTCAAGTTTACATAGGTATCAAATTACTAATTTTGAACTTAAACAACTATTTTGTTTTTTGCATGTGTCTCTTATAAATGAAGTCGATCACGGAGGTGCATTATCCGGATACGCCGATGATGATGAAACATGACCGCTTCCATGTATGTCATGATGTGTTCTGTATTGTGATACTGCCCCCAGATTTTGCAAACAATAGTTTTACTGCATCCTGTGTCAAGCCACCAAAGGCATTGAAGAACCAACATGTAATGTGTTTATGACATAGTTATGAGGAAGTTCTTGTGCTTTAATATGTGTTGAACCCGTAAGTGCATAAGTGTAATTGTATGTTGGTTTAACATTAGAAGCCTCAGAAAAACGACAAAAAATTAATTTAGATTTTAAAAAAATTAATGTTTTAGGTGTAAACTTTTTTAACAAGTGCATCTTATTTCCATTACCCGTGCGTTGATATGTTCGACATGAGTTCGTCATAAAAGGCACTGGGCAGTATGCCGGTGTAACCCGTGACAAAATAGAAAACAGCATAGTCACCCTCCTCTGTCGGAAAATAAACTGAAAGAAAATATCACACATATAGGTTTTTATAAGAAAAAAGGAATCAAAAGGTTTTAACATCATAATATTTTAAACAGCTTTTGTTCAAGCTGGTCCAATTTTTAGTTTACTGAAACATTACAAATAGGTAGCACCACACTTACCAAAAACGGCTACAATAATAGACCTTATATATCTTCTACCGAATTTACATGCATTATCATTTCAAAATGTTGTAGCCTATTTGTGACTATGCTTCTACTAAAGTGCAGTTTATTAACTTCTTTATATAAGTTTTGGCAGTCTAATGCCACAATTTTTCTGTTAATTCCTAAGTGCAAATTCGTTTTCTTTAACCGCTCGCTAAGAGATAAACAATTACCTTTATTATGACAAGGAGGAGAGTTGATAGGCATTAATGTGGGGTTGTATATAATGGTGTCGATGTCCAGTGGTCCAACGTCATAAGGATAACTGGTGTCCTGGTACAGCGCCATGGCGGCTGTCAAATCTGTGGCGTGAAACAGCAAGCGTTTGCGCGTTTGTCTTGAGGACATGACACTCAGTTAATATTTGAGAGAGAGAGGAGAGAGAGAGAAAGAGAGAGAGAGGGGGAGAGAGAGAAAGAGAAAGAAAGAAAGAAAGAAAGAAAGAGAGAGAGAGAGAGAGAGAGAGAGAGAGAGAAGGTAAATTTTGTACATAAATGCAGCAATTTGGTAAGCATTACAATCAAATAGCAACAAAACAATAGTCCAAAGTTAAAGCAAAATGTTAGAACGAAAACTCTTACGGCACATTAAAATAATCCCTTTTATAAACATGTTTGCTTTAGATGTTTACTCCGTTAGTTGTTAATAACTCCCTTGTGCTTTTGAATGTTGTGGCCAAGTGATATACAGGTATCTGATAACTGTCTTGAGTATTCAAGTGTTTATGTAGTCGGGTCATAGCCGATAAAGTTCTGATCAGTCCTCTCGCTCTTACGACAGAAGTTGTCTGTGTGGTTAATAGCGTTTCTCCCAAACAGGGGATGGGGTGTTTTGAGTACACAACTGACGAAGTTAATGCCTATTGTACCAAAACTAGGTGACATTTTGTACGTGTTGTCATATAGGCAGTAAATGTATATGTATTATTATTATTATTATTATTATTATTATTATTATATTATTATATTATTATTATTACTATTATAAAGTGTTTGATTATAGCACAAACAACGACAACTGTTCTATGCGCTGTCCAAATTTCATTAAGACGAAAACACATATAAATAAAAGACTAAAAGACTAAAAATTTATATATAATTGTTAAGGTTGACTAGATATTAATACTATAAGTTTTCCTAAATAAGTAAAATTTTAATTTAGACTTAAAAGCAGATAGAGTGTCTGTTTCTCTGATATGACGTGGAAGACTATTCCTCAATAGAGGTGTTGATGCGCAGAACGCTCTTTCTCCTGCATATTTAAGTTTGTTAGTCATCCCTCTTTAGGTTTTTTTCAATATTTTTTTACAAGGTGTATAATCTATGAAAACTATTTTGATTAATCATTCAAAATACACTTTTTAAACCGGAAACTATACATTTTAGCATTACGTCGCCTCGGATGCCAAACAATGGATTAATACTTGTTCCATCATTTAACCAAATTATTTGAATAATTTTAAATAATTTGGATTGTATATAAATATTTCAATCTAGCCGTTGAGCAAGGTACACGTAAAAAGCATTTCAGTTTTACCGTGTGCATTCATTTGATTGCGTCGGAAATGTGTATCCAGCATCAGTCAAAGAGGTGCATAGCAATATGTAAAGGTCTGGAACTCCGGGAAGGCTGATAGACCGTAAAATATGGAAGATCGCAGCATATGAGGGACCATAATATAACAACAGACAATCGCTTTTCAAATACCATGGCATGAGTATAATTATATTAAGGGTCTCATGAAAGATATTAGCACAGAAGAAAGGTGACTTAAAAACAAAACAAAAAAAAAGTTTAAACAAATATTTCATTTTTAACCTAAAAGACACATACTTATGATATACATCACTTGCTTACCATAAAAATACAGTAAATGAGGCCAAGAATAGATAATAACAGATAAATCCTGCTTGTAGTGACAAAATCCCCCTATACAATGGATTTTGCACAGCTTAACACATTTACTACAGTGGCTTTATGATAACTATGTTAGCTATGAACTGGTTGTGTAAAGTTATGGCCGGTGTGCTTTACATTTTAAGTTCTAGTACAATTTGGTAAAATGAATGGAAATGTAGACACTCGTCAACAAGTTATAATGTTGTCCACAAAAAGACTCCTAAGGCGTAGATTCTGTATTATTATTGGGATTTTAGCAACAGCCATTCTTCTGATATCAGAAAGCAAGCAGGATATTCTATCACACCCAACTGGAATTGCAAGGTGGGTTCGTAATTTCAACTTATATGCCAAACAAACGAAAACAATCATTTGCATTTTATTTCAAACAGAATGACAAAATGTTTTTAGAAATTTTTTGGTCTAGGCCATTTATTTAGAATTTTCAGAAAAAAATAAAATACGGTATATACAAAGTACAAAGTACACAATTTCGAAAACAATCACGTTGAAAATAAATCATTTTTGCAAAGACTTATACATCAACAATATTGGTTTGTAAAATATAGTTTGTTTATTTTTACGCAGTTTATTTTTAGTATTATAATGCTTATCTTTTAGATCATATCATAGCAGTAATGATGATTTGTTATTTGACTTGGCTGCATCGAGTGACAGAAATCGAAACAAAGGAATAACAACACTACAAAGCCAAGATGACGATTTAGTCTCGTCACGTCAAATTAGTCATCATGTCTTTCGTCATAGCAAGCATAGCCATGAAAAATACCTTGGGATACAGACCATGGCTCACAACAATAAGGATTACAAATCGGATAAATATTTCCCTCATAACAGCACTTCAATAGCATCGGGTCATTCACAAATTATACACAGCAATGAAATTGAATTGTCAAAGTCATTGCGACCAGATAGAGTTTTATTCAGTAAACAAGTCTTAAATACGTCGAGTAGCTTTGTTACAAAGCAGGCTGAGAGTATTTTACATAAAAATGTTAACTTTAGTGGGCTGCCTCAAGAAACATACAAAGCACAGCGGAAAAAATCTGTACAAATCACACCCTTTTGTGAAGATTATACAATGAGTGAAAAGGATTATTATAAGAGACAGCCAGTGATAGTAA
The DNA here is from genome assembly GCA_949752745.1 of Protula sp. h YS-2021. Classification (NCBI taxonomy): domain Eukaryota; kingdom Metazoa; phylum Annelida; class Polychaeta; order Sabellida; family Serpulidae; genus Protula; species Protula sp. h YS-2021. The sequence goes on along the minus strand of OX457031.1, from coordinate 63,523,746 downwards.
ACAAATACAACATTAAATTTAAACTGAACAATATTAAAGCTTGTAGACGCGACCCATTCTTAGTCATTGTCGTTCATTCTTTACATAGCAATTTTAATAAACGCGACGCAATACGGAAAACATGGGGAAGTGTTGCTTCTGGGAACCTATGGCCTGTAGGCAGTATTATTCTGCCAAATATCAGTTTAGTTTTCTTATTTGGGGTTCACAAAAATACCTCCTTGAACACCTTTGTCAAGAAAGAGAGTGTCATCTATGGTGACGTTATACAAGGGGACTTTATAGAAAGCTATAGAAACATGACAAGAAAAAATATAATGGGTTTAAAATGGGTTCATGAATACTGTTACAATGCTAAATTTGTTCTTAAAACCGATGACGATGTATTTGCACACATACCGACTATAGTCGAGAGTTTACAAACTACTGAGATAACAGGGAGGATTTTTGGCCCAGTTAACCCGGCGTCTCCGGTTATTCGCAGCGCAAACTCAAAATGGGGACTTACATGTGAGGAGTTTCCTTTCGACCAGTTTCCCGATTACATTGCTGGATCTGCTTACATTATTCCTCAAGATTTAGTTTTTGAATTATTTGTGACGTCACAATATGTATATCCTATATTCATAGATGATGTGTTTATAACAGGAATAGTAGCAAAAATTATGAACATTAAACTGAAAGGTTCGAGTCGATTTGTGCACGCTAACCGACGATTACCGGATATTTCCGAGTATTCGACGAACCGAATACCGTATACCAGTGCTGTTCCTGACCCACAAGTAGCACTACAGTTCTGGTACAATCTGCAGGAGTATCATGTGTAATGTGTACATTATGGAAAGGTCGTTGTGTCATTTACACAAATCCACTCACGAGAGACTCAGTGGCGGATCCAGCAAGGGGTGACACTGGCGCGTACCTCTCCCCCTCTTTTGGACAGGAAGAAAATTTTCTGTTTTCTAAAGAATATATATGCGTGTAAATGGAGTTAAGAGAACATTGTGAATATAGCCCAGTAGTGCTGTTAGCCACTTTAGACACCAGTGTAACTATGGCCTATATTGCTGCTGAGTATTCCAGAGTGTAGATATTTTGCACCTCCCTTTTGGAAAACCCTGGATCCGCTTCTGTGAGTGACTTATAAAAAAGAACAACAATCCCAGTATATCTTCCAACTACCTTCCTCTTTGTATGATCAAATGATCACGGTAACAGTTTTATGCTCAAAGTTGAAACTGCAGGAGCCAAACAATTTTTTATCTCTCCTCCATGAGGTTTGTTACACACAAGGGTTTTTGCACAATTCTCGTGCGACACTAACAATGGCCAAGGCTAAACAACATCCGTAAGCGAGAAGTGAAAGACACACTGTCAATGCCATCACATGCCACGACTATATTTATATAGCAAATTTAATTAGTAATAAGATAATAAGGAGTAATAGGAAGTTGTAGTACATTTCTAGCTTCATGTACTGTATTTTATTGATAAATGTATTCATGCCAGTAAAATAATGTCTAAGATCTGTAACATTCCAGGTCCACCTAAATTCATTGATATACAATAATTAAGATTTCAAGTAACAAACCTACGACTGTGCCCGAAATGCGACCAAATTAGATATGTCAAGAACATGGCAACACAGCTATAATTTCATAAAAATGTCTTTCTCAATAAAAGTTTAATACCGCCAGATGCTTTTCTTGTAACAGTGCCAAAATTCTCCCAATAAAAAGTCACATTTAATGCTTTAACATGTTCATAAAAAATTTCATTCTTTGAGTGTTAAGAGATTTAGACCTTTGTGTCTTTAGTGACACTTAAGTTTTCTTACATCCTGTATCTATTTTTAAATCGATTCATGTATTAAAAAACAAACTTTTGTTCCTTCTAAGAGAAAAAAACTTCTGTAAGGAATGTTACATTCCAAAAAATACTTTAAAACTTGGCATCCTGTTGGAATATTTTACTATTCGGTGAACATTTTCCGAAACGAAACTTATTCATTCTATTTTGTAGATCTCGGTAACTGTTAAACATACATTTAAATTTCATATATTTTGATGGTACCATACACGCATTCTTCAATCACGATATTCCAAAGGATAAAAAATATCAAGGATTTATCATTTCTAAGTCATTTTTAAGAGAAAGCGTTATGCAAGGAATATCATAATTATAATTTTTGGAATCGTCCCTGAAAATTATAATTCCCGGAACGAAATGAGAAAGGAAGTAATAGAGGGTCATAGCTGTGAAGTAGTTATGCAATGTTAATTTCTTAAACAAAGCTTTTCTTTAAGATATTTTGGAAGTGGTTGATAAATACATATGTATTATGCATAATATAGCTATGATAAATACAGACAGAACTGTATGCTTTCTCTCAACTACTTTACTGCACTTTACAAAATTATTCATCTTAAAATACTGACCATAATAACATGTGGTTTTTAAACATGTGGCCAACAGTTAACGAGATCGAATAGTTTTAGAATAAAACCCTTTTCTCTCCCAAAATGTATACCGCAAATTTTTCAATATGATTTTTCATGTAGGTAGCTGCCTCTGTGCAATATCGCCTTTCATTCTGTCCAGTCCCTTAAATTCTAAATCGCATTCATATACTATTATGAACTGGACTTAAACTGTACCAAACAGATACACAGTGCTACAAATGGTTTATTTACAGCCCAAAACAACAACTATTACAATCCTTGGAAAACATGACAATGACGTTAATACGTTCTTTCCACAATTCTTTTCACCTTGTAACAAAGATATCTTAGTAAATAAAGAAATGAATTATTCGATGTCAGTCAAATTGTCTCTTGCAAGCGGAAATCAAAGCGCACAGTCTTGAAACGCCACTTTGCAGACAACATAAACGGGATAAGTCCATTTGTCATTTAACTCACAGCATTGATAAAATTTAAGAAAGAAAGTTTCACAACATTGATGAAATATAGTGCGTACGTCACTTCATTTGAAAAGAATGCAAGATTCAGGAACAGAATTGTCTAATAAATACAAGACAAATCTATTAAATAGTTCACAAAATAAAAATGACTTATTGTTCTCATCTTTAGCCTGGGTTGAGGAGAGGCATTTCTACATTTTGGTCGTCAAAGACAATCATATTCCTCGACGATGGTTCAAAGCAGGAGCATACTTCACATAATTGCTCTCCACGTATGCCAGCAACAAGTTTGTCGAAGAAGTGCTGAATTTTAGTCTCATTCCGAACCTCCTCTTCTGGCCATTCTATGAAAATTTCTGAGTCCATTACTTGTTTTACTTCTCTAGTAATGCTATTACCTAAGTCACCAAGTTTAATGTAAAACACCTTTTTGCCTACAGTACGGTGTAAGTGCTGGGCTCGCTCTAGCTCAAACGCAGGCCACCTCTTATTCATGGAGAACTGGCTAAGTACCACCAAAATATACCTACTCACATCCATGTATCTGTGAATAACCTCAGAGATTGTGCCAGTCACCGGGAAGTCTCGGTAATGAATACAGCAACATATTCCATGAACGTATTCTATATGAGGTAAAAGCACATTATGTACCCACAAACGATCCTCATTACAGTATACAACATATAATTCAAATCTGTAAATTGGACGTGGCATCTTGTCTTTTAAGCAAAACCTAAAAGCTCGCTTTATTTGGTACAATTTCATGATGACACGGTACCTGTATTTGTATAAAAACAGAACTAATAATATTATACATAATGTGATGACGTTTGTAACACCACATAAAATGATGACGTCAATGAGAAGCCAGTTCTTACAGTTGTCTTGATGCTCTTTTATATTTATCTCTGATATTAATTTGACATCAGAAAATCCATAGCACATATACTGATCAAAACCTTTATATTTGAAATGATGTCTCTGTAACCACTGAACAGTGTTTATTGCGTCATAATGACATTCACATATGAGGGGATTCTTTGACAAATCAATTGATATATCAAATTTATCGATTGTGAGATGAATTTCGTTTGGGACAATCTGTATTTGATTTTGCGATAAATCTATGAACTTTAAAACAATACAGTCCTTCAGTAGATTTACTGGAATGATTTTAATTGCATTTTCTGCTAAATCAATAGTAATTAAATATTTTAAGTTTTTACACAGCTCTAAGTCGCTTGGTAACGAGATTGAATTTCCTCGAAGATGGATACGTTTTAAATATGGCAACGGTGGATTGCGAAACATACTGATAACATACTTCATTTCAATTGTGACGTAGTTCATAACAATTTCTTCTAAGCATTCCATCCCGTTGATACCCAGTGATGAGTCATCCCTGTCTTTATAACTGTCAGAAATTGGCTCAAAATAATCATCTAATGCACTGCTAAAGGAATGAAAGCTGAAATCTATCTTTCTCAGCGAACTGGGTTCAAAACAGATAGATTGTTGGGGTGTACTAGTATACATTCCCTCGCTTAATAGCATTTCATGAATTGGCCTGAGCATAGCGTACGACGTCATCACCCAAATCAGATCAGCTCCAAAGTCTTTATACAACATGTTACTTATGTAAATTTCACGCAGTTTGGGTGCTATTGGCATAGTTAATCCGTATATGCATTGCAAATTCCTAGATATATATCTTTTGTTGCAATTCATGTCGTCTATTTTTAAAAGACATTTTATTATCTCACATTGCATATTAACATCAGTGAAAAAACCACTTAAATTGTATTTTTCAAAACACGAAGAAAGGTTCCTGAGCGTATGGTTAGTGATATTGATCTGAAGGTAACGGTTGCTTAAAAGGCTCAGTTCCATGAGGCCAATAGGTGTTTCGTCGAATGAAGGTTCTTGAATGACCTCATGTGCAAACTGAGCAGGTATCGCATAAGTATCAAACTCATTCACTGAAATGAAAAGTTGCAAGTTCGGGTGAAATAACAACATCTCGACGACCAAGTGAAGGTAGTTGTTATCCATATTGCATGTCACATCTAAGCAATCGATGTTATGTGAGATATCAAGAACTTGCAAATATGGGAATAACGTCAGCAAATTGTGCGGCATATTGGTGATAAAAGTACCGGAACTGATACAAAGATATTGTAATTGATGGCTATCCGCGAGCTCGATGCGTCTCTCCATAAATCGTATCTTGTCCCTATCGAAGGAGAAGGATCCTCGAATGGACAAAACCTCTAAACTATTATTTCCAAGAGTTGAATTTTCGGATACTTTTGAAAACATATCCAGAACGTAGCGCTCCAAGTGCATGCATATAGAGCCGTCTGAAACACAAGCTTTTCCAGACCAGTCATTCTGCAACCCGATTGGATGTTTGTAAACAATTAACTCTGCGTTATGAATATCCAATACTTTGAGTTGTTTAAGTAGTGGAAGAAATGTTTGTGGAAGTAGCACGAAATCTCGATCAGGATAAGTGACCACGTGTAGTTGTGTGAGTGATTTGAAATTTACTAATCCGATGTTAAGATACAATACACGAATTCCGCTATTCTTATCAAAAAAGATCCAAAGCTCCTTCACTTGAAGGAAGTCTAGTTTGCTAAAATTTCGCCAAAATGATTCCACAGTGTTGCTACTAAAGTGCGGAAAATTTAAGTGTAAGACCAATGATGTCATGGAAATTCCCAAGGACTGGAGAGTAATTAATTTCGAGTATACGTGTTGAAATGAACCCTGCACAAGAACGCCATCTTGTGGCAGCGTAAATATCTCTCTAAACTTTTCCATTTCGGGATTTGTGCTTTGAAGAAGTTGACGACTAGCAAAAAACGTTTTACCAAGCACTGGCTCCTTTTTAGGCAATAGCCTGACTTGTTTAAAGAGCACGATAGTAACAATCACCACTCTAAATAAATAACTCTCCATATTCCTTTAAAAATCACTTTATAAGGAATACCTGTAAGTAATTCAAACTTCTTACTTGCATATTACAATCTTCCACATTTTATTAAAAACGAAATAGCAGCACAGTTGCTACATGTTATTCAAGCCCTAAATATTCACTTGTGAATATGGCTAACCCAATTTCTACTGTTATCTTGAAGCGAGACCTTGGTTTACACATAAACAATACTGATTCGCTGCAGGCTTCATTGCACGTTTCGCTGCAAGGTTTAATTATCCATGTAGTTTATGAACCTTTTAACACAGTTTTATGGGCTTTCGGACAAAAAACAAAAAACAAGTTTCATATTCCTCACCTTGAATTCACCAAATAATTAGTTTTGTGCGCTTCATAAATAAAGAAGATGCTGTCTTGATAACATAGTTCTTCGAAATCGTACCAGTTCTTGTAATTTATCACAGAATTTAAAACTTGCTTTGTGCACTTGAAAACCACACTTTTGAATACTTTTCAACACAGCTGTAGGGAATGAATGACAAGCCCGTGTATAGCGTTTTTTTCAATAATTTTCGTTTTCAAACACACACACACACACACACACACACACACATATATATATATATATATATATATATATATATATATATATATATATATATATATATATATATATTTAAAATTTGTAATTAGTAATTAGGAAATTCAGTAAAATAACATACATCAACCACATCAGAAATATATGTTTCATAAAAAAACAATGAAAAATTCACATAAACATTCTTTTACATCCATAAAGTGTGCCTTTGTGTTTATGTTTATCTTTGTTGTTGCATCGATAGCTATTTAGAGAGGAAGTTTTAATGTAGTCATATTAATTGTTATGTGAAATTTCTAAACAAATCACCAAACAGAAAACATTCTGTGGTGGCATGAAGAAATCCTTTCATGAAGCACCGCTGACTTGCATACTTTGATTCGCGATATCATAGCTATTGAACTTTCTATATAGGTTTTACTTTGAAGTTTTATGGCCTCTGTACACACCCCTATATTTCATTACTATATCACATTTTAAGACAACGGTTTCTCCTTGTAAATGTAGCTTGAACTTGGAAGACATGTAAAAAAAGTAATTCTTTCATGAAGCAGAGATCTTCGAATTCTTGATGTGCTTATTATAAAATTTTTTAAGAAATGTGGATGCTATTTAAAATACAAGTCGAAAGTTCTATGCTGTTATGTATTTCGATGATAAACAAATAACAAAATAAAAACATCCTATGCTGTTTGTAACTCATGTATTAGTATAAAGTGAATAAAAATAAATTCTTAGGAATCATGCTTACATCAATCACATGCTAGCCTCGGAGAAAAGGATTATTAATTGGCATTGCTGATCTATCAAAAAGCATAAAAACAAATGTTTCACGACTCTCCATGCGGTGTTATCTTTATCCAAACAATAGAATAGTATATGAGTGTTTAACTGTACACATACATATGACATACACCATACAGTTTATGTAATTACACTCCAGCTTAATGGCATGTTAAGCAATTATTGTAATGGTTTGATCATGTTTTAATTATGGTTTCTCATTGCGGTTTTTGTATCGCAGTTGCCATCACAGCTCCAATCTATAGTCGCCATCACAGATCCCAGTTACAGTTCCTGTTCACAATCCTGTTTGCACAAGCATTGTAGTATGTCATAGAGAACACATCGTCCGATTTAGTGGCTTAAGGATAACTGCAAAGGACTCACTAACCACATGCATCATTACGCTGGATTTAGCCTTTGAGAATCTTCACACGCAAAGCACATGAAAGCATAAACGTAACAGATGTCTCAATTACACTGAAATATGATAGTTATTTGTGTGGATTGAGTACAGTTAAACGGATTTTTCAGTCAATCTCATTTATTTTTACATGTTTACCTCTCATGGCATTACGCGTACATATTTACAGGAAAGACTGGAATACTGTCTCATCATGACTTAAGTAAAACTGGAATACTGTGCCTTGACTGATAAACTGAACACAAACAACACGCACTTAAATCGTAGGCTGACTATTGCTTAATATATTACAGCTTGCGTAGTAATAATAAAATCATAAGACACAAGACGTGAAAATATGTGTAATTAATTAGTTAAGTCCATCAAACGATTAAAGTTCTCGCCATATTATAATATTATTTATAATATTAATTATAATAGTAAGGATAACCTGTCCTTAAAAAAAGTGACTCAGTTCAGTCATTTTAGTTGTAAAGTTCAGTTTTATGCCTATGGATTTAATGGCAAGCCTGAAATGAGCTTTGGTTTAGAATAAAGAAAAAAAAAAAAACACGAATTGGAAGTAGAGATTGCCATTGTGCAGCTGTTAGTAGTTTGTTCTGTGTAGAAAACGGTTGTAAAATTATCAATGTCACTTTTTCTATTGTATCTTTTCAGTTAGGTATCAATAAGACAAATAGTTGTTTTATTGTAGTTCCATTGAACAGCTTATCAATGAAACACAGTAAACACGAATCTACACACAATAGATATGAAGTTGTTCCTTCGATTAATAAAAGCTTTATTTTAGAAATAAAATTAATTTTAAATATTTTAACTCTTAAGAAAGATAATAGATTTTGAAGTGCTATCCAAAACCCATATGTGCAGTACAGTGTACTCTATAGTTAGTTATCAATGTTGTGCAGTGTTAACTATAGAGTGATTACTATATGCAATGCTTTGTTGTTGTGTAGGGCACAAAGTATGATAAATAAAGGGATGCAATGTTCGCAAAAGACCTAAAAAGTATAGAGTGAATACGCAAATACTACACAAAGTGCGTGGACCTCAAAGCCATAGAAGTTTGAATACTTGTAGAAAGTGTAAGATAATATCGTTACAGATAGAAAAGCATGTATTTCCATCAACCCACATCAGGACGGTTCTAGACAAACTTAAATACCGAAATACAACAGTTAAAAATATATCTATTTTGTCGCAATAACATGAATATGTACAGAATTTAGATGCTTCATTCTAGTCATATTACAGTGCGTAACCATGTTCAAACCTCTTCCAATTCAATATGAACCTCAAAAAACATATTTGTGTGGTTTGCAAAAATAAATAAAATGAACACCTTCCACAACGGTCAAGTATAAGGCAACATTACCCTGTTTTGATAACGGCTTCAAAGTGAAAGAAATGGATTTTTAATGGGACTTAAAGTACACATATTTTATCAAACTTTTAAAATCTTTGAAGAAAACAGGATGCCTTTATTTGAGAACAAATGTCAAGGAACGTTTGAAAATATTCAAGGATAAAATCATGTTTGGTCATATGTGTCTTAATTCGGATTATTGGGAGATATCATAATATACAGAGGATAAAATCAGGGATACAAAATATCGGAAATGGGTATTTTATGTCATCTGAGTTTCATCGTTGTTGTTGTCATTGTAGCAGCCACTCAACAAATGCTGTTATCTCCACAAGATGTGCGCAAGCTTGGTGAAACATTTTTTGCCAGTTGGCAGCTTTTTCAAAGTAAAAATCTGGAAATGTTTACATTACCACAAGATGGTGTTCATGTACAGGGTTCACTGCAACAGATATACTCCAAATTAATGGATAACCAGTCACTGGATGTTTCTATGACGTATTTCGTTATAGCCTTTAATTTCTGCATGTAGATAGCACCACTATAGAAACATTTTGGCGATGGGTTAATAGATTTCACTGAAGTGAAAGAGTTATGAATCTTTTTTTATAAGACTGGTGGTATTCTTGATCTACATTTTAACATTGAATTTTAGAATTTCAAAATGTCAACACATCTTGATGTCTTTTCCTTATCGAGATTTCCTGCTACTGCCGTTTACATTCCTTCTACTGCTGAAGCAAATCAGAGTGTTGGACATTTAGAACATACGGATAGCTGTTCATAAAAGACCAATCGAATTTGAAAATGACTCGTTGGGCAATCCTGTGCTATTGATGGATTTATTTGAATGAATTTAGAGCGTTTCGTTCTAGATGTGTCAAAATTATCTAAAAATTCAACACTTGCAAATAACAGTTTAGAGGTTTTGTCTATCCGTGGAGCCTTGACCTTTAGTATATCCAATATATTTTATAGAAAGCAGTATCGACCTGACAAATAGTCACCCTCTTCAGTATTTTTGCGTCAATTCCCGTGTTTTCATCATAATTCATTGTTGCTCCCAAAGCTACTCGTCCTCGATATCTCACATAACATCGATCGCTTAGACGTGCAATGCGATAGAGATAACAACTATCTTGACTTGGTCATCGAGATATTCCTATTTATTTATATGAATGAGCCTGATACTTATGCCATACCTACTCAGGCCGCAAGTCACATGATTCATGAACTAGTATACGACGAAATACCTATTAGCGTCATGGAGCTCAGCCTTTTAACCAACAGGTACCTGCGTGTCAATAGCACTATTAATACTTTCAAAGACCTTTCTCTGTGTTTTGAGCAATGTAATTTAAGGAGCTTTTTTACAGATATTAACATGCAATGTGAGGTAATAAAATGTCTTCTGAGAATCGAGAACATGGGTTGCGACAAAATATACATATCGTGGAATTCACAATGCCCATATAACCTGACTATGCCTATAGCGAACAAGCTACAAGAAATCTACATGAGTAACATGCTATATAAAGATCTCGGAGGTGATCTTGGATAAGTGCAATGTTTGCTGTTCTCAGACCAATTAATAAGAGGGATTTAAGCAAGAAGAACTAGTCTGTTGAAAGACTATTCTTTTAAAGTTCATAGATTTATTGCACCACCAAATAAAGGCTGTTCCATGTCAAGTACATTTGGCAATAGATAGATCTGATATGTTAATTGATTTGTCAAAGAATGATCTGATATGTGAATGTCATGATGACTCAATCAGTCCTACTCGATGGCTGCAGGAACACCACTTCAGTACATGTGTTATGAATTTTCTAATGTCATATTAATATCAAAGATAAACCTAAAAGTACATGAAGACAATTGTGACGAGTGCCTTCTCATTGACGCCATTATTTTTATTTAATATTACAAACGCCATGACACTGTGCCTAGTATTGCTAGTATTGCTTTTATACAAGTACAGATACCGTGTCATCATGAAATTGCACCAAGTCAAACGAATCTTTAGCTTTTGCTGCAAAGGCAAAGAACAACGTTGCGTTTACGACTTTGAACTGTATGCTGTTTGTTCTAACGATGATCGTTTGTGGGTACATAATGTACTTTTGCCTCACATTGAATACCTCCATGGAATGGATGGGTACATTCATTATCGTGATTTCCCTGCTACTAGCACAATCTCTGAGGTCATTCGCAGATGCATGGATAAGAGTAGATATATATTGGTGGTTCTAGCATTCAGTCAATAACAGGTGGCAAGCCCTTGAGCTAGAGTGAGCCCAACACCAAACAGGAGGTAAAAAGCTTTTCTACATTAAATTGGGGTGAGTTAGGAGAAAAAATTGCTAGAGAAGTAAACCAAGTACTGAATTCTTAAATTTACATAGAATGGCCGGAAGACGATGTGCGTTGTTAGACTAAAATGCAGCACTTTTTTTTATAAACTTGTGGCTGGAATTCGTGGAGAGCGAACAGGAGGTGAAAAGGTTTTCTACATTAAATTGGGTGACTTAAGGGACAAGATTACTAGAGAAGCAAAACAAGTACTGGATTCAGAAATTTACATAGAATGGCCGGAAGACGACGTGCGTAGTGAGGCTAAAATGCAGCACTTTTTATATAAACTTGTGGCTTTAATCCGTGGAGAGCAGCTCTGTGCGTCATGCTCGTGCTTTGAACCATCATCGAGAAAAATGATTATCTTGGATGACAAAAATGTAGAAATGCGTATCATCAACTTCGGCTTTCTGTAAATCGTTCGTCTAGTTTTATTTAGTATTTTACAAGGTTGTAGCCCATTGTGAGTTCTCTTAGTCCATAATGACCATCTGTTCATAGGGCAACCCTACAGACTTGCCACTCATATTATTATACAGCAAACGTTACTCATTTTAGTTGTTTTTATTTGAAAAGTTTTTAGTCTTGTAATTCACAAGTGTAGTAAGTAAAACAATAAAGCGTAAACTTTCTTGGTGATTTGCATTAACTGCCAAATGTCTCCATCTCCGCAAATTAGGGAATTATGTAAACTTTATTAAGCAGTTTAATATGCTCATTGATTAAAAATAATCTTTAAAAAGCTTTGCAAGAGCAATATTGTGGCACAGAAAATCAGGCATATCATATTCCTTATCATTTTGATAGATCCTATGTTTTTAAATATATGGAAATTTAATTATATGGCAACGCCTTTGTATTGAGCTGTGCCTTTTGCGCGAAATAGCGTTGACCTTAGCAAAATTCGCAGTGAAAATATTGCCCATATATCACACAAAAGGGGATAGCTTTTCTTCCTCAGTAAATTAGCTTATCCAGAGACCTACGATTCTGCCTCATTTGTAGTTCTTTAAACCAAAATCGAGAACTATTTTATTTACATCTACCTTGCTATTACACAACCTCGGAAATAAAACTATTTTTGAGACTGATCTAAACTGGTCTGAATTTCAGGGTGATCGGGAAAATACAACATTCTTATTTCTGAGTGGTCTTACATTAGAGTGTTCTTGTCCATATATTTTGGTGTATTTTTGTCATTGCAGTGCTTCAAAGTTTGGTCCAGTAGCAAGGCCTCAACTGCAATAAGAACGTAATTATTCGTTGAAAAGTTGAAAATGCAGTCTATTTTAGCCATTATGCACGATTCATTCCCAATTACCACAGCATTATTTTATGAATATCTCTTTTTCTCACGTCCCTTTCTGCTAAGCACGTAGGAACGGGTCTTTTAAATGCCTTCAGTTTTAAGACTGGTGCCAGCCTCTGTGTTATACGTTGTGGTGGATTTTTCGTCTATGATACTGATGATATGATTTGTTTGGCTATTGCTACTGTCTTAAAATAAAGAGTGCTTTCTGAATAGTAATTAACACTTGACAAGCCTTTGGCTTGCAAGAGTTACATGAATTTGTGCGAGCAGCCGTTCGTCCTTTTTTTCTTCTTGACACTTTTTCCGATTTTTTTGTGTCTTCTTCTTCTCTGACACTATGAGCCCTAGGACCATGAAACTTGGGATTTATGAAGAGCTTGATCTGAACGTGTGCATGTCTCTTTTTATTTTCGTTTTCGATTTCGTTTTCCTTGTTAAAACGACATGTGAAAAGAGTGTATTTATGCAAGTAAATGCAGTGCATTTAAAGTACATCACAGAACACAGTTGCCGAGCTTTGTGCGAGCTCTCAACGCGTAAATAGATAACACTGAGTATAGCCTGCTCAGTCAATAAAACCTTAAGCCAACAAAAATCAAACACTAATCGGCTTATAAGACGTATTCAAGCTGTGTTGTTTTCGATATATTATTCAAGAAGTAAGCCATTGAAGGAAATATTTTTGCATTTAATTTTTGTCACCAACATTTCGTTGGTGAAATAAGATTCTAGTTTATATTGTGCCTGTACGAGCGCACCTTACCTGACGCAGGCGAGGAACTTATTGAACAGCCCTCGTAATTAACAATCCAAGAGAGAATCTCTATTTTGAAGGGTGAAGAGTAGGGGGAGGGGTAGAAAGTGCAAAAAATACTTGACTTAGTCCAAGATATTGGGTTGTAAGTGAACCTTATAGGTTTTAGTCATCGTATGATTCTTTTTTAATTCAAGGCAAAGTGTCACTATTCTGCTCTGCAATTCTCTCCATTGAAACTCTCATGCCTCAAATCCATACCGCCTACCAAGTCTTGCTTTAAGTCATTGATTTTATGGTCATAAACGATTTGCAAAATAGAGAAATAGTTGCTGAGCTAATTTGTTGCAACAATGAAAGTCTTTGCTTACATCCGGTCAGATATTTCAGGTTTTAATTTCTAACATTTCCTCCTCTATTTCCTTGATTTACAAATGAATGAGAATGCTTATAATTTTAGCCGATAATGTTTGAATTGTCTAAAAGGCTATTAACCTTGAATAATATGTTGTCATACAATTAAGAACAATCAGTGTACAAATAAGTTAAACGTTGCAATTGGGCGATGGGTAAGAAATATTTTAAATTAATGACAGAGTTGAGCAATTCTCAGAAAACATTAGGTCTGTCTGGTACGTCGTTTTGATTGAATGTCTTCCACTAGGCGTTGTCATAACAACATAGAAATGACAAACTTGGCCTACCAATTGTCTATAAGGAGCTTTTCACTATGAATCTTTGGGCATCATAACGCAGGTTCACTGTTTCTGCACAGATTACGACGTTTATCCAACGCCCATTCCAATTGACAAATTTTTCAATTGACAAATGACCATTCATTGAGAACGTTAAAATAATTTAATTGTCGCAATCAATTAACGTGTCCTAATTCGATTATCCATCAAACGTCTTTGTTGTAATTCTCTACAGACGCCAAATTTAGTTGCTTATAAAAGTAAAGTCAATGTTTTCTGTCAACATTGTAAAAACGACAACCACACCAAAAGAAGCATGAAATATTATCGCTACCACGATAGGTCTGTTAGAAATCAAGATTGTGTGAGTACAAACGATTTCCCTTATCTATTCAACGATCAATGCGCAAATTCGAATTTTATAAACGACCAGCGAAGCTTTTGATGCGATATCAGATGGCGACATCTATCCGACGTTACATATCTACTGGATATTTGTTTTAGTTTCTCATTACATTCGAGTATTTACACTATTTTAGTTGGGTTCCGAATTTCTCAAACCTCCGACAGTATGAGGACTTGTCTAGCTTTTATTTGGCGTTTCAATTTCCCATTAATAAAAATTACATTGGCAATTAGATCCACTTATGAGTTGAGGGGGATAATTGCTGTCAAATCAATTGAACAGCAAATACACAACAGGAATTTGTGGATATAAAAAATCGTATTCGCGTAATGCACAATACGTTTTAGCCTTGGCAATAAGTAAACATTGTAAGCTGCTTTTATTATGATGCTAGATTATGTCACAAACACATTATTTGATTATTTTTGAGATAAGAAGTTATTCAAACATTCATGTATAGTCATTAAAAGGATTTGAAACTACCATGGCGATTTTCTATTTTCTCATTTATCTTTCTTGCTTTTTGCTACATGGGACAAGAGCTCAGAGCAGCAATGCACCGGAATCTAGTACAGCTGGATCGAGCTCCGACACCAGAACGGAACTGAGTCTTGCTGACCAATGGGACTTCACAGAAGGTTCGTTCTTCTGTGTATATTTAACAGTATTTTACACTTATAGGTAATTTATATCATATTGTGAGATATGTGATTGATATAATAATATAACTAACAATACGTTTTGACATATCTACGAAAAGGTACTTTTAAATTGTGCGAAAGAATAATTTGACTCATTATATTTGTTTTGCAATTAAATATATCTCACGCACACACAACGCAATTGTCCTAAAAATATCTCTAAATAAAATTTAGAAGCCTAAAGTTATCTAAAGTAAATCATCGAGGTGTATCACAAACTGTTTTATCTGTCAGAGGTGGATAGAATAAGATGTAACTTAATAATCATTACTAAATGGGAAAACGACACTTCAAAACTGAGAATGGCTAGTTATATGAACCTTTGTTTTGACCAAATTAATAACAAGTATAAATAACCACTCGGAAGATTTATTTTCTGAAAATTTTTTACAACTTATTTAGGCCAAGTCGGAGTTAAGCCCCAGTATAAAGAATGTATTGATATACGACATGTGATATGTATATATACATCAGCCATGCCTCCGACAAAAAGGCTACGAATTACCCCGACATATTTTCTCAACAATTAGAATGGTAAGCAAAAGTGCTCTTATTACCGATGTTAGTCATTTTTGTTCCTGTGTTATGTGAAACAGGACCACGTTTGAAGATAATATTTTAAAAACTAAATAATTAAGATGGCATATATTCTTTCTAGCACCTACACAGTACTACAGCTGTGCCGTTCATGTTGAGTCGCAAGCCTGGAGTCAAGCAACCACAGCCTCTGATGACGTCATCGGCTTTATTCGGCTTAACCACAATCAGACTGTAGTGTACAGCGGCAAAGTAGTAGGCGACAGGGGTGCGTACCATGGAAATCCCTCAATATCCGCCTCCACCCCCACTCATCCCCTCCCCAAGGACTACTTGTCTAAGATACACTGACTTGATGAGTGATGCTATTTCTTGCTATAAACAATGGAAAGCGACTAGAAAGGGGATCCTGAAAAGAGGGCTTCAAGGTGTGGCCTAATTTGGGGCTTGATAGCATGCATTTTTTAATTAAATAAAAATGGTCTCTGTCACTTGATAAGAAATGTATATTTCTGGTAAAATTTTTATTTCTAAATATCTCTTTAAACCCCCTTTCCATTTATTGACTTCTGTTTTACATAATCTGTTTTTATTTTACATTTCTAGGTTGGTACATTGTAGTAATCAGAGACTGTGGTTGCCATGTCAGCGAGGTCATGTGGTTTGATTTCTATGACGACGTCAATCAGGCTAACTGCGAGGCAGACACAAGCCCCTTCAATATTTTCATGGAATCCATTCAGAACGATTCCATAGCCATTGTGACATCAGCTGGTGACGTCACAATCGGTCAGCATTGTGTAAGGGCTGCTCTGTCGGAATTGGCTCCAGGAATATCTGAAGCCAATAATTCTACAGAACTTCAACCTGGGTAATAAGCCAATTCTCACTTTGGCTTATGCCAAAAAGTTTTTGCGTTTCGGCTGAATTCAGTTGGGTTAAGGATATAAAGAAATGATAGAAAAAACGGCAAAAAACAACAAAATTCCATTTTGCCAGAAACATATTCACATGTTGATTATTAAAGGGAATGAATAAACCAATTCGCACTAAAGAAATGATAGAAAAAACAGTAAAAGTCAACAAAATTCTATTTTGCCAGAAACATATTCACGTGTTGATTATTAAAGGAACTGAATAATATATATGAAACAGTTTATAAAAGATCATATGATGGCTTCATAAATTTGAAGGTGTGCATGTTGAAAGAAAATGAGAATTTTGATGTTTTTCCTTTATCATCTGTTTATAATTATCCCAAAAAAATGCAGTCGAAACAACACCTCCACTGGAAAGACTAGAAAGTGCGAATTGGCTTATTGAATATTTTTGTTCGTTCTAAAAATCGCTAAAATCTTCGCCCCTTTTTATAGATGATGCATGCTTTGTAATACTTTATATTTATTTTTGGTATGCCTTTTCAGAGACGCCGTAACTTTTGTGGCCATTAAAGGAAATCCGGAAGCCACAGAGTGGGTTATTTCAAGCCGCCATGCAGCACATCTGACAACCACTATTTCAGGTAAAAGATTGTTTTCTATTTCGTTTTTATCTTGCTAGAAGGAAAAGTAAAAGAAGGTATGTGGCCGGTGTTAAGTGTAATCTTAACCTTAAAATAGTTTTATTTTTAAAGGTCCTGCAGCAGATAATTAATCACTTTTTAACCACGCATTTGGGATATTAGAGATCCACCAGTTGCCTACCATGTGTTATTTGAATCTAGCATATTGCTACAAATGTACGGTTTATTTATACATTTTAATCGATAGACATTCAAAGATCGCTATAAACGTCCACCATCAACTAATTATAATGAGTGTTTAAATAAAAACATCGTGATTGCTAGCGGCTTAAAAAAAGAAACAAGCACAATTTATAAATTCTTGCGGTTCTATAACAATAAGCGCTATCCTTTAAAAATGTTTACTTTACCTGATAACTTCAAATGTTGCCCAGTTAGACACAAAATTTTACCCAAATCGGATTGGACAACAATTGAATGGACCAATCAAATTGCAAATTGCCATCACTTATTGTTTTAAGTTTATGCCCCAGGTAACACTTCCTGTGTGAGCGAGGGTCATTTAATATTCAGTGAATGGAGCCGTTGGACTCAGTGTGAGCCTCACCTTGGCGGAGGGATACAGTACCGCTACAGAATCTGTTCATTTACATACGAGACATATTGCGTCGGCGATGAGTCATTCGTGTCAGATACTGTGGTATATTACAACACGACGTGTCATACTGTACCTGTAGTTAATACGAGCGACTGTGACAACCAGTTCAACATCGGAAATTTGAGTAAAATCAATATTTTCTATAACCTTTATCCGTTTCCTTCTCCAAGCTCATCATCAACATGGAAAAATACAATTAATTTAACCCCTTAAAAAAAGGTTTTTTTGCTTTTAATGGATTTATAAATTTATGAATTTATGAAGAAAGAAGTATGATATGAGGGAAGGATGTAGTGAATTCAACCCAGTAAACAGTCGGATTAAGCAGCGATCAGCGGCATTTGCGTACACAGTCTAGCTAAAATCTCACTGGTTTCTTAAAATATTTCTATGCAACAATCCGACACATTTTGCGACTTCGTGTAACTGTGCGAATATGCTGTTTAGTTTATTCCTGCAGCATTATCACATATCATGTGAATAACACGCTTTGATTTTCGTTTACAGTACGCTTTTCTCGAAGAATATTGCGACTTTTCAACGTCATTGCATTCTGACACTTGTTGCCCAGGTTACTCCACACAGAACCAGTCTTGCAGCGTGTTGACGTGTAACATCACAGGTACTTGGACCCATTGGTCATCATGGGGAGCATGTAGTGAGTCGTGTGGACCTGGATTCAAGGCTCGAAGGCGTAGGTGTTTCGGCTGGGGCGATGGTGACCAGATGGTGGTGTGTGATGACATGCACATCATTATTGACACCATGGAATGCGAGGGTCACCACTGCATCGGTATTAACAAAAATATATTTGTTAAAAACTGTTCTTGAGATAAGAAGTCGCTCGTGGCCACAACAACATCATATATATATATATATATATATATATATATATATATATATATATATATATATATATATATATATATATATATATATATATATATATATAAAGAGCGAAATACGTTCTGATCCAATTTAAACCAAACTGATCATTTAATAATTGACTGAATTATTTCGAAAAAGTGACTGTAATTTACGTTACTACACTATGCGCTCTTTGACAGAGAATGAGTTTATTCTACCGGTGCCTTTGCTATACGAGTCAGACAAAAGGACGTCCGCGAACGCCTCGGGCTCTTTCGCCATAATCCTAGTCACAGTTTTCTTTAGGTAACAGTTTTAGCTGATCAATTCTCTCTTAGCTGATCAACCGCCTTTGCAGATTAAGTCTGCTGTCTATGTTTTAATTACATGGTATGCCAAGAAAATACGGGGCAATATGTATATATGACAGCAAAATTTATCAGGCAACATGACAGACAAATATGAAAAATAAATCTAACAAATAAATATATGAGGTCAATATATCTAATAAATGTGTCAGTTAATTATGTTATATTTCCCAATGCGAACATGTCAAGTAAATCTAACATTTAGTTATACCAAGTAGGTATTTCAAATAAGTCTGTAAAGTAATATGTGTAACAGATTTGTTAAAGGTGCTAATACGATAACTGATAATATGTTAACGTGCTTTAATGACAACAATAAGGTTGCTTGAAATATATATCTGATGAACATTCTATTTTTACTTTGTTCTCAACGAAACGGTGCTACGGATGTGTAGCGTCATCTTTGCTGTCGATGCGCCGTTGTTGAGAATACAGTACGTTATGATGATAAGCAATATTCGACGCGGCATGAGTGCATTATGGCGCTGGTTCAAGCACCACAATTTCAGAAAAAGACTCTGCCCAAGCTGTTGCAAACCAACCAAAGTGACGTTCCAGGGTGGAGATGACGCACCGATGAATTACTAGCCACTTTATAGCATGATGAACTGATGAATTACTAGCCACTCCATCACGATATGTATCGATGAATAACTAGCCACTTTATAGCATGATGAACCAATGAATTACTAGTCACTCCATCACGATATGTACCGATGAATAACTAGCCACTTTATAGCATGATGAACCAATGAATTACTAGCCACTCCATCACGATATGTACCGATTAGTTACTAACAACTTCATAACGTTATGTACCGATGAATTACTAGCCACTTTATAGCATGCTGAACCGATGAATTACTAGCCACTCCATAACAATATGTACCGATGAATAACTAGCCACTTTATAGCATGATGAACCGACGAATTACTAGCCACTCCATGACGATATGTACCGATTAGTTACCAACAACTTCATAGCGTTATGTACCGATAAATTACTAGCCACTCTATAAAGCGTATTTTGACCGAAAAATTCCAGCAGCACTTTGCCATTGCACAGAGTTGTAAAATTGAGTGCGGATTAAAATAAGAACTAAAGAGCGGGATTTCATGAGGTTATAGTTTGGATACCAGTCAAAGATTGCACAAATTGCTATACCAGAATCTCCCATCAATATAGATTTATAATGAATAAAATCACGAAACAATTCTCGTTACTGTTGCAAGTTTTCTATATATATTGCTATCTAACATTAAAGGTTTATATGGTCAAAGTAGCAAGGGCATTAATATGGCCCGATAGCCCCATAGTTAACGGATCTCAGCTCAGCGGTGGGAGAGTAGCTGACCTAATGACGTCATATTCTATTTATAGAAACACCTGAATTTATGCTGACCCCGCTTAAAAATTAATATTTTTTTGCATCTGTACTCGTCTTTTGCGGACAGTGCTTTCGGGAAACCGCCATTTGCTAAAATGTGAGTCTATCTACCATTTCTTAAGGAAACACCCAGAGCTCACGACGGGGACGTTGCATGATCTATTTATAGCAGCACATTCCTGAATTTATGTTGACGGGGTTGTGTAAATAGGGGGTTGTAAAAGTGGTAATGCATGGTATAATTGTGTAAACATTTGAATAGAGGAAGGGGGTATCGCTTGCAATAGTGTACTAGTGGGTTCTATAGTTAAGCTGATAACATGTGCTTTGTCTTTAATCGTATTGCCTTTTGACATTGATTTTCATGGTGAGGGTAAAATAAAGAGGGTGAGAGGCGGAGCACTTGTAGGGTACAGTAGCGCACTGTTTAAAGAGAGGTTGGTTTTGAATGCGAGAGAGCTGACCTTGGACGGGGAATGGGTGCTTAAAGGGAAGCAAGAAAAACACGTATTTTCTTTTTTAAAATTTTATTGACACATAAATAATATTTACAATCTATACATAATATACACCCTGTCTGTTATTAATCACATTTGCGTTTTATACCATAAATCAGAGCATATTGACAGCATATTTTTGCAAACACACAAATGGCCTGACTCTTTGGCACAGCCAGTTATATGTTTATGCTAGTAATGAATGGGTTACGAGTGACAGTGACCAGTATCCCAACCAATTGACTATAATGATAGGTTCAATTAACACAGCGTTAAGCACACAAATGGCCTGACTCTTTGGCCCAGCCAATTGCATGAATATGCTTGCAATGAACGGTTTATGGGTGAATTAACACCGCGCCAGTGACCAGTATTACAATCAATTGGTTAGAGTGATAGGTTTACGGGTGAATTAACATCACGCCAGTGACCGGTATTACAATCAATTGGTTATAATGATAGGTTTACGATGGATTAACATCGCGTCAGTGACCATGCCAAGCGATAAACACACAAACAGCCTGACTTTATGATCTGATCATTTGCATGCCTCGTTTGCTGTGTTTAAGGTATATTTACAAATATGCAGAATAACCCCCATTTATATACTAATTACAATTACTATGCACATTATATATACAATAGTGATTAACATAGTTCAATGTCACATGCTTTAACCCAACTGTAAAATGCTTTAGGCCAATATAGCCACTTTACATAGTACTGTTTATTTTGTCCCCGCCCCCTTTCTTTAAGCACTTTTTCAATCTTAAACAGTTCATTGTCTTTCAAGTCCACTTTCTGTAGCTCCGCTTGGTAGAAACTGCCTGTTATAGGCTCATCATTATAGTCTTTGAGTCTATAAATAGGCACTTGTCCTCTTCTAAAGCGCTGGGCTATAGTAAAAACCTCTCCAGTCCATCTTTGATCATATTCACGACTGAATTTATTCCTCAGGTGAGTAATTCGAACTTTGTCACCCTTCTTGAATCTATATCTTGGTTGTTTTGCAGTGGGTCGTGGCTTTTTGCTAAAGTATGTGGCAAGGCGAACTTCTTCTGCGTTGTCGAGTGTGACGTCATTCGGAGCCATACCTATTGTTCTATGTATCGTTTTGTTGTATCCGTCGGCAAAACTCTGGAGCTGGTCGATATACTTGAAGGCATTTTTATAGGTAAAATACCTATATATTTTGGACTTGATTGTTTTAATTGCTCTTTCACTGATTGCAGCCTTGTTTTCATTTTGTGCAAATAGCTGTTTAATGTCTTGGGATTGCATAAGAGATTTTACGGCATTGGCACGAAACTCCTGACCCTTATCACTGCGTATTCTATTGGGTGTTCTTCCCTCATTAAAGATATCTTTGAATGCTTTGGCTACAGACACACCTGTTTTATCCTTCAGAGGGAGTAGCCATAAATATTTGGAGAATGTATCTACCACGACAAGTACATATTTAAACCCATTGTTGTCTTTAGAAAATTTCACCATATCCATGAGGTCAGCTGACCACTGGTCGTATATCCCAGCCACCACAATGGGAGTTCGTTTAAAATGAAGTCTATTTGGTCTCTGCAAACTATAGGGCTCTTGTTGTTGTAACCATTTCCTAATTTTATATAGGCTGAGATTGAATTTGCCATCTTTTTTCACAAATTGATACAGTTTTTTCGGTCCGGAAAAGCTAGCTGGTTTTGATGGATCAAAGTATATATCTTTGAGATACTCTTCCCACGGTGTCATTGCTTTGAATGAAAATTGTCACATATGTTGTGTACCTATATATTATCTTCACTTGTAATGGAATCTGTATCACTGGAATCGTCATCTTCAAATAAGTCCTCTAGTTGGCTTCGAAATTGGCGCAGAGCTAGCTTTATGGCCTGTTTGTCATTGTAGCCTTTCTTTACAATATCGTCAATGGTGGTTAAAATTTGATTGTGAATTAAACCGTTGCGCAGCTGAATCCAATGACCCAGTAACGTTCCATATCTCTGTAAAAATGTTATCATATCAGAGTCTCGCATTTTTACTCCTGCTTTCTCAGCGGCTTCTTCTTCTTCCATACCCTTACCGATGTATTTTTCTACCTTCTTGCGGAATTCATCCTCGCTTTCCTCTCTCACAGAGGACATTAATTCTTTAAAGACGGGCCACTCACTGTCTGATGTAAATTCTGTCTTTATGTCTGCCACTGGCTCGCCATCTATTTTGGCTTTCTTTGCCGGAACTGCTTCTGGACACCAGTTTTTTATATGCAGTTGTAAGTCGTGTATATTTTCAAACATTATTCCACACTCGTCACACGATACCGTATCGAATATGATATCACTTTTAAAGTCAAACGTCAAATGAGCAGAAGTATCTGTTTCGTCGCCTTTTGTAGCTTTTGAGACACCGTCTTCTTCCACTTCACCAAGTACATTGGTTTTAAATCGCTGTGATTCTGGTGTATTATGTTTGGCATCAATCAAAAGATATCCATGAGGTCTGGAAGTAGCTTTATGATACACATGTAAAAACTCTTCAAGGCGGCCAGGAAACATGAAGGTGCCTAGCGTCCTAATTTGATCTTGACTCATAGGCGACTTAAAAATGATCATATATTGAGTGTTTCTACGTTGTGTGGCTGAATTCTTTCCAGTAGGAAATAGATTCTGTGTTAGATTGATAACACTAAGTTTTCTGTGCGACGATCCCTCGGTAAATAGATCCGCAATTTTTGGATCGTTAGTGGTTGTTGACATCAGATCATCCAGTATAACGACGTTGTTCTTTCTCACATCAAAGAAGTCATCAGTATCTAGTTGGTTTGGAATCCCTTGAATAAATTCAATGTTTGGTATAGTCCTCTGCATCTCTGTGTACAAGGGCTGCCATCGTTTATATAATACAACGACCCTGTCAGGCCTTGGTTTGAATTTGTCTTGTTGCAAAATCTTCATAATCAATTACCTTTGCCTGATCCTGTCGGTGCTGAACAAGTTATAGTACAGGGGTGCTGGAAGATATGGCTAGGTGATTGCAGTAATTCCATACTAGACGGTGGTGGTGGTGGTGGTGGTGGTGGAGGTGGTGGTGGTGGTGGTGGTGGTAGTGGTGGTGGTGGTGGTGGTAGTGGTGGTGGTGGTGGTGGTGGTGGTGGTGGTGGAGGTGGTGGTGGTGGTTGTGGTGGTGGTGGTGGCCCACGTGACACAGTTTCCCTCTGGTTTATTTTTTCTGAATGCTTGGATTTCATGTGTCTCATCATTGCATCTTTTCTTGAAAAACTTTGACTGCATTTTGGGCATGTAGACATGTTGACAGTTCAAGATCAAATATTCAAATAAGCAGATATCGGTGTATTGCTTTCTTATAACACATGTTTGTGGTCACGTGACCTAATACGGAAGTTTTCTTTTTCTTCTAGTTGATCTTTTGATAACCGACTTGTTTGCTTCTTTGATATTTCGCTTGACTTCAGCTTCAGCCTGTTCTACCTGAGCCTGTGTTGGTGACACCTGTGTTATATTTGGTCCAGTGGCACTACCCTCTTGTTCCTTGTATTCTGGCATGTAGTCATGTATCACATAGTAACCCTTCTGTGAATATGGTATCTTGCCGTCAGCCATTTTGTCATAGAAATTTATCCACATTTGCTGTTCACGTGTATGAGACATGTTTACTCGTCAACATCTACACGTATACTAAACTAAATTGCAGACGCCGTCCTTATATATTGCCTGGAGGGAAATCCCCAAAATCTTATTTTAACACAAAAGCTTCATCCATCCAGGTTGCTCTATTTTCGTCTATGGCGGTCGTGTGGTGGTTGTGGTAGACTTGTTTGCTATACTAATACCCGTATGGGAGGGTGTTGTAATCATCTGTAATGATACGTTTGTCAAATACTATTTTGTATTCTTTTGTCTCTTCCGATGTAAGGAGTAGCTTATCTCGTCTCTGCCTCCTGATGACCGCATTTGTTGTTGTAACACTTCTGTCTGGATTGTCTATAATATGCTTCACTGTGTTAAAGTCAATCTTTAAAGCTGTCTTGAAATTTAAAGTAATACCTTTTATTTTCGTAATTGTCTCAATTCCACTAGGTTTGTGAATCTTCAGCGCATAATTCTTTGGACCACCGCTCACAAAGTGCGTAATTAACCCATCCGCTACTTCATCGGTTAAATCCCCTAAAAAGTCACCTAGGGGTAATGCTCTCTGGGTGTCGGCTGATGTGTAGATCACCGAGTCTGTGTCGTAGTACAAAGCTCTTGGTCCTAATTCTTCCAAATATTGGTACAGTTTGAGACGTGCTTGGGCTGTAGTATATGCTGCTATGACAACATTGGTCCTTGCATTATTCTCGACAAAACCTTCCTTGAACTTCCACCTCATTTCCACCATGGCTTCTGACACAAAATTGACGTCTGTGACCTCCTGGCTATCACTTGTCAGTATATCAAAATACTTCCCAGGCTCTTTCACATGCTCCAGCTGACACATGTTTGATCTCTGTCCGAACTTTCCCCAAAACAAGTTAAGCATTAGCTTAGCTAGCGATCTCAAGCCAGGGTTCTTCTTTATGTTGTTGTAATCCAGCATTATACCCTCCTTCTCATAATAAGTTGCAATATACATTCGTCGGTCTTCTTCCCTGTTACACCAAGCAGGCCACCCACTTGCCTCCTGTTTAAGCTTTAAGAAGGTGTTGATGTAGTCTGTAAAGAGACCGCCAGTCTTTGACATTGGATCATACTGTTCTGTTTCCTCAAATGCCACACTTCATAAATTGCGAGTATTTTATAGCCTTTTTCAATAGCCTTCTTTAACTCATCTGTTGTCCATTCTCCATGTAAAGCGCGGTGGTTGTCGTCATGATTGCAAGCGTTCGGTTTGTTTATTGCACATGTCTTGCACAAGGTAAAAATAAGCTTGTTGTTGATGTTGCTTGGTAAGACAGGTATCAGCAGATGTCGAGGAGGCAGTATGGTACACTTGACTAACCCTTCATAGCGCTCTATTGGTTTAAAATCCTTAAATATCCTGGTTGGATGGCCGACAGGATATTTCCCATATTTGTTTATGCACGGGTACAGGGAGGTGACGTCGTTGTACTTGATAGTTTGATCTGGGGTAGCTTCTTGCTGCTCTAGGATTTAGAGGTGCTACGATTTCTAGCTGGTTTACAAACTGTTTGATGTCTTCATCTTGTGCAATTTCCTTTTCCCATTCACATTCCCAAATGCTTCTATATGTATAACTATCATTTTCTAGAAACATCTGCTTCTCAGTAGTTGCTTGGTGAAGTTCCGCCATCGTTTTTCCATTCACTGTATTTACAGTACTCCTCGCAAAACATTTTGGACATCCATGCCAGAAACAGCCATGAAATTCCGCTGCTACTTTTTCGCCACTGTCAGTCTCATAAAATCCGTCTAGCTTGTATTTGTCGACTTTCTTTTCGCCACCATTTTTTGCATGTTGTATCAAGATATTTTCATTGTACTCTAGGTATTTCAACCACTGAATAGCTTTGACGGATTGCTTGTCTTCTGGCTTGTATCCTTGAGCCGGGATAAGAGCAATCGTGTTTTCCTCCAGGAAGTTTTGTCTGAAGACTTTCATACACGCAGCAGCAATTGTAATGCAGTTCTTGAAAGGATCCACGCTCGTGATCTCCTTAAACAGTTTTCTGAACTCTAGGGAAGCCCGTCTTAAGATATCGACATTTGATCTGCAATATTGTACCAACTCTTCTTGAAGGTTAAATTTGTGATTTCTGTTTTGCTGATACCACGCCATAAACTGTTCTCTGTCACCAGCCTTCATACTATCGGGATTATAATAGGACGCGTCAGGTAAGTGGCTCAGCTGTGCATTCTTGTTGTCGTCAGTATTGAACATGTGCGGAAAGTAGCCTTTGGTTAATTCATCAAACCCAAACATCTTCGGTAAATTCTTCAGTGCAGTAGGCAAAAAGTTGATGGAATCGAGAAATTTGATTCTAAAAGCCGGGACATCTATAGACATGTTTTTGCTACCATTCGGTATTATGTTTGGAATCACTGCATTATTGTACAGATATTTCACAATAGGATACGAGTCGTACCCCTTGAAATTGTGACAAAATACCAGTGCATTTTTATTTTGTTTAGAAAAAAGCCACTTGCAGAAATTGTCTGTTGTATCTTGCCCAGTAAATATGACCTCGTTGGGACCACACTTGGTGCACACACTTTTTGGGGTAATTTCACCATTCATACATAGGGTGCAGACCTTGTGGACTACACAACAGTTTGGTGTGTGTAGCATTGAACCACATTCTGCCTTGTTGCAGCTGACACATTTTTCTGTGACCGGGTTATTAAAATAACCCTTTTCACACTGTACCATTGTGTCTTGAGTGCATTCAAAGTCAAAAAAGATATATGTCTGCTTCTTGCTGTCCGGTTCATTATCTTCGATGGGTGCCATGTAGCATTGCTGCCCTGGTAAAAAGTACTCTTTACAGGTGTTACAATGTACTTCACCGCATTTGTGATTTTGTTTGTGTTTGTTTTTGTTGATCAGCTGGTCACACTCCGCGCATTTGTAATAAGTATTGCACGTAGAATTACCGCTCTCGCTGTGCTTCTGATGTAGGTCAAAGCACTCTGTTCCCTTGAAATATCTGCCACAGTCACCACAGTGTATCCTTTCTTCATCGATCTCTTTGTGAATTTTACGGCAAAGATGGCATGGTTTGTTGCATTCGTGCTTTTCTTTGTGATCATATCCTCTCTGGCATATATGGCAGTAGTAGCTTCTATTCAGGAAAGCTGGCATAGATGTAATGACATCGTAGTGGTTGCCATGATGGTACAAATATATCTTCTTATCATAGTCGGGTCCAGAATAAATAATACCATTAAAATGCCCGCGTGACACGATATTGATTTGATAGCCGGGCAGAACGGATTCAAACTTTTTGATTTCATCTATACCACAGTCTCCTAATGACACATCCGCTCTTTGGTGTAGGTCTTGAGGCAGTTCTTTCTGTATAAACCTTGCCTTGGTATATACTTTTATACAGTGGATGATTGTCAATTCTCGATTTTGCAGTGACAATAGCACGAGCACAGCAAAGGTCGTCATCATTTTGAATTCGCAAAATACACCTTTTCCCTTGCAAAAATTTCTCTAAATCGATATCTCCTGGCGTTGGCCCACTGCCTCTTGGTACTTTTGCGTGTAAAATATCAATTTCAAAACTGCCATCAAGAACAAATTGTTCAAACGACTGCAAAACTCTTTGTATTTCCCCCAGGAAATGGTCAACTGTCAATTCTTTTTTCTTCTTAAATGGGAGTTGTATGGGAAAATCCAATTCGGAGCTCTGAACAGCCATTCAAATTAGGTCGTTGCCAGCAGCATGTTTGGTCACTTCTTCTATAATTGATGTAAAAAGCGTCTTCAAACCTTTGACGATTTCTTTAACATCTCTCACTTCTAGCTGTTTCACAGTGGCTTTATAAACCATGTTGTTGGTATTGAATTTTGCACTTCTCCATTCCCGTATTTTATTGAGGTCATAAAATTCCTGGGGAGATTCTTTAAGCTTTTTAGGAGCAGGCATTTGTTCGTCTTATGGAGGTCGTTTACCCCCTGTTTGATGGTGCATACGTCTATGGCGTAGAAGGCTGTCTTTGCGGGTAAATGTCACCCCACAATCATTGCAATGGTGAAAGCTGAAATCAACATGTTTCAGCATATGTCTGTTTAGTGTATCTTTCCTGCCAAACGTTTTATTACAAACGTGACACACAAAGGAGTTGGGCATTGGCTTGGAAAATATTGTTGTCTGCAAAATGAAAAACGGGTTGTCTTAATAGAATGTTCTAGATGCGGTTCTGAAAACCCTGTATTACAGGAACACGTGACAATAACATTACCTCAGTCGGGTTGAAAATTAGACATTAGTATTCTTTGTCTGGTAGAGTCTAGCTAGTCAATACACTGCAGAGGTATTTATAATCTCAACTCCCCTTATACGAGGGTTAAGTTTAAAGACTAGCAAAAAACTGTGGGGTAATCCATAATGCCGATATGCAAATACACATACTTAATTTTATCCTTTGAAAGCTGAGATATTCTTTTAGTAGGAAGTCCTTGAGATGTTGCTGCTTCTAAACACATAATGAGGATTATTCACGCGTGTTTACCTTCTTTACCCTTCTAGCAGGGTTCGGGGAATTTCAAAGGGGAGGGAGGGGACGGTAGGGAGTGAGGGGAGAGGTAGGCAGGAGGGAAATTGATTTTACACCACGAAAAAGACGCTACCACACAAGTTATGTGCATGGGTAAATACGCATCACAGCAAAACAAAGCAGCTTTTATTATAAAAAATAAATAAATAAATAAAGTTTTAGAGGGGAGGGGGAAGGGGGAGGGGAGGGGAGTGGGCGTGGGGGGGGGGTGACCCCGTGTACTGTATGGTGAACAAAATAACTGGGCAAGCAAGGGGAAAAAAACTAGATATCAAACTTTATGCCACTCTCTGTGTCAATGTTTTCACTAGCCTTCATAAAAGGATGCTACCACACATCAAGTTGCAGGGGTAAATACGTAAATACGCAAAACAGCTTTTATTTAAAAAAAAGGGTGGGGACGGTGGGGGGGGGGTGGGAGTAAGGGGAGGGGAGGGGAGTGGGCGTGCAAAAACGCTCTGTTTTTAAAGTATCAGCTGCCGAACTGAATTCCTTTAACCTATTTCAAGTACACATTGATAGTGCATAGCACACACACATACAAGCCCGTTACACAACGGGGGAATAACAGGAGCATTTGGTGGGGGGGGGGGGTGAGGGACAATTGCTCCACACTATATGTTGATCATATGTCAAATACATATGTCTTTGCAACAATGATCAGCCTACGTCAAATACATAAGCCAAATGAATAGAAACACAAGGTATCAAGCTCTGTGCCACAACCTCCTCAGAGACAGAATGCAAACACTTGAAATGTATGTAAATTTCAAATATTCCACTATGATTTGCGAGTGAGACATATTCCTCCATTTCTTTTTAAATTATTTGTTGATATTGAACAACCAAAGATATAATCGATTGATTTTTCTCTGTAAATTCAACAACTTGGTTTCGTAGCAAGGCAAAATAAAAGTTTATATTTTTTCTAAATCTATTTTTAACTTTATATAAAATGTACAATTTCTTCGTTCCAAACGGTGTACAAGTTACCTTCTTCTTTTGTTCATATTCCACCCTCAAACTCTTCTTTTGTAATGCACATTCCACATCCATCAAACTTGACAGCTTCACAATAGTGTTGCGCAATGTTACAAGGTCACAGCGTTGCAAAAAGTGGCAAAAAAAATGCAAAATGTTGCAGAATTTTATGTCATGAAAAAACAGCAATAGACTACTGGTCAATACAAATCTGGTTACAGCAAATTAAAATAACTACAAAATCGTTTACGCAACATGTAAATAGAACTACAATGAGATGCATGCATTTTTCTATACAGAAATGATATGGACATTTTTCTGTACAGAAATGAATACTTTAAAAAAAAAAATAACAGATTTTGAATCTTTGCATACATTATGCTCTATGCATTGGAACATTAATTGAAATTGCTTCAGTTACAACAAAGATTGAATAAAAGTCAATCATTGACAGTAAAATAACTTGTTTTCTATAAATAAAAATAATAGACTTTAAGCCGTCTTCGATTGATAATAAGGCTAAACATTTTTCAGTGAACTTCATAGCTTTTACACTTTGAGCCAATGGTTTATTTAACTCTGTTTTATTTGATTCTATAATTACTATAATTTTTCTGGCCACTTCAACAACTTTTCTTTTCTTTAAAAATGTTGAAGATTTCACAAACAACACAAATCAAGACCTCCTAATTTTACAATTTTTACAATTGCAATTTTGCTATTTTAATTGTTTATTAAACACTTTCTGCATCTTATTCATTCAAAATAAGTTGTTTCAGATTATACAGGTCAGGTTGATTTAAGCTTTATTCCAAAATGATATTGTTTTAAGACTTATTATCTTGTTTCAGTTAAAGCAGCTCAAAACATAAACTAGCATGCACCATTTTCAAGAAAGTTGAACTGGGCCCGGGTTCCATGAGCGAGGCAGGCTGCGAATTCCAGCTCGCACCTGTTGATATACGTCACACCATTGGTCCCACAAACTTGGTTGATTTCAAGCACGCATTCCTTGACACAGGGAGCTTCTCTGACGCCACGTGATGGATCTGCCCAATCAAAACAAAATATGTGTCTATTTTTTTCGAAACTTTCTGAGACATATCTATAGCTATTCTGTTTCCAAGTAGTAAGAAATATTTTAAACTCTTTAAAAATCAGACATCCTAAAATTAGTTGATTTTGCAACAAGAAATTTGAAGATGAATGCCAAAAGTCACCGCGAACGTACTGAAAAAACACTAATTCAGACGATTATGCTAAAACATTATTGTAAGCGTACTGAACAAAGCATTAATGCAGAGATACTGAAAAAGTATCGCAGACGTTCTAAAAACATTAATGTAGACGTACTGAAAAACAACAAAAAAGCACTAAACCAATAATAGTACATTCATAGACCTAATAACACATTTCATTAGTAGGTATCTAATGGGCACCTGTGTGTCATTATTGTATCTAATTTATTTTATGTGCATAATCTATTTTAGTAATTTATTTTTATCTTAATTAATTCATAAATTGTCGAGAATCAAGAAAAGACCCTCATTAAAATTAAATTGCGACTAGTTAATCACGTCTGGAAAAGTCGTATAAAAGAATACGTTTGTAGCATTTCTTAAATAAATTAATGGCATTACAGCACTCTCCTTGGTATTGTAGCTTGGTATTGTAGCTTTCATAAAATGCAGAATATATCTTTAGGCTCTAATTGATTTTATGAGTTGAAATGATGATATTTTCATTTAAAAATATTCTGAAATACATTTGTGATGTAAAGCATGTCACGGCAAAGACTACAACTATATAAACTTAGATTCTTCATTTTAAATTTTAACAACAGACTTCAATTTTTTTAATGCAAGAACACTACTAATGATTTTACTTACAGTTAGCAGAGAGTCTGCCAATGAGAAAGGCATCGTTACTTGTCATCGTAACTATCATCACCAGCACGCAAAGCAGAAAGCCTTTTTTCCCCATTTCTGTGCAACAAACTGATGATCAATTGAATATTCAGTGTCGAATTTACCAAGTGTGGGGTTGGATATAAAAACAACGCCTTTTATATGCGGTAAATAAAATGAAGTGCACATTGAAGTGTGTATTTGTGAGAGTAAATGTTGTTTTTTTACACGGCTTAAGTTTCTTATCTTATCTCGTAAGATAAATCAGACCAACATTGTCAAGGTGATAATATGGTTCTCATGGGATTACAAAAAAATTAAAATATTCTGAAACAGTCATTAAACACAAGGCTGTGAGATGCATATTGATCTACTTTGAAAGATAAATAGTAATTTAGATGCGCAGAAGAAATGCTTTAGTTATTAGTCAGAATCACAACTTTTTTGTCAAATGTTCAACTTTCAAGTTTCAGCTTTCAAAGCGAATGTGCCATGTAGCTTTAAAGGATTTAATAACGGTTAGGAATCGTTTTTATCGCATTTTATCAGACCTGCGGAAATGGCATTTCATATATCAGGGCTGAACAATTTTAAAATATCCTTATGGGTCAGGAACTGTAGAAGATTTTAAATAAATAAAATAAATATTTTAAAATATTAAGTATTTTAAAATGTCTTTTTTATTTATGTCATATTGTTTTCAAAATCTTGGTCACATTTTAAGAAAAATGGGTATTTTCGATTTACTTTTGTAGTTCACGTTTATGGATGCCCCCCACTGCACTGCCGTATGGTTTACGAAATAGGGATTCCTAGAACAGCAATGGTCTAAATAGAATTTTTTCGCGATTAGCAATTAAGTCATAAGTCAAAAAAAAAAAAAAAAAAAAAAAAACTCTCATTCTTCTTTACCAGTTTGACGAAAGGTTTCACTGCAGTGATTAGACAATAAAAGAAGAGAACTGTTGCTTCCGTGAGGGCTCCCACTGAACATCATTTGTTTAGTTTGAAATCGAGTAAGACTAAGAATGCAGCTGTATTTACATGCCTTTTAATGTAATATTATGACAACTTCCAGTTTTCATATTGTTATGTTATAGTGGTTTAGTTTAAAAATGGAAGATTTTGTTTTTTTGTTTTTAGGGAATTTTATTGTGCACAGCCATATTCGAGTATGCGCTGCGTGGGCATAAACTATAAGGGGAACTTACAATACAATATATATATGCATCTTTCACAAACGCGACGTTTTCTAACAATAACTTTGCTTATCAAAAATCACGATTATGACGGAAACAAACAAACATAACAACTTATAAATGAGTCACGACCATCTATCAATATATCAAATTCGCTTCTAAGTTTAAAAACACTTCTCCAAAATAGGTTCATTTTAATTTAAATTTATCTTCAGGTAACGTTTGCATGTCTGCGTAATATCGTAATTTTGCGTTTCTAATAAACACGTTCTCGTGAAAATTTTCCTCATTGACTCTAAACTGATATATATGGTATTTTATTAACAAAGAGAGGTTATCCTCTGTAATATTATCTTTTCCAAGTAAAAAATCCCATTTCTCAAAATTAAAAGAATTTAGCTTCAATATGCTTAAGCATCTTCTTATAATTTCTCTGGCTTTTTGACAGTCCCAAAAGAAGTGTATTATCGTATCCGAGGTGTTACAGTACTTACATGCATCGGATTCTAAAATTTTCCAGTCCATTTTCTTCTTGTTAGTTGGTATTATATTATGAATGAGTTTCAATTGCAGGGCCAAAAGATAGGTTTCTTTAGTACATTTTCTGCAAAGTAGCAAGCTACGTAGAATCCGTGATTCTTCTAGCATACCTGCATTCGCCCAGAACACAATACTCACCGGAGGCTCTACAATTTTATTTATCAAGACCATGTAGTAATCTTTACACTTAGCTTTCTTTATGTTGATTAACGAGTCACGTATCTTAAAAATTGGGTCAGAGCAATCCACTTTATAATTATCTGTAATGTATCTATTGTTTTCTCTGTGTTTTAACCATTTGCCGATAGATATTTTAAGACCACTGTACAGTAAAAAATTGACACGCAAGTCATATCTAGCTTGGAGCTCTGTCAACGAAAACACTTTTTTATCTTTACTTAATAGGTCCTTAATATACAGTATGCCTTTTTCGTGCCAGTGCTTCCAGTAGAGTGACCTGCCGTCAATTGTTATTTCTTTATTGTTCCATAATACACCACTGTATCGGTCTTGGTTATGCAATTCACTAAAATAGAGTAACATCTCTTTATAAAAGGAGGATATTTGAAAACTTCCAGCGTCGAAATTCGAGTGCAAAATAAGGGGCAATCCCCCGTATTCGTCAAATTCACTATGTATTATGGCATTGCTAATGTTTTTAACCCACAGTCTAGACAACCATGCCAACCTTAACGATTTTTGCATAACAATTAAATCTGGTGATCGAATACCCCCTGCATCAAAGTCCCCGACCAAGGATTTATGCTTGATCTTACTGGGTTTATTGGACCAAATGAAAGCATTTATCAACGACTGGGCCCGGGCCAGCTCTGCGCGTGCACAAGAGACGTTACTCAAGCTGTATATTAAATTTGACATTCCCATAGTTTTAGATATGTTAACTTTCAGTGTAAGACCCCTCTGACTCCATAAATTCAAACGTCTTGCAAGTTTTGTTATCTTATCCAAAATGTTTACTTTGTTACACTTTTCCGTTGCATGACCTACTTCGATACCAAGCATATTGAAGCTACCCGAGGCAACCTTTAAATTAAAAACAGGCTCCGGTTTTGTTCGCCATGGCCCTATATATACCAGCAGAGATTTTTCTATGTTAACTTTCAAACCGGAATATCTCGAGAAACGCCTCGTAAGCTCTAACACATAACCGAGAGAGCACACGTCTTTTAATAAACACGTTGCGTCATCTGCAAAAAGCGAGATCTTATACTCTGAATTCGCGAGTTTTAGGCCTGTGATGTTCTCTTCACTTCTAACTGATTGGGCCAGAGGTTCAACACATAAAATAAACAGCGTTGTCGACAATGGACACCCTTGTCTAATCCCACATTGTACTTCGAACCAGCCACACGAATAACCATTGTTTATAACAGTGCTAGAGATATTATTATAACATGTAGCTACCCATCTCCGAAACGAAACACCAAAATTAAAATATTCCAAAACTTTATGCATGAATTTCCACTCGATACTATCAAATGCTTTTTCGAAATCCAAAAGCAAAAGTAGACCTGTCTGCTGTTTCTTGTTTACTTTATTAATGACATCCTGGATTAGCCTAATGTTTTCTCCTATGTAGCGTCCCTTAACAAAACCACTTTGATTCTCGTGGATCAGTTTTGGCAAAATATTTTCTGTTCTTATTGCTAAGGTTTTAGTGAGGATTTTGTAGTCAACATTTGTGAGGGATACTGGCCTCCAGTTTTTAATAAGCTCTAGATTTTTACCACGTTTTTGCAGAAGGGTTATAATACCTCGCCTTTGGGACTGCGAAAGCTCACCTTGTTCAGCAGCATAATTAAACGTCTGTATTAACATGCCCCCTAATTGCGGCCAAAAGGCTTTATAAAAATCCGGACTCAAGCCATCACAACCAGGGCTTTTACCGTTCGACATGCGATCCAAAGCCTTTTTACATTCGGCTACAGACACAGGACCTTCACAAAATATTCTATCTTCCTCTGAAAGCTTTTTTATGCCTCGAGAACTAAAAACTTTATCGAGATCCGTGTTGTTTATATCAGGGTGTGTTGTTTGATATAGTGTACAATAAAATCGCTCTAGCTCACGGAGGATAAGAATGGGATTTGATATGATGTCATTATTAACTTTTAATCGATCTACTGGAAGATTATTTAAGATTTTAATTGCAATTTTTAAATCACTCACATTTCTTAGTGATTATGTATAATAACCGTAAATAGCGGATATTAAGGGGCGATAACAGGAGATTTCCGCACTTATAAAGTTTAAATGCCCAATCCAACCGATGAATAATTCATACATTAAATTAGCTGCAAGTGCATTTATAAATTAATGAAAACTGGACTTTTTTTTCGTTTTGGGCTGCAACTTTGTGTGGGGGGTGGGGGAGGGGGGTTGTGGGGGGAGGGAAAGAGTGTTTGGGAGGAGGGGGGTTGTTGGGGGAGGGAGTGGGTGTGTGTGGGGGGGGGGGGGCATCTATAGTATCTTACGGGTCACAATGCATGTCCATTCTAAGGCCAGACGTGGTCTACACGGAGTTCCAATTTCGCTAAAAATATGGGGTCCGCACTTCCTACAAAATGGAGGGTTATTTTGGAATTTCACTCCGCGTTTAGTTAAAAAAGGGCTATTATTTAAAAATTAGCACTCAGCGTTTGAGGTGGTTTTAAAAACCCATGGATCCGCCTCGTCTAACGTTTGGTTATAAGTTGAGCGCCAATTACGCCCCATACCTATTGCTATGAAACCTGTCAGACCGGGTGGTCGGCCACAGACAAAATTCCTCCCCTCCCCTTTCAACCACATCCCCCTCACCCCCTCCCCTCACCCTCTCCAAAAAATGTCCTTGTTTTATGTTTGTGCGCAATCTATGGGCAGTGTTAAGCCACTTTGTCTCCAAGTATGGCGAGTATCATCCTCGCGTTCAAATGTCAATGTTTTATAATGCATCCTTTGGGTCAAGGCCGACATAGCTAGTATGTGGATAGTGTCTTGATGTCCAGCCAGTAATGATGCTGTAAACAAAGTCCTTAGACTCAGCAAACACTTCAACTCAACAGCTCAAGCTATTCATAAAGTGGTGAATCCAAAATAGCTTTTGGCGAATTATCGACGACGGACTCACCATGGTGCCGGTAAGCGTGTTTAATATATCCAAGCGAACCGTGAATTATATAAAGGCATGTAAGAGATCTATGAATTATATACGAGCCTTAAACATCAAACAATCAGTACTTCAGAAGCATTCCCATCCCACTCATGTCTTCACCACCCCCTCTCCATGCCTGGCCCTTCTCACAGAACCGTATTAGTAGGGTAAAAAGGCCGGAATCAGCTCACTTTGTGACGTCATACTGTCTGGACCGGAAGTGTGGAATCAGCTCACTTTGTGACGTCATACTGTCTGGACCGGAAGTGTGGAATCAGCTCACTTTGTGACGTCATACTGTCTGGACCGGAAGTGTGGAATCACCGCACTTTGTGACGTCATACTGTCTGGAAGTGACGTCATCATGTCTGGAAGTGACGTCATCATGTCTGGACCGGAAGTGACGTCATAGTGTCTGTTTGTTTCTATCTGCTTCAGTTTTTGGATGGAGCGCGCGCGCGTGTTGGGATGACGTCATGATGAAGGGTAAACGTCACAGCAGAGTGTGCGTAAACGAAACGTCATTTTGTTTTCGTAATTTGAAATAACGGACTTCCGTTGAAGTGTGGAACTTATATTTGTAAGATGTCGCCGTTTTAACTGTGTAAAAGTGAAAAAGAGGAGTAACTTTCGTTATAGTTGACCGATTTGAATGAAAATTTCACTGTTTGATTCAGTTTTATATCTAGTTTTGTTATAAAGTGGTCACAGGCTATTTACACCGGTGGCTATATGCATTTTAGTAACATGCCGCCATTTTAACTTTGTAAAAAGTGAAAAATTGAGATAACTTCCGTTATACTTGGTCGATTTACATGAAAATTTCACTGTTTGATTCAGTTTTATGTAAAGTTTTAACATTAAGTGGTCACAGGCTATTTACACCGGTGGCTGTATGCCTTTTTGTTACATGCCGCCATTTTAACTTTGTAAAAAGTGAAAAATTGGCATAACTTCCGTTATACTTGGTCGATTTACATGAAAATTTCACTATTTGATTCAGTTTTATGTAAATTTTTAACATTAAGTAGTCACAGGCTATTTACACCGGTGGCTGTATGCATTTTTGTTACATGCCGCCATTTTAACTTTGTAAAAAGTGAAAAATTGGCATAACTTCCGTTATACTTGGTCGATTTACATGAAAATTTCACTATTTGATTCAGTTTTATGTAAATTTTTAACATTAAGTAGTCACAGGCTATTTACACCGGTGGCTGTATGCATTTTTGTAACATACCGCCATTTTAACTTTGTAAAAAGTGAAAAATTGGCATAACTTCCGTTATACTTGGTCGATTTATATGAAAATTTCACTATTTGATTCAGTTTTATATCTAGTTTTAACATTAAGTGGTTATAGGCTATTTACGCAGCTGGCTGTATGCCTTTTTGTTACATGCCGCCATTTTAACTTTGTAAAAAGTGAAAAATTGGCATAACTTCCGTTATACTTGGTCGATTTACATGAAAATTTCACTATTTGATTCAGTTTTATTTAAATTTTTAACATTAAGTAGTCACAGGCTATTTACACCGGTGGCTGTATGCATTTTTGTAACATGCCGCCATTTTAACTTTGTAAAAAGTGAAAAATTGAGATAACTTTCGTTATACTTGGTCGATTTACATGAAAATTTCACTGTTTGATTCAGTTTTATGTAACGTTTTAACATTAAGTGGTTATAGGCTATTTACACCGATGGCTGTATGCATAATGTGACATGTCGCCATTTTAACTTTGTAAAAAGTGAAAAAATGAGATAACTTTCGCTATAGTTGGTCGATTTGCATGAAACTTTCACTGTTTGGTTCAGTTTTATATCTAGTTTTTGTTATAATGTAGTCATGGGCTATTTGCGCAGCTGGCTGTAGGCTTAATTTGACATTCGCCATTTTAACTTTTTAAAAAGTGGAAAAGTGTAATAACTTTCGTTATGGTTAACCGATTTGAATGAAAATTTCACCATTGAATTCAGTTTGATGTCTTAGTTTTACAGTAGTTTGTGCATAGGTGGGTTATTGGAATGGCGCGCGCCCACCATTCAAACATGTGTTTGAATTATTTTTTTACGTCAAACTATTGTTCAACAAGTTGTTTAGCAATTGTACAACAATTGTTTAACAAGCTGTTGTTCAACATGTTCAACATGTTGTTGAACATGTTCAACATGTTCAACATGTTCAACAAAATGTTCAACAAGTTGAACATGTTCAACATGTTCAACAACATGTTCAACAACATGTTCAACATGTTCAACATGTTCAACATGTTCAACAACATGTTCAATAAGTTGAACATGTTCAACATGTTCAACATGTTGTTGCACAAGTTGAACATGTTCAACATGTTCAGCATGTTGAATATGTTCAACTTGTTCAACAACATGCTGTTTAACAAGTTGTTCAACAAGTTGTAGTTCAAGCAATGAAAAAACAAGACATATGTTGAATAG
Source organism: Protula sp. h YS-2021 (assembly GCA_949752745.1). Lineage (NCBI taxonomy): Eukaryota > Metazoa > Annelida > Polychaeta > Sabellida > Serpulidae > Protula > Protula sp. h YS-2021. The sequence goes on along the minus strand of OX457031.1, from coordinate 63,484,177 downwards.
GTTTATTAATACATTTAAATACACTTAAATACACTTAAATACATTTAAATAAATACAGCTTAAATCTATAACAATATTATAACATTTATTGATTTACAAAGTCTTTATTATAATGTTTAGTCAAATAAGTCTATTTTTCTTCATCTGCTTCACTCTGTTCACTGGAATCCATATCACTTTCTTCGTCACTGCTTTCATCTTCCTCCTCCTCATCTAGAAGCTCTTCAAAGAATGCATCGTTTCTTCTTATAGCCGCCTTTAGTGCCTTTGAATACTCGTAATGTTTTTCATCAACAAAGTAATTGAAGTCTTCTAAAATGGTTTCATAATGTTCGTTTTGTTGTAGACGTTGGGCATATTTGAATAGTCTCATAAACAGTTGTTTAAGTCGACGCTTATAAATGGGTCGAAAGTCATCACTTGCTATTTCACGCGCATCTTCAAGCCCTTGTTCTTCATATTCTGAAACCTTTTCTTGAAATTTCTTATCATATTCATCGTAGACTTCTTGAACCATATCATACCAAACAGAGTCTGTTTCTGACTCACTTTCAGAGTCTGTTTCTGACTCACTTTCAGAGCTGCCGTCATCATCACCCTCAACACAATGTTCCATATGTTTGAACAAAGCTTCTTGACTGTTGTATAACGCACCACATTCTGTACAAGCCTGTGCATTCTTTTCAGTCATGTTGACGCTTTGACTTTCCATAGAAGACTCATCTAAAGTTTCAGTGACAGGTGGTTTTACAGGGTTTTCCATATCTATCTCCAATTCTTCTTCTTCTGAAGTGTGAGCATTCTTTAAGTGCCTTTTAAGACTTTGTGGCCAATTGTAAGATTTCAAACAAATGTTGCATTTATACATCCTTTCGGTTCAACATGCACTTTTCAAATGATGAAAAAGTCTTTAAACATAGCCTTATATACAACTTGTTGAACAACATGTTGAACATGTTAAACTACAACATGTTGAACATGTTCAACATGCTTAACATGTTCAACATGTTGAACATGTTCAACTTGTTCAACAACATGTTGAACATGTTGAACATGTTCAACTTGTTGAACATGTTGTTGAACATGTTAAACATGTTCAACTTGTTCAACAACATGTTGAACATGTTGAACATCAGCTTATTGAACAATTGTTGTACAATTGCTAAACAACTTGTTGAACAATAGTTTGACGTAAAAAAATAATTCAAACACATGTTTGAATGGTGGGCGCGCGCCATTCCAATAACCCACCTATGCACAAACTACTGTAAAACTAAGACATCAAACTGAATTCAATGGTGAAATTTTCATTCAAATCGGTTAACCATAACGAAAGTTATTACACTTTTCCACTTTTTAAAAAGTTAAAATGGCGAATGTCAAATTAAGCCTACAGCCAGCTGCGCAAATAGCCCATGACTACATTATAACAAAAACTAGATATAAAACTGAACCAAACAGTGAAAGTTTCATGCAAATCGACCAACTATAGCGAAAGTTATGCCAATTTTCCACTTTTTACAAGGTTAAAATGGCGGCATGTTACAAAAATGCATACAGCCAGCTGCGTAAATAGCCTGTGACCACTTTATAACAAAACTAGATATAAAACTGAATCAAACAGTGAAATTTTCATGTAAATCGACCAAGTATAACGAAAGTTATCTCAATTTTTCACTTTTTACAAAGTTAAAATGGCGGTATGTTACAAAAATGCATACAGCCAGCTGCGTAAATAGCCTGTGACCACTTTATAACAAAACTAGATATAAAACTGAATCAAACAGTGAAATTTTCATGTAAATCGACCAAGTATAACGAAAGTTATCTCAATTTTTCACTTTTTACAAAGTTAAAATGGCGGTATGTTACAAAAATGCATACAGCCAGCTGCGTAAATAGCCTGTGACCACTTTATAACAAAACTAGATATAAAACTGAATCAAACAGTGAAATTTTCATGTAAATCGACCAAGTATAGCGAAAGTTATCCCAAATTTTCACTTTTTACAAAGTTAAAATGGCGGCATGTACCATTATGCATACAGCCAGCTGCGTAAATAGCCTGTGACCACTTTATAACAAAACTAGATATAAAACTGAATCAAACAGTGAAATTTTCATGTAAATCGACCAAGTATAGCGAAAGTTATCCCAAATTTTCACTTTTTACAAAGTTAAAATAGCGGCATGTTACAAAAATGCATACAGCCAACTGCACAAATAGCCCATGACTACATTATAACAAAAAACTAGATATAAAACTGAATCAAACAGTGAAAGTTTCATGTAAATCGGTCAACTATAACGAAAGTTATCCCACTTTTTCACTTTTTAAAAAATTAAAATGGCGAATGTCAAATTATGCATACAGCCAGCTGCGCAAATAGCCCATGACTACATTATAACAAAAACTAGATATAAAACTGAACCAAACAGTGAAAGTTTCATGCAAATCGACCAACTATAGCGAAAGTTATCTCATTTTTTCACTTTTTACAAAGTTAAAATGGCGGCATGTACCATTATGCATACAGCCAGCTGCGTAAATAGCCTGTGACCACTTTATAACAAAACTAGATATAAAACTGAATCAAACAGTGAAATTTTCATGTAAATCGACCAAGTATAACGAAAGTTATCTCAATTTTTCACTTTTTACAAAGTTAAAATGCCGGTATGTTACAAAAATGCATACAGCCAGCTGCGTAAATAGCCTGTGACCACTTTATAACAAAACTAGATATAAAACTGAATCAAACAGTGAAATTTTCATTCAAATCGGTCAACTATAACGAAAGTTATCCCACTTTTTCACTTTTTACACAGTTAAAATGGCGGCATGTTACAAATATAAGTTCCACACTTCAACGGAAGTCCGTTATTTCAAATTACGAAAACAAAATGACGTTTCGTTTACGCACACTCTGCTGTGACGTTTACCCTTCATCATGACGTCATCCCAACACGCGCGCGCGCTCCATCCAAAAACTGAAGCAGATAGAAACAAACAGACACTATGACGTCACTTCCGGTCCAGACATGATGACGTCACTTCCAGACATGATGACGTCACTTCCAGACAGTATGACGTCACAAAGTGCGGTGATTCCACACTTCCGGTCCAGACAGTATGACGTCACAAAGTGAGCTGATTCCACACTTCCGGTCCAGACAGTATGACGTCACAAAGTGAGCTGATTCCACACTTCCGGTCCAGACAGTATGACGTCACAAAGTGAGCTGATTCCGGCCTTTTTACCCTACTCGTATTCAACAGCCCCACTCCTTCCCCCGTCCCGTCCCTGCTCCTCAGTCCCGTCTGCACCACTTCCCCCCCCCCCCGCCCCTTTCTCACAGTTCCGTCTTCACCCAACCCCCTTCCCCCGGCCCGCCCCCTCTACAAGTCCCGTATTCATTCCTTCCCCCACCCCTTCTCACACTCCGCCCCCCCCCCCCCCACCTCGTCGACCGGCTCGCACCTGCTCCTTCCCAGTCCCGTCTTTACCACCCCCACCCCCCCCCCACGCTCCTTCTCTCAGTTCTGTCTTCATTTCTTGCCCCACCCCCACCGCCCCATCCCCCGCCTCTTCTCAGTCCCGTCAGCACCCCCCCCCCCCCACCCTGCCGTATTATGAATGATGCGTATTAAAGCACGACGCCACATTCTCACTACATAAATCTGGACTACAAAAATATGAAGTCAAAGACCGCATTCAGTTTTTTTTTTATTGTGATATCAATAACATGAAAGAAATGAATCGGTAAACTAAAGAACAACTGTACAAGTATTCTGACAGAAGTGACATGCCAGAGCGAGTCTTGATTCTGTGCAGATTTCACAAATATCAATCGCATCATACAGAAAGTGACACCCTTCCGTGAAAGCGAGTCTTGAGTTTTTTTCTGTTTTTTTTTTCCTTTTTTTTAACTGAATTTCAAACACATCAGATTCTAGAAATTCACCGGTTTTTTTTTTTTTTTTGAAGCACTGCATTTGCAAACAACACCAACGTCATCAAGAACAAAATATACTCAATTCAGCATAACTCATCTTAAAAATTATTTTTTTTATATATATTTATTTATTTATTTTGATTTATTTGTTTATTTTTATACTGATCAAGCTTTGTTTGAAAGCGACAACAATGAATACACTTATTAAATATAAGTTATTATTATTTTCTACAAAACAAAGTTTGATTTACTTTCTTTGAAAGCGAAACTGATTTCCTGGACAACATTTTGGATTTATACTATTCCTCCCCCCTCCTCCTCCCTTCATCCCCGGGGGGGGGGGGGTAAAACGTTTGGCATTATACCCAAAGAGACACTTCCAAATCTTACAGTAATAACATCAATCTTCGTCCTATGTACAATGTTATCCCTCTTCTGCCCCCCACCCCCCTCCCTCCACAAAAACCAGCCTCCACAGTCTCTAGGGTGGAGGGTGGTGGGGTGGGGATGGGGGTATGACCATTCTTTACCAGGCTTATGAGCAAAAAGAATATTGAAAGCTAAAGATTTGGCTACAAACTAAACCTACACAGTGGGGTAAGAGGTACCCAAAAAGGTACGAAAAGGCAAAGGTGCTGCTTGAATTCCCATCCCCCTCCCCCCCCCCACCGTCCCCCCTCACCTTCCAACCCCACGACAATTTTCACTCACAGCAGGGTGTGAAACACACTTAGAATTCGAACAGCACTACTCTGAACACTTTTACACGGAACTCGGACCCACAATTATTTTTACACATCGAACCGAAGCACCAGGCACCGACTGTACACACTATCACGCATTTTCTGCGTCATTACGAAAGGGTTTGTATACTAGAGTTCGCAATTACCATCAGATTTCCATTTCGGGTATTGTTTGTTTGTTTTGTTTTTTTTCTTTATTCTTCGTCTTTTTTTTACTTTTTTTTTTTTTTTAATTCTGCGTTCACATCTACCCCGCTCCTCCTCTACCCACTCCCCCCCTCGACCCCTCCACTGATGTTTACGGATTGTCCTGCAGGATTGGGGCGGGCGCGGGGCGGGGGGGGGGGGGGGGCGCGGGAGGGAGGGGAGGGGGAGGTTGAAATCGGATAGCAGTGAAACTGTCTACTGCAATTCAGTGAACTAAAAACATGGCGATTTTCCTTCGATTTTTATTGACTTGATTGGTATGACACGGGATCAGGAGGACCGAAATTTTCGGTGACCGATTGCCAGCCCTAGTACAAACCGTCGCAACAACATCACCTATTCAGTCCACAGATCCAACCAACATACAGACTACAGAAAATGTCCATTTTTTTTCTATTTTTTTTTCTTCTTTCATTTCCTCCTCAAGAAGTCACAAAGAAGTTTCAGAAAATATACACACTTCATTTGCAGTCTAAGATGACTTCCCCTTGTAGTCTAAGATGACTTCCCCCTGCAGCCTTAGATGACTTCCTCTTGCAGTCTCAGATGACTTTTACTTGCAATCTGCACATCCTGTATACAACACTAAAACATGTGGCCAATTTGTTGAGAATCTAGAAGTGGCTTATAAAAGAACTACCAGCAGTTTATCTCTCTCAACCCCCACCCCCCCCCCCCCCTGCCACCTCCCACTATGTCCTCATCTGACACGTCCGTGGTTTTAGGCTGAAGCGGATTGCTTGGGTGTTACTCCTTGCACCAGATCCATGACCTTTATAGCAGCATCCGGGATTCGTGTCCCTGCAAAGTCACACAGCAACAATCTAGTTATTGTTTGAACCATAAATAGTACGGTAAAAAAAAAAAAAAAAAAAAAAAATACGAGAACCTTAATCTAAATGCTACCCCTGAGAAATGTTCCCTGATGCCAGCTAAGAGAAAGTTTACCCCACGGAAAAGTTACCCCAGAGAAATTGTACCTCAGATACTTATTACCCCTGAGAAATATTACTCCAGAGAAATGTTGGCTCAATGAAATGTTAGCTCAGAGAAAGTTTACCCCACGGAAATGTTACGCTAGATAAATGTCACCTCGGATAAATGGTATTACCTCTGAGAAATATTACCCCAGGCAAATGTTACCCGAGAGAAATTTTACGTCACAAAGCTCTAAACTCCGCATCAGTTTATCTTTATTGCTGATGTACTTGTTCACTTTACATTTATTTATTTATTGCCCTGGAAGTGTCAATGTTAATTACTTATTTCCACATTTTTCGCGAACGCCACGAATGCATGGCGTTTACGGTACCTTTCCACATTTTTCGCGAATGTCACGAATGCGTGGCGTTTACGGTACCTTTCCACATTTTTCGCATACGTCACGAATGCGTGGCGCTTACGGTACCTGGTCCAAACACCTCTCCCACCCCTGCCTCGTACAGGAAGTCATAGTCCTGTGGAGGTATCACTCCGCCGCACACCACGATCACCTCCCTGCAAAAAAAGTAGTCCCGCATCCAACACGCGATCAAGCGGCATAAAATAGTTCCGGATAGAGCAAGACAGATTTCACCATTACGCACTGTCAGCCTTATTAAACAAAGTTAAGAACTATTTTTTCTCTACCTTCCTTCGCAATTCGAACGCGGAGAAAAAAAATTCCGCGTTGCTCAAAGAAGAGAAACATGATGAAATCCAAGGTCCATAACCGTTTGCTTTCACCAGTACCGCTGCAAACATAGACTTGACTTTACGACAATTAAACCAAAACCTTTTTCCAGCAGATTAAATTCCTTTTTGTTGTAGGTATTTGCTTATTCTCAGTCACAAATCTGGAACCAGCTTGAACATTTTCCTGTGAGCGCCGATATCTCCGCCACCCCCAACCCCCATACCCCGTACTCACGACTTGGCTAGGTCTTTGAGCTCGTGGCACGAGGGTCGCACCACCCTCCCCCACTCCCCTCCCTCCACGTGACTTTTGCTCACGGCTAGCCCACTCGCCAGGGAGCTCCCCTCCCCCACCACCCATCCCTCACCCCTTCCCACCACTGACAGCTACTCACGGCTTTTCCATATCTCTGACCTCTTTTATGAGATGACCTGCCGCAGGAAACTCATCACATTCTCCTCCCCCTCCTCCCCCCTCCTCCCCCCCCCCCCGCTGACATCTACTCACGGCTTGCCCATATCTTTGAGCTCCTTGATGAGCTGTGGCACGAGCGTCTTGTGGCCCGCCGCCAGGGAGCTCACGCCCACGATGTGCACGTCCGCGTCCACCGCCTGCTGCGCGGCCTCCCGCGGTGTCTGTTCGCCAAAAGAAAAGCACAAAGAAGACGATCATACAAGAATCCCACAATCCCCTTACTTCCGCTTTATTTCATCATAATCATAATCATCATAATTCTCTTAATCATAAATCTTGTGAAAAACAACTCCTCATCTGTGACTATCGGCCGAGAGTCAGATTCTCCGTCCAGCCAATCACAAGTATGGCTCTCAGTTCAACCAATCACAAATCTGGCTCTCCGTCCAACCAATCAGAGGTCTGGCTCTCCGTCCAACCAATCACAAGTCTGGCTCTCCGTCCAACCAATCACAAGTCTGGCTCTCCGTCCAACCAATCACAAGTCTGGCTCTCCGTCCAACCAATCACAAGTATGGCTCTCAGTTCAACCAATCACAAGTCTGGCTCTCCGTCCAACCAATCACAAGTCTGGCTCTCCGTCCAACCAATCACAAGTATGGCTCTCAGTTCAACCAATCACAAATCTGGCTCTCCGTCCAACCAATCAGAGGTCTGGCTCTCCGCCCAACCAATTACAAGTCTGGCTCTCCGTCCAACCAATCACAAGTATGGCTCTCAGTTCAACCAATCACAAATCTGGCTCTCCGTCCAACCAATCAGAGGTCTGGCTCTCCGTCCAACCAATCACAAGTCTGGCTCTCCGTCCAACCAATCACAAGTCTGGCTCTCCGTCCAACCAATCACAAGTCTGGCTCTCCGTCCAACCAATCACAAGTCTGGCCCTCCGTCCAACCAATCACAAGTCTGACTCTCCGTCAAACCAATCACAAGTCTTGCTCTCCGTCCAGCCAATCACAAATGTGGCTCTCCTCCAACCAATCACAAGTCTGGCTCTCCGTCCAACCAATCACTAGTCTGGCTCTTCGTCAAACCAATCACAGGTCGGGCTCTCTGTCCAATCAATCAGAAGCTTGGCTGTCCGTATAACCAATCAGAGGCCTGGCTCTCCGGCCAGCCAATCACAAGTCTGGCTCTCCGCCCAACTAATCACAAGCCTGGTTCTCCGTCCAGTCAATCAAAGGTCGGGCTCTCCAACCTGTTTTACCTGGAGAACATTGGCATTATTACAGAACAGTTTTCCTACCGGACTTACCGCAAACAGTGGTCCGATATCGACATCAAAGCCAAGGTCAGCGAAGGCGGTGGCGATGACCTTGCCCCCGCGGTCATGGCCGTCTTGACCTACTTTCGCCACCAAGATGCGAGGGCGTCGACCCTCACTCGCCTCAAACTCCTGCATATCAAAGAGAAAATATATACATAACAAAAGCTTATAGTCAGTTCTCTCAAATACTTTCTCTTCCAGACATATCTCCAGAATAAAATTACTGAACTTTTTTTTTTATATTTTTCAGCAAGAAAATTCGGATCTTGGTGATTAGACTGATATGCAGCTCCAGCTTAACGTCTTCACACTCTTGTCATTGACCTGAAGGGCACATAACAGTTTTTATTCAATCTGACAAGGTTATATCTATTTGCTATGGCACATTTTTTTCATACCAACGAAACGAACAGTTAACATTTGAGGTCACCTTTGTTCACCTGTCGACACTCGCCTCTATTCGCCTGGCGACACTCACCTCCATTCGCGTGGCGACACTCACCTCTATTCGCGTGGCGACACTCACCTCTATTCGCGTGGCGACACTCACCTCTATTCGCCTGGCGACACTCGCCTCAATTCTCCTGGCGACACTCACCTCTATTCGACTATTGACACTCACCTCTATTCGCCTGGCGACACTCACCTCTATTCGCGTGGCGACACTCACCTCTATTCGCGTGGCGACACTCACCTCTATTCGCCTGGCGACACTCGCCTCAATTCTCCTGGCGACACTCACCTCTATTCGACTATTGACACTCACTTCTATTCGCCTGGCGACACTCACCCCTATTCCCATGGTGACACTCACCTCTATTCGATTTGCGACACTCACCTCTATTCGTCTGGCGACTCTCACCTCTATTCCCATGGCGACACTCACCTCTATTCGATTTGCGACACTCACCTCTATTCGTCTGTCGACACTCACCTCTATTCGCCTATTGACACTCACCTCTATTCTCATGGCGACACTCACCTCTACTCGCCTGACGACACTCACCTCTATTCCCATGGCGACACTCACCTCTATTCGCGTGGCGACACTCACCTCTATTCGCCTGGTGACACTCACCTCTATTCGATTTGCGACACTTACCTCTATTCGCCTGGCGACTCTCATTTCTATTCGCTTATTGACGCTCACTATTCGCCTGGCGACACTCACCTATATTCGCCTGGGTGACACTTACCTCTGTTCACCTGGCGACACTCACCTCTATTCGCTTGGTGACGCGCTCTAGTTCCGCCGCGTCGCCATACTCCGTCTTGTAGGCGCCGCTCACCATGCGATCCGTGGCCACGTGTCGCCCGTATACCTGTGTTAAAATCGTGATAGATCCCTTACTCCACGACATCCCTGTTTTACCCTTGTACGCAGTTTCCATAACGACACAGCAGACAGCCCTTTCCACTTCTTTACCAGGATAATTTTATCGCACAGATTTGTTTTGTTTCCCAAAACTCTCAAATTTAGGAGAAAAAAACACGAACAGGAAGCGATAGGCTTCAGTTTTCCGCCCTTAGCGACACAGAATTTTATTTTATTTTATTTTTTTTTTTATAAAAAAAAAATACACACATAAAGCTACAGGTAGTCCCCGCCATTTTTTGTTTTTGGTCGTTTTTTTTTCTGTGCGCACCTTCTTGTTTCCCAAAATTCTCAAATTTCAGAGAAAATAATACATACATAAAGTTATAGCCCGAATTTTCAGCCCTGTGCGACACAGGATTTTTTTTTAATTTCATTTTTTTTAATGAAAAAATACACGCATAAAGCTACAGGTATTTCCCGCTATTTTTGTTTTTGTTTGTTGTTTTTTTTTGTTTGTTTGTCTGTTCGTTTTTTTTTCTGTGCGCACCTTCTCCATGGCGTCCGTGACCTCGCCGACGGTGGCGCGGCATCTGGCGGCCTCGACGCTCAGCGCCAGCAGGTTGCCTGTGCCTGTCTCGCACGCCCGCGTGATGGCGTCCAGGGATGCACGCCACTTGTCCGCGTCCCGGTTCTCTCTCACCTGGCGGAGTCAAAAAAAAAAAAAAAAGACAAAATTGCCCCGGCTGGCGAATATCAAAATGTCTGAAATACAACCACCGAACTACATGTGTGTAGGACGGTAGTGAGGGGTGGAGGGGTGACTTACCTGATTGATCCTGGCGATCTGCTTCTCCCTGACGGTCGTGTTGTCGATGGCGAGCACCTCCACGGCTTGCTCCTCCGCCAGCCGATACTTGTTCACCCCCACGATCGTCTCTGAAAGGAAATCCAGGGGCTGGTGAAGAACAACAAAGAAGGACCAACCTGTTTTTTTGTTTGTTTGTCTTTTTTTTGGGGGGGGGCGGGAGGGGTTTCCTGCTCTAAAGACATGTCAGTTACTGTGTTTCACACCACTAGCTACAAGTTTCCAGCACATACATCAAGTTTGGATTAAACCTTCATCTCTCCATCCCCACACTGCTCCCCCTGCCGAACCCCCCCCCCCCCCCACTGTCACCCCCTCCAACCCACCCATCAGCCTTTTCCTCTCCACATTTACTTCCCCGAACAGACCGCGCCCCCCCCAACGCCACCTCCGCTTCCCCCCCCCCCCCCCACCCGCTACCCTTGACGTACCGAGCCCGCTGTCAATCTAAGCCTGTCGCTTAGCAGTAGACTCCTCAATGCGCAGCTTGGGCATGCTGCCTCCCCCCTCACGCTCCCTCCGCCCCCCCCCCCCCCGCGCACCCGCTACCCTTGACGTACCGAGCCCGCTGTCAATCTTAGCCTGTCGCTTAGCAGCACACTCCTCGATGCGCAGCTTGGGCATGCCTGCCGCCACCGCTTTCGCCATGCCTCCATCTCCTCAATCTGTGCGCATGCGCAAATGAACAAAATAAACACAATCAGCATGTGCTGCGAAAACGCCATCAAATTCCTCTTTTCGTAGATACCACTGTCATTTTTAACAAGATTAAGAATGAAAACCGTTACACATAATTCCACACCTGATGAACATAGGTGAATAATGTTTGAATTCATTCATCATTTTTTATTTTAGTTTATTTAGTTTATTTATTTTTTTTTTATTTTCCAGGCTTTCAAGCAGCTGTGGTGAATTTTACTGAGTTTTTTAAGGGTTCGAATTTTAAAAAATAAATAAAAGGGTTTCTCGGGACCAATATTACGAGACCAAATTTCATTAAAACGTCAAAATACAAACAGTGTGACAAAGTACCTTGGAGATGCACAAAACAAGAATTAGATAACACAAAAAGTTTTTACGAAACGCAGTTCTTCCTGATTTTTTTCCAACGACCATGTTCTAGAAAGCATCTCAACAAAATCCAGAATAAGGTAGCCAGTGAAACTGGTTATTGTCCCCCGCTCGATTTATTCGAACCCTGCCATATTCGAACCCGGCCTAGAATGTTATTTAAAATGAACGGTTTCACATTTCTAATCGATCGGTCACTCCGTTCTCATTTAAACAAGTGGAAGCCAACAAAAAAATTGCGTCCCGCAAAATTGCCATAATTTCGATACTTTTGGTTAGTCCTGGCCAATATTCGAACTCGGTCTAACCTTTTAAATATACTGGAAGCATTCAATTTCAAATCTACGGGACAAACCTTTTTCTTTCTTTAAATAAGTAGAATACAAGGACGGACAGACGGACATACAGACAGTCGGACCATGTTTGGCACTTGAGAACCAGTGTCTTCAAACTGAACGTCACGTTGACAGCCAGATTTTTTAAATTTTTTTTCAGGGCTCGAATTTATAAACAATTTTATCACATCGTGACAGTGAATTGTAAAGTAGAACTTGATTTATTAAAATGTTTAAGTAGCTTCGATCATTGATTATGTTCGCACCAAGGTATTTTTTCTTTTTTCAAATAACCCTCAATTTTTCTGACCTTGTAATTACAGGGTTCGCGTTGGCGGGGCTTTTGTCCACTTTTTGGGCGAACCTTGAATTACAGTTGAAGGTTAACTATATTCTAAATCGTGTGCTTTATTAGGCTCTCTTATTCCATATGATGCTCTGAATATGCATAAAACAGCAAATTATAAGCATTTAATTATGCTATATTGAATAATCTTAAGATAAAGTACATGCGCATATCTCAACGACAAGATTTTGGCCGTGGTGACAAGTTTTTGGAAATTGGCCGTCACGATATCGACTCCACTTTTTTTACCAGTCGACATCCATGTTGATCCTAAAAGCAATGCTCTTTAAACTGTTTTGTCCAGTTTTTACTTTAAATTTTCAGTTGGTCCATTTACAAAAAGACAAACTGAATGTGCTCAGATTAGCACTGTCAGACTTTCTTGACTGAGAAAATAAATCTAAATAATATTGTGTGGATAAATCGTATCTGAACTGCAGCAGATATAGAATATCAGAAACGTGGCTATCCACCTTTCCCTAGTTTTTTTTTTAATTTATTTTATTTATTTTATATATTAGTATTTATTTTTACTTTTTGGTTTAGCTTTATTTAGTTTTCAAAGACGTCATTGCTCCTTTTTAGGTAAAAGACAAACGGTCCTTGTCAGTCTCACATTCGACGTTATTTGTACTAGTTTAAAGCTTTTCTGCGACAGCCGAATCCAGGAGCACTACTGTGCTGGCGCAGGTCAGCCACAGTGGCACAAACAGCTAATTTAACTTATCATAATAAGTTTTTATACTGCTGTGCAAAATAAAAGAGAATAGTGTTTTGATATATCATTCCTTTATACTATTATTCAAAATAAATTACATTAAACTGCAAAATTACACTTTCAGGATCACATATAAACTAAATAAATGCAAGACAGAAAAAAGCGTTTTTCACATCTTACAATAATAAAGGCTTTTTAAGGGATTTACTGGATGTTTTACAAACTTTTAAGGGTTGGTGAAAAAAAAATTTAAGGGTTTTTGGAGGGGGAATTGAAAGCCTGGTTTTATTTATTTATTTTCAATAATTGGGATTTAGAACAAGGCTGGGCAGCGTGACGTCACCTCGTCAATGACTTGTAGAGCGGCCTCGTAAATCTCATTCGTCAGACTCTCCATCATGTAAGACCCGCCCCACGGGTCTGCCACCTGTCAATCAAAGTATACGTCACTACCATGCTCATGACGTCACGCAAATGTTTTATTTTTAAAAAATAATTTTGACTGATGGCAACAATTTTAATGACATGGGTCAGTTGTTGAAATCATGCAGATGACTTTTCTTTTACTAATTTATTTCATATCTGTAGAAATGACCTCTGACCCCTTACCTTCGTGACCCTTGAGTCCCCATGGTTGATGATGTGCGTGTTTCTCTGACCTCTGACCCCTTACCTTCGTGACCCCTGACTCCCCATGGTTGATGTTGTGCGTATTTCTTTACCCCTGACCTTCGTGACCCCTGACTGACCATGGTGATGATTTGTGCGTTTCTCTGACCTTTGACCCCTTACCTTCGTGACCCCGGACTCCTCCTGGATAATGATCTGCGTATTCCGCGCTATCCGCGCGCTGAAGGGCGTGGGCAGGCCGAGCGCCTCGTCGAAAGAATTCGTGTGAAGCGACTGCGTGCCACCGAAAACAGCCGCCATCGCTCCGACTGTCGTCCTCACTATGTTGTTGTAAGGGTCCTTAAAAACACAACGGCCCACATTCATGTGTGAAACGGCCATAAAAACACAACGACCATATTCATGTCCGAAACGGCCTTAAAAACACAACGACCATATTCATGTCCGAAACGGCCTTAAAAACACAACGGTCACATTCATGTGTGAAACGGCCTTAAAAAACACAACGGTCACATTCATGTGTGAAACGGCCTTAAAAAACACAACCGCCACATTCATGTCCGAAACGGCCTTAAAGACACAACCGCCACATTCACGTGTGAAACGGCCTTAAAAACACAACGGTCACATTCATGTGTGAAACGGCCTTCAAAAACACAACGACCACATTCATGTGTGAAAGGGCCTTAAAAAACACAACGACCACAATCATGTGTGAAACGGATTTAAAACACAACGGTCACATTCATGTCCGAAACGGCCTTAAAAACACAACGGCCCACATCCGCGTCTGAAAGGGACATCACTTTGCATTGCTGCAGGACTTAAGCAAATGCTGTGATGTGATTAGTCGATTCTAAAGTCACTTATTTTAATGTTGACCGGAACAAAAAAAATCAATAGATATTGCAGGTATTTGGTATCGGAGTCATGTTAAATCATACAACAATACATATTTTTTGACTTATTTCTAGTCAACATGAGGACAGTGTTTAACACTTTCGAAAATATTGAACACAAAGAACAATATCTGCTAATCAAAGTACCATGGAATGGCATAGCCTTGCCCATTTGACCTGAACTTGCGGAACGTTCTCTACCGCACTCTTAAGGGATCACATCAAAATACATGACAAAACTCCCAACAATTTAATATGCTGAAATATGAACTGGATGATTATCGGCTGAGGTTTAAAAGTACATGTAAACTTTCGTTTCAACCTGAGAAAACAAACAAAAACTGATTAATACCTGCTCAGTCAACGTCCAACCGGAAGTTTGGCTGTGACACCTCAAGGTCATAGAGCGTTGTTTTTTCGGGTCAAAGTTCTTCTTCATCAGATGCGCCCACAGCTTCCGCGCTGCCCGCATTTTGGCTATCTCCTACCAAAAAAACACCACCAAATGGACTGCCCCCTCCTCCTTCCCCCCCCCCCCCCCCACCGCTGCCCCCCCCCCCCCCCCCCCTTCCCGCATCCGACCACTTTAAGGTCAAACAGAAAGTCGGTACCCGATCATTTGATGAATTTATCAGAATTTATGAGAATTTATCAAAACAGTTTCTGTACAGAACACGTCTAATTCTCCATTATGATATCTGAAACGACATTTTCTACCTCGCAATATGAATATGTGAAGCTTTTTAAGGGTGAGTCATCTGGCATTACCATGTACAAGTTCATGCCGATACCCCAGAAAAACGACAGCCTTGGCGCAAAGTCGTCGATGTCCAGCCCCGCCTTAATCCCTGTCAACAAAAACGTCCACGTCACATTCGTGACATCAACTTTTTTTCCTTTGGTCAAAAAAAAAAAAAGCCAAGGCAACCAAAAGACAGATAAAATACAGATGAACGTGCATTTGCTAAACTATCATTACTTTTTATTTATTTGTTTATAGGCATAAATGGATCGATAAAATCCCTCTCAGTTTTCACCTATTTTGTGAACTGTAAATGTGTTAAGAAATGTCTTACAAGAGAGTGTAATAAACTGTTAAGAAGGCGGTGCTTTTTATATTTTATCGTTTTTTTTTTTTTTTTGCTTTTTTTTTGAGGGGGGTGATTTAAATAAAAAAAATAACATATCCAATTTAAATAAAAATAATCATGATTTTTTTATGAAATTGGATTTTTTTTCCACACTTGCTCCTGTAGGTGCTAAATCTTCCCTCCCCCCTCCCGCCCAACGCCCCCCTCCTCCCCGCCCTCACTCACCGGTCCTGCAGTATTCTATACCGTCCGTTATGGTGAAGGCTAGCTCCAGAACAGCATTAACCCCCGC
>OX457031.1:63400573-63468089 GCA_949752745.1 Protula sp. h YS-2021 | reverse complement strand
TAAGACAAAAAAGTGCTAAATGTTATTTTAAATTCCTTAGAAATCATTTTGGTAGGCAAAAAAAGAGTAATGAATATAAAAAAATGGCATTTGAAGTGTTTTGTATAAGTGTGAAGCATAGTCCCCTTAAGTCGGTTTACACACTATATATATATATAAAGTATGGATACGTTTCATTACGTCATAATGTTTATTACGTCACAATGCATCTTGCTCTCAAGTGTTCGTTTCTTTGAAAAAATGCCTGTTTACAGTGCTAAATTATCCTTTTCTTCAATTTCGTGCTAAACCATGTATAAGCATGTTGAGCAGTTAAGGAAAAAAATACTGGTTGCTATAATATTTTTAAATACATAATATATAGCGGATCTTAAATAAAAATGGCTGTTTTCCCCGGTCTCCTTAAAGCTGATTTTTTGGCACTAATGTTTATACAAGGTATAAAGTTTAGGATCAAATTGAAAGCTTGTTATCAAGTTTCAACAAACAAATTTAATTTTAAACCAAAGTATGTTATATTCGCTATGCCATAAAATCATTCGTTTTTTGTTTGCTGAGTAGTTTCGTAACGTTTAAACACGCTAAGAATTAAGGAGACCTACTTTTGGTCTCCCTAAATTTTTGGTCTCCCTAATACTGGTTTTTTAGCAAAAATGGTCCCCGTATTGCTGGAGGTACACTTCTATATATATATATATATATATATATATATATATATATATATATATATATATATATTAAAGATACGTTTTTGAAATGTGAAATGGTACAAATTTTCGATGTGGGAGTTTTGAAACTGTCATTTTACGTGGAGGCAAAACAAATAGTTCAAGTGCATAGAAACTGGTGAAATAAACATCTTCTGTGATTGAAAGCAATTCTGTCTCATCTCCCGCGCAGCTCTAAAACGTATTTCAATTTACTAATGCGGTTGCCTTTTGAATAATACGGACTTGTATGCAGGATCCGAGGCTCATAACATATCAAGTTGACCCCTATTAGCTGACCAATGGAAGGCGTCATAGCTCGGACGGAGAGATATACAAGGAGATAAACATGAAACTGTATTCGTAATTGGCGAAACTGAAAATGTGTTACATTGGTGTAGCCACGTTTTTACAACCGGGTAGCCAAACTTTCGTAACGATGGGGGGTGGGGGGGGGGGAGGGAGGAGGTGGTAGGCAAAGGATACCATGGCCCCCACTCTGAAAAGTTGCGGGGGGGGGGGATTCTCGGTGGCAGTTATGTAATGTAAAAGCCAGGGTTGGCAAAAAGCGGCCAAATCTAGATTTTGCCTTGCCGGCGGCAAAATCTGTCAATTATCGGGAAAATCTGGTCAAATCTGGCAAAATCCGGCAAAATTTAAAATCATCAATTATCGACAGGTTTTTTTATAATTGGGGAAACGGAGTTTCTAACTTTCATAGGTATAATAAAAAGGTATTCAGTTAAACTTCTGATTACTAAACATCAAAACACTGTATTCAACCAGAGATTAAGAATGCGTGCTTGGGCGAATAAACTAACTAGATTTACTACATTTCAAGAAAAATAGATATTAAAATTAAATGAACAAAAAAATTGCTAAAAAAATTGGGCGAAAAAACCAGATTCTGCCAGATTTGGCCAGATTGGGCCACTTTAAAAGATTTTGCCTTGCCAGCCATTGCCGGGCAAATCTGGCCGGCCAACCCTGGTAAAAACAGTGTTTGCGCCGGAGCCATGCAAGTCAACCTGACTGTCTTATTATAAGCAATGATAATCTTCTGCAGCTAATAGATCAAATTACAATTTAACCAATTACGACGTGCTGTTCAATTTGAATGTTCTTTGTCTCGTGCGCAGCAACTTAAGAAGCAACGGACTCAGAGCTAAAATTGACGCACAAATCTTGCGTCTGTTTGAATATAGGCAGCAGGGATAACAGTCCCTCGAATATATACACATATATATCGAGTAATTTCACCTTTAGCAAGGTGTAAAATATAAATGTGCAATATCAATAAAACTGATTTAAACTCAGCCGTACACTTTATAATTACAGTTTTTAACAACCCGTATGCTGTTTAAAAATTTTATTAAAAGTTTTAACCAAATTATAATTAAAGTTTTATTAAAAGTTTTAACAAAATTCTGTTAGATAAACTTTATCACTGTGGTATAAGGGGTACTGTTATTAAGTGTATTCAAAGTTATTTATGTAATAGAACGTAATTTGTGAAATTTAATAATACTGCGTCGGATAGCTTGTTAATTAAGTGTGGTGTTCCCCAAGGCTCAATTCTAGGCCCACTTCTCTTCATATTATATATAAATGATATCTGTAACATATCTAATATTTTGGACTTTGTTTCGTTCGCCGACAACACGAATTTGTTTCCTTCTGTTTGCTTCTGAGTTTTTGTGTTAAAATAAATGAAGAGTTAATCAAATTGAATGATTGGTTTAAACTGAATAAGCTTTCATTAAATGTAAAGAAAACCAATTTTATTGCATTTCCCAATAGATCCTTCAATAATAATGTAAATTTATATATCTGCTATTAAGATAGAGCGCGTATATTCAAGCAAATATTTGGGAGTGTACATAGATAGTAAATTGACATGGAAGTTTCAAGTTGATCATATAACTACAGTCGAATCCATTTAAACAGACATCGCTTTAACCGACATATCGTTTTAACAGACATGTTTTCACGGTCCCGAAGGATTTACCCCATTGACCCCCATTATATAACGTCGGTTTAAACAAATATCGTTTGTCCGACGTAAATTTTGCTGCCGAACAAATATTTTCAGCCCCTTTTTTCGACAAATAATGATGATTGACGGATCCCTTTTGTACGATATTATACCTATTGCAGGGGTGCACTTAAGGTACCAACTTGGGGATGGACATTCAGCTCACCTTTTTCAAATCGAATTCACCTTCGCCAAATTAACCCTCTTACTATAACTGTAACTTAATTTGTTTATTGCAAAAATGGTAATCTGTTATTAGGTATTAATCGATACGCGCACAATTATGGTGTGTAAAATGGACAAGTTGAACGAGTGTCGTCACTGTTCGCGTTTGTCAAAAGGATAGCTGTTCATTTCACATTCCCCTAAATCAAAAACAATTTTGATTTGATTTTATTATAATAATTTTTGCCTAAAATTCACCTTCGTCAAATGGATCTTACCTTCGCCATGGCGAAATGCGAAGGTCTTATGTGCACCCCTGGCCTATTGTCATTTCACTGTGACGTTACACATTTGAGCCATTGTTTCTACTAACATCACAGAAGTTAAGTACACACAGAAGCCTATTCATCAGTACTCAGGCCATTCAAAGGATTTCAAAGATGTTTGGGTTTGCGTGTAATTGCATTTCGACTGATAAATGTTGTTAGATATTTTGATAGAAACAATCCTGAAAGTATCAAGAGTGTAATATCATGTATTATGTTATACCATATTAATAAAATATGATATGGATACAGTTTTTCTTTCTTACGAGTTAAAACAGCCAGTACCTTTTAACCGACATATCGTTTAACCCCCATTTTTTGCTCAGTCCCGTCGATGTCGTATTAACGAGATTTCACTGTAGTAAAATGTCTAAATGCCTGTCTATACTGTGCAAAGCAAAAAGCAAAATTAATTGTCAGTGCTTACAAACTCTTTATTGTACGCTTTTTCTAACTCATCTAACATATTGCTGTGAGGTTTGGGAACTCGCTTTCCCAAACAGCTTTAGAAAAGGTGGTTAAACTTCAAAAAGGGGTATACGACTTGTTTGAAATTTGCGTAAATATGACCATACAAGCGTTCACTTTCGTAATTTAAATTTGTTAAAATTTCAGGATTTGGTTCGACTCAAATTAGTCGTGTTAATGTATAAGGCTAAAAATGGTTGTTTGCCTGCCAGCCTTAATGATCTTTTCAGTCTGAAATCTTAGTTACAGCTAGAGAAACAAGGATAAATTCCAAAGAAAATAGGTTAGAACGAATTTGAAATCAAAATGTGTGAGTGTATATGGCATAAAATTGCTAGAAAGTATTCCAAGTAAAATCGTGGAAATGACTAGCATCTACTCGTTTACGACTAAACTAAAAATACATTATTTGGAACAATATTAGAGCTATTTCCTTCTGTTAAATTTTTGTGTTCAGGTTGATAGGCTACATTATTGATAGCTTGTATTTATTGAGCCTTGTTCTTTGTATGTGTGACCCACATTGTGTGTGTGTGTGTGTTTTTTTTTGTAGATAGGCGAAACAGTTTTGTAAGTCCGAAAGGACTTGGTCGCTTTGCCTATTCCTTCATCGAAATTATAACTGTTAATGTTCACTTAAATTGATTTGTTCCAAAAGGAATAAACTTTATCTGATCTTAACAAATAGTTTCCAGTTTCAATTTCTTTTATGTTCCAGGTATGAGCTGTTTTTGCGACATTTCTTCTATATTTTTCTATCATTTCTTTCAATTTTTCAGTCGGAATTCAAAATTCATGCTCATTTTATTCGAAACACCAACGTGTGGTTTGGCCTATTTCGAGTGCATTAAATAAAGCAGATTCATATTCGGCATAAATTCCGATTCAATTAGTCCTCATTTGGCGATAGGTGACAAATGAAAATTGTTTTCAGCAAAGGATGATGTTCAATTTGATTTAAAAAACTCGTACTCCTCTCACATGCTCGTAGATAGTCCCAGCGGACCCTTTCTACCTTCCTAGGACAGAAAGGGTCACAGTTCCTTCAATAGAAATGACCATTGATCTCAATTTTCGAGGCTCTGGATCTTCCGGCGCACGTTCAAGGACATCGAGGCTCGAACTGGCAGGCTTTTTCTTTAAAAGCACACTGAAAAGTACCCTGGCGCATTATTTTCGACCTCAGCGAAACTCCGAAACTAGAGTAAAGCGTGGTTTTGCACCTGTGGATTCAATGTTGTTGTGGGCGATAATGAGGGGTTCGATATCCTGATCTCAAGAAAACACACATTTTTTCAGTAAAAAATTGTTATCTGACCATAAAACTTGTGCGCCATAATTTATAATTGGGCCATTTATGTGTAGTCCTAGATGACTCTTGCATCCCAGCAAGAGTCTTAGTTCCTATAATATAACTTGTCATTGATCTCAATTTTTCAGTCTCGGCGCACAAATGGGGCTAATGGCGTTATTTTAGAAAGGGTGCATCACATAAATAACCCAATTATAAATTATGGCGCACAATTTTTATGATCAAATAACAATTTTGTAATGAGAAAAATAGATGTTTTCTTCAGATCAGAATATAGAATTTCCCATTATCGGCCACAACAACAATGAATCTGCAGTTGTAAAACCACTCTTTACTCCACTTTGGAAGTTTGGACGAGGTCGAAAATAGTACGCCAGGACACTTTTCAGTGCGTACAGGCTATTGACACGCTGGCATATATACAAGGAAATGAAAATCCTTATTTACACGCCAGAATCAACCAGGTTTGTGTAGTAGCTCACGTGTAAATAAGAAGCTTTTTAACCATATTCGCACGCCAGCGAGGGACAACTTACATGCTGACGTGTAAATAAGCAATATTTCAGTCTTATTTGCACGCCAGCGTCTCAATTTGCACGCTGGTGTGTAAATTAAGGCGAAAAATTTGCTTATTTGCACGTCAGCGTGCCAATAGACAAGCCCGTGCTTATTGACACGCCTGCGTGTAAATAAGCAAATTCTTTCCCTATTGACACGCCCGCCCGGCGTGTCAATAGCCTTTGCCTTTTCAATGTGCTTTTTAAGAAAAGGCATATGCTACTCCGAACCTCGGTGTCCTGGAACATGCGCCGAAAGATCTAGAGCCGCGAAAATTGAGATCAATGGTGATTTCTATTACAGGAACTGTGACCCTTTCTGACCTAGGAAGACAGAAAGGGTCCACTGGGACTAATTTATGTGATACACCCTTTCTAAAATAACGCCGTTGGCCCCAGCCGTGCGCCGAGATTTGAAAATTGACATCAATGACATTTCCTATTGTAGGAACTATGACTCTTGCTGTCATAGGAAGACCGCAAGAGTTATCTAGGACTAGCTCGCAGCAAACAGTCGTTTCCTGGAGCTACGTGAGCGTTTAACACTTTGAAGTCCGCAGTTCATCGGCACACATAACGGGCTGTTAACGATAATCATCCATGGAAAATACCTTTGTCAAATTGATAGAGAGTTTATTTTGGAGTGTCAAGCGCAACATGCTCTTAAACTGGGAGATCTTAGTAGACAACTAACAATTTGATGGCCTTGCCCTTCAAAGATAGGAATGGCTATTTCCGCGTCAGGTGTACTGATCTGAAACCCCAACCCACGCCAGATTTTGGTGCAAAGCATGCTAAAAATAAGACTGAAAATGTAGATCTGATGATCATTTTAAAATCCTAGTCTTGTGCATGCAGGTCAGTTAAGGCGAATATTTTCTAAGATATTACACAAGGTCAAAACACAGCTTAACAAGTGCAGGTTGACAATGCAAATTAGCAATTAGTTTTGTTTTACGATATAAAAGAGCAACCATAGAATACTAAACATTCATGATTTCCAAGAAGTTTTTTGAAAGTACAAAGAACGGACAGCATATACTTAAGTCAATACATATCCGGGTGAGTAAGATGTAATTTTGAATTTTAGTTTCGTTTCTGTTCAAGATTGTCAGTAGTAGGATAATGGGTGTTCTGGAAAACAATATATAATGGGGGTTTCAACACATATAGAACCCCCATGGGGTTTCTAAAACAGTGACGTCATTGTTCTAGAACACCCATGGAGATAGTAAAACAGTGACGTCATATGAGTAGTAGGAAAACGACAGAAGTGACGTCATAATGACGTCATAGGGTGAGCCAGAACTGTCATGACATTTTTAGACCAGATGGTGATTGACAGAGAGCCCGCGCCCGAGTCACTGACGTCATCATGACGTTATAATGACGTCATCATGACATCATCATCATGACGTTATTATGACGTCATCATGACGTTATCATGACGTCATAATGACGCTATGACGTCATGACAGCACACTAAAACAGTCCTGAGCAGCATAACCCTAAGTCACCCATCAATCATCATGACGTCATTAGTCACGTGACCTATCAGTAGTAGTAGGAAAACGACAGTTCTACCACAGCCCCCCCTAGGGGTCGACTGTCAGAGGTGAGGACCCCCCCAGGGGTCGACTGGACCCACCCCCCTAGGGGTCGACTGGACCCCCCCCCCCCCCTAGGGGTCGACTGTCACCGGTAAGAAAATCTGAGGACCCCCCCCCCCCCCTAGGGGTCGACTGGACCCCCCTCCTAGGACTAAGAAAATTTTGCTATTTCAACATAGTTATATGTTTCAGTCAATTCTGAACAACTTTGGTTTTGATGGGCTACTTGCGCAGCTGGCCGTATACATATTTATAGCATGTGGCCATTTTAACTTAAAACTGGAATAACTTTTGTTATACTTGCCCGATTTCAATGAAAATTTCACCATTTGATTCAGGTTTATATAAACTTTTGTTATAAAGTGATCATGGGCTAGTTGCACAGCTGGCTGTATGCATATTTATAGCATGTGGCCATTTTAACTTAAAACTGGGATAACTTTTGTTATACTTGACCGATTTACCTGGAAATTTCGCTGTTTGATTCAGTTTTCTATCTAGTTTTGACATAGTCATGGGCTATTTGCACAGCTGGCTGTATGCATATTTATAGCATGTAGCCATTTTAACTTAAAACTGGGATAACTTTTGTTATACTTGACCGATTTACATGAAAATTTCACCATTTTGTTCAGTTATTTCTTGTGTTATTTCGCGGATGAATACCATTTTGGCTTAACCGCTAGATGTCTCTGCTGTGCAGCTCTACAACTGTATGTGAGACATTCTGCTGAGTCAGCAATTTTAACGAGTTTGAACAAGTTACACACCATATTTTGATTGCATCGAAGTAGTATAAAAGCAAACCTTTTTGTTCTGCTTGGAAAAACTTGGACAAACTTTTAGTTTTTGGTTTTAATGACTCTATGACATTATGTGACAACATGCGACTGTGACATTATGTAATCTATGACATTATGTGACTCTCTGTGACTTTTTTTTTTTAACATAATAGCCATATTTCTATGTCTATTTTCACTATTATTATTATGCTAATATTTAATTAGTCATATTTCAATGGTTTTATTGCAATAACCACACGCACACACAGCATAGGAATAAGTACATGAAAGGTCTCAGAGTGTGGGGAAACCAATCAATAAATTTCAGAGTGCACTCGTTCAGAGCGTGGGAACGATCAATAATTTGAGAAGGAATGGGTTTTTCCCCCACGTTAAGTCCAATGTTATGTTTTATGTTATAGTAGTTGGAAAAATGGTGCAAACTTTAGCAAATGTAGTTTTTGACAACATATGATATATAAAATAAGTTTTAGCATTTTACCATGGTACTTATTCAAATATTCTAAAGTTATAGTGGTGCAGAAATGGTGGTTCTAGATCAACTTTAACAAGTTTAGTTTTTCACGTTTCAAACAATTCTACCACTTGGTTGATTGTTGGAAAATGGGAAGTGAAAATGTGGATAGTTATGTAGGAAAACTGCGCCCATTCAAACATGTGTTCGAATGGCAAGCCCATTTAAAAGACGTGTTCGAATGGCAAGCCCATTCAAAACACGTGTTCGAATGGCAAGCCCATTCAAAACACGTGTTCGAATAATTTTTGGAAGATATTAGGTCGTGGTATTGTTAACAAATTGATCAACATGTTCAACATGTTCAACATGTTGTTGTTCAACATGTTTAACATGTTGTTGTTCAACATGTTGTTGTTCAACATGTTCAACATGTTGTTGTTCTACATGTTCAATATGTTGTTGTTCAACATGTTCAACATGTTGTTGTTCAACATGTTCAACATGTTCAACATGTTGTTGTTCAACATGTTCAACATGTTCAACATGTTGTTGTTCAACATGTTCAACATGTTGTTGTTCAACATGTTCAACATGTTGTTGTTCAACATGTTCAACATGTTCAACATGTTGTTGTTCAACATGTTCAACATGTTGTTGTTCAACATGTTCAAAATGTTCAACATGTTGTTGTTCGACATGTTCAACATGTTGTTGTTCAACATGTTCAACATGTTGTTGTTCAACATGTTCAAAATGTTGTTGTTCAACATGTTCAAAATGTTCAACATGTTGTTGTTCAACATGTTCAACATGTTGTTGTTCAACATGTTCAACATGTTGTTGTTCAACATGTTGAACATGTTGTTGTTCAGCATGTTGAACATGTTGAACATGTTGAACAACAACATGTTGAACATGTTGAACAGCAACATGTTGAACATGTTGAACATGTTGAACAACAACATGTTGAACATATTGAACAACAAACATGTTGAACATGTTAAACATGTTGAACAACAATATGTTGAACATGTTGAACAACAACATGTTGAACATGTTGAACATGTTGAACAACAACATGTTGAACATGTTGAACAACAACATGTTGAACATGTTGAACATGTTGAACAACAACATGTTGAACATGTTGAACAACAACATGTTGAACAACAACATGTTGAACATGTTGAACAACATCATGTTGAACATGTTGAACATGTTGAACAACAACATGTTGAACATGTTGAACAACAACATGTTGAACAACAATATGTTAAACATGTTGAACAACAACATGTTGAACATGTTGAACAATTTGTTGAACAATACCACGACCTAATATCTTCCAAAAATTATTCGAACACGTGTTTTGAATGGGCTTGCCATTCGAACACGTGTTTTGAATGGGCTTGCCATTCGATCACGTGTTTTGAATGGGCTTGCAATTCGAACACGTCTTTTAAATGGGCTTGCCATTCGAACACATGTTTGAATGGGCGCAGTTTTCCTACATAACTATCCACATTTTCACTTCCCATTTTCCAACAATCAACCAAGTGGTAGAATTGTTTGAAACGTGAAAAACTAAATTTGTTAAAGTTGGTCTAGAACCACCATTTCTGCACCACTATAACTTTAGAATATTTGAATAAGTACCATGGTAAAATGCTAAAACTTATTTTATATATCATATGTTGTCAAAAACTACATTTGCTAAAGTTTGCACCATTTTTCCAACTACTATAACATAAAACATAACATTGGACTTAACGTGGGGGAAAATCCCATTCCTTCTCAAATTATTGATCGTTCCCACGCTCTGAACGAGTGCACTCTGAAATTTATTGATTGGTTTCCCCACACTCTGAGACCTTTCATGTACTTATTCCTATGCTGTGTGTGCGTGTGGTTATTGTAATAAAACCATTGAAATATGACTAATTAAATATTAGCATAATAATAATAGTGAAAATAGACATAGAAATATGGCTATTATGTTAAAAAAATAGTCACAGAGAGTCACATAATGTCATAGATTACATAATGTCACAGTCGCATGTTGTCACATAATGTCATAGAGTCATTAATACCAAAAACTAAAAGTTTGTCCAAGTTTTTCCAAGCAGAACAAAAAGGTTTGCTTTTATACTACTTCGATGCAATCAAAATATGGTGTGTAACTTGTTCAAACTCGTTAAAATTGCTGACTCAGCAGAATGTCTCACATACAGTTGTAGAGCTGCACAGCAGAGACATCTAGCGGTCAAGCCAAAATGGTATTCATCCGCGAAATAACACAAGAAATAACTGAACAAAATGGTGAAATTTTCATGTAAATCGGTCAAGTATAACAAAAGTTATCCCAGTTTTAAGTTAAAATGGCTACATGCTATAAATATGCATACAGCCAGCTGTGCAAATAGCCTATGACTATGTCAAAACAAGATAGAAAACTGAATCAAACAGCGGAATTTCCAGGTAAATCGGTCAAGTATAACAAAAGTTATCCCAGTTTTAAGTTAAAATGGCTACATGCTATAAATATGCATACAGCCAGCTGTGCAACTAGCTCATGATCACTTTATAACAAAAGTTTACATAAACCTGAATCAAATGGTGAAATTTTCATTGAAATCGGGCAAGTATAACAAAAGTTATTCCAGTTTTAAGTTAAAATGGCCACATGCTATAAATATGTATACGGCCAGCTGCGCAAGTAGCCCATCAAAACCAAAGTTGTTCAGAATTGACTGAAACATATAACTATGTTGAAATAGCAAAATTTTCTTAGTCCTAGGGGGGGAGGGTCCAGTCGACCCCTAGGGGGGGTCCTCAGATTTTCTTACCGGTGACAGTCGACCCCTAGGGGGGGTCCAGTCGACCCCTAGGGGGAGTCCAGTCGACCCCCGGGGGGGTCCTCACCTCTGACAGTCGACCCCTAGGGGGGTCCTCACCTCTGACAGTCGACCCCTAGGGGGGGGGGGCTGTGGTAGAACTGTCGTTTTCCTACTACTGTCAGTCATTATTAGTCACATGACCTGTCAATCATGTGTGATGTGACTCCAACCCTAGATGAGGAATATTTTCCCGATCATTAACCTTCCAGTCCTCTGTATGAAATGCAATGTGAAATTTCTATCTATGGATGCGTTTGAAGCACATGCATGCATACCAGCTGAGATGGAAAATGTGCCTCATGAAGAACATGTTTCAAAGAAACAAAAGATAGGACAAGTAGGGAGAGGTAGAAGGGTTAGTCTTGATTTACTGCTTGAAATGCGACAAGAGAATCGGATGAAGACACATTTGTTGGAGACGTTAAACCATGAAATAAAATGGTATATCGTGGTACATGCACGCTTCAAGAAATTGATAGCAAATGCTAAAGGTGTTATGGTAGAACAAGTAGATAATGCCTTCATCAGCAGTGAAACATATGCAGCATACAATCCAGCGGATATTGAGCAGGACTTGCCAGAAGCCTATAAAGAATTGTTTACCAAGTTTGATGAGCATGAGCGAAAAGGTTCTGGCTGGGTGTTGGATAACATACTGTACATTGAAGTACATACAGCTACGTTAATGCCTCTGGAAGCAAGCAGTTTTATCCCACTGCCGAAAAAAGTGAAGAATACAAAAGGTGTATTAAACATTCAGAATGACGACAACAAGTGCTTCTTATGGTCTGTATTGGCTCATCTTCACCCTCATAACGACAACCCACATTGCGCAAATCTTTACAAACCATTTGAGAAGGAATTAAAGGCAGAGGACATGACATTTCCAACGCCGATTACAGACATTCCAAAGTTTGAAAAGGAGAATGATGTGTCTATTAACGTGTTTGGATATGAACATGATGTAGTTGTTCCGATACAACTTAGTCGAAAAACCAGTGCGAGAGAAACAAACTTACTTTTGATTAGCAATGACAAGAAAAGGCATCACTGCCTCATCAAAAATTTCAGCAGACTTATGTCTTATCGATCAAGCATAAGGGTACAGTTTTTTTATTGTTTTAACTGTCTTCACGGGTTTACACGACAAGATCT
Organism: Protula sp. h YS-2021; assembly: GCA_949752745.1. Lineage (NCBI taxonomy): Eukaryota > Metazoa > Annelida > Polychaeta > Sabellida > Serpulidae > Protula > Protula sp. h YS-2021. The sequence continues at coordinate 63,455,597 of OX457031.1, read as the reverse complement.
TTTAGACAAGCATCGTGAAGTGTGTGATAAGCATGCAGCACAACGTTTATCATTCCCCAAGGAACCCTTTATCAAGTTCAAGAATGTAGCTAAACAACAGCGAGCATCTTGTGTGATTTATGCCGACTTTGAATGTTTCACGCAAAAGCATGAAGAAGGGGACAAGTATCAACATCATCGTCCAAACAGCTTTGCCTATGTGGTTGTGAGCCAGTACGATACACGTACACCAGTTGTGTATCGAGGAGACAACGCCGTAAAGGTCTTTTTAGACCATATGGTGAATTAGCGTGATCGTATTGTACGTAGTTTAGAGCAGCCAAATGAAAAGGTGATGATTCGTGAAGACATAGAGAATTTCAAGAAAGCCACTGATTGCTACATTTGTCATGAACCTCTAGGAGCAGATCGTGTGAGAAATCATGACCGCATCAATAGCAAATATCGCGGAGCTGCACACAATGAATGCAACATGCAATTCAAGCTTAGAAAGGATCGACAGGAGGATAAAGATTCTTTTATCGCTCCTGTGTTTTTCCACAATTTACGAAGCTATGACAGTCATTTGATCATGGAGAAAATTGGGAAATTCAAAGATGAAACAATTAGAGTTATTCCCAACACCATTGAGAAATATATTGCATTCACCATGAGCAATCTGAAATTTACAGACAGCTTTCAGTTCATGAGTTCCTCTCTACAGAAGTTGGTATCCAACCTTGCAGCAGAAGGGAAAGATAACTTCTACAACATGACCTCTCACATTCACGATAGGGACCAACAAGATTTGCTGCTGAGAAAGGGGGTGCACCCCTACGATTTCGTGGACGAGCCATCCAAGTTTAATGAAACGCAGCTACCATCAAAGGACAAGTTTTATAGTCAGCTTAGCGAAGAGGACATTAGCGATGAGGATTATGCACATGCGCAGAAGGTGTGGGGTACATCCAACTGTACCACATTTGGCGAATACCACGAATACCTGTACCTAAAATCAGATGTGTTATTACTAGCTGACGTGTTTGAAAATTTTCGTCAAGTGTGTCTCAACACTAATGAATTGAACCCTGCTCACTACTATACAGCACCAGGACTGTCGTGGGATGCTATGTTAAAAGCGACAAAGGTGAAGTTGGAATTGATCAATGACATTGACATGTACCAAATGGTTGAGCAAGGCATACGTGGAGGAATATCTGTGATCACACACAAGTATGCGAAAGCAAATAACCCCATACGTAGCAGATTACAATTCTGAGATACCAAACAACTACCTGATGTACCTCGACGCAAACAACTTGTATGGCTGGGCCATATCACAAAGCATGCCACAAAGAGGATTTATGTGGGTGAGCGAGCCAGAATCCATTGACTTCATGGCTGTGGATGAAGATGACGACATTGTATTCATTTTGAAAGTGGATTTAGAATACCCGCATTCAATACATGATCGTCATAATCACTACCCAGTATAGAGCGCGTATATTCAAGCAAATATTTGGGAGTTTACATAGATAGTAAATTGACATGGAAGTTTCAAGTTGATCATATAACTACAGTCGAATCCATTTAAACAGACATCGCTTTAACCGACATATCGTTTTAACAGACATGTTTTCACGGTCCCGAAGGATTTACCCCATTGACCCCCATTATATAACGTCGGTTTAAACAAATATCGTTTGTCCGACGTAAATTTTGCTGCCGAACAAATATTTTCAGCCCCTTTTTTCGACAAATAATGATGATTGACGGATCCCTTTTGTACGATATTATACCTATTGCAGGGGTGCACTTAAGGTACCAACTTGGGGATGGACATTCAGCTCACCTTTTTCAAATCGAATTCACCTTCGCCAAATTAACCCTCTTACTATAACTGTAACTTAATTTGTTTATTGCAAAAATGGTAATCTGTTATTAGGTATTAATCGATACGCGCACAATTATGGTGTGTAAAATGGACAAGTTGAACGAGTGTCATCACTGTTCGCGTTTGTCAAAAGGATAGCTGTTCATTTCACATTCCCCTAAATCAAAAACAATTTTGATTTGATTTTATTATAATAATTTTTGCCTAAAATTCACCTTCGTCAAATGGATCTTACCTTCGCCATGGCGAAATGCGAAGGTCTTATGTGCACCCCTGGCCTATTGTCATTTCACTGTGATGTTACACATTTGAGCCATTGTTTCTACTAACATCACAGAAGTTAAGTACACACAGAAGCCTATTCATCAGTACTCAGGCCATTCAAAGGATTTCAAAGATGTTTGGGTTTGCGTGTAATTGCATTTCGACTGATAAATGTTGTTAGATATTTTGATAGAAACAATCCTGAAAGTATCAAGAGTGTAATATCATGTATTATGTTATACCATATTAATAAAATATGATATGGATACAGTTTTTCTTTCTTACGAGTTAAAACAGCCAGTACCTTTTAACCGACATATCGTTTAACCCACATTTTTTGCTCAGTCCCGTCGATGTCGTATTAACGAGATTTCACTGTAGTAAAATGTCTAAATGCCTGTCTATACTGTGCAAAGCAAAAAGCAAAATTAATTGTCAGTGCTTACAAACTCTTTATTGTACGCTTTTTCTAACTCAGGTTTGGGAACTCGCTTTCCCAAACAGCTTTAGAAAAGGTGGTTAAACTTCAAAAAGGGGTATACGACTTGTTTGAAATTTGCGTAAATATGACCATACAAGCGTTCACTTTCGTAATTTAAATTTGTTAAAATTTCAGGATTTGGTTCGACTCAAATTAGTCGTGTTAATGTATAAGGCTAAAAATGGTTGTTTGCCTGCCAGCCTTAATGATCTTTTCAGTCTGAAATCTTAGTTACAGCTAGAGAAACAAGGATAAATTCCAAAGAAAATAGGTTAGAACGAATTTGAAATCAAAATGTGTGAGTGTATATGGCATAAAATTGCTAGAAAGTATTCCAAGTAAAATCGTGGAAATGACTAGCATCTACTCGTTTACGACTAAACTAAAAATACATTATTTGGAACAATATTAGAGCTATTTCCTTCTGTTAAATTTTTGTGTTCAGGTTGATAGGCTACATTATTGATAGCTTGTATTTATTGAGCCTTGTTCTTTGTATGTGTGACCCACATTGTGTGTGTGTGTGTGTTTTTTTTTGTAGATAGGCGAAACAGTTTTGTAAGTCCGAAAGGAATTGGTCGCTTTGCCTATTCCTTCATCGAAATTATAACTGTTAATGTTCACTTAAATTGATTTGTTCCAAAAGGAAAAACTTTATCTGATCTTAACAAATAGTTTCCAGTTTCAATTTCTTTTATGTTCCAGGTATGAGCTGTTTTTGCGACATTTCTTCTATATTTTTCTATCATTTCTTTCAATTTTTCAGTCGGAATTCAAAATTCATGCTCATTTTATTCGAAACACCAACGTGTGGTTTGGCCTATTTCGAGTGCATTAAATAAAGCAGATTCATATTCGGCATAAATTCCGATTCAATTAGTCCTCATTTGGCGATAGGTGACAAATGAAAATTGTTTTCAGCAAAGGATGATGTTCAATTTGATTTAAAAAACTCGTACTCCTCTCACATGCTCGTAGATAGTCCCAGCGGACCCTTTCTACCTTCCTAGGACAGAAAGGGTCACAGTTCCTTCAATAGAAATGACCATTGATCTCAATTTTCGAGGCTCTGGATCTTCCGGCGCACGTTCAAGGACATCGAGGCTCGAACTGGCAGGCTTTTTCTTTAAAAGCACACTGAAAAGTACCCTGGCGCATTATTTTCGACCTCAGCGAAACTCCGAAACTAGAGTAAAGCGTGGTTTTGCACCTGTGGATTCAATGTTGTTGTGGGCGATAATGAGGGGTTCGATATCCTGATCTCAAGAAAACACACATTTTTTCAGTAGAAAATTGTTATCTGACCATAAAACTTGTGCGCCATAATTTATAATTGGGCCATTTATGTGTAGTCCTAGATGACTCTTGCATCCCAGCAAGAGTCTTAGTTCCTATAATATAACTTGTCATTGATCTCAATTTTTCAGTCTCGGCGCACAAATGGGGCTAATGGCGTTATTTTAGAAAGGGTGCATCACATAAATAACCCAATTATAAATTATGGCGCACAATTTTTATGATCAAATAACAATTTTGTAATGAGAAAAATAGATGTTTTCTTCAGATCAGAATATAGAATTTCCCATTATCGGCCACAACAACAATGAATCTGCAGTTGTAAAACCACTCTTTACTCCACTTTGGAAGTTTGGACGAGGTCGAAAATAGTACGCCAGGACACGTTTCAGTGCGTACAGGCTATTGACACGCTGGCGTGTATACAAGGAAATGAAAATCCTTATTTACACGCCAGAATCAACCAGGTTTGTGTAGTAGCTCACGTGTAAATAAGAAGCTTTTTAACCATATTCGCACGCCAGCGAGGGACAACTTACATGCTGACGTGTAAATAAGCAATATTTCAGTCTTATTTGCACGCCAGCGTCTCAATTTGCACGCTGGTGTGTAAATTAAGGCGAAAAATTTGCTTATTTGCACGTAAGCGTGCCAATAGACAAGCCCGTGCTTATTGACACGCCTGCGTGTAAATAAGCAAATTCTTTCCCTTATTGACACGCCCGGCGTGTCAATAGCTTTTGCCTTTTCAGTGTGCTTTTTTAAGAAAAGGCATATGCTACTCCGAACCTCGGTGTCCTGGAACATACGCCGAAAGATCTAGAGCCGCGAAAATTGAGATCAATGGTGATTTCTATTACAGGAACTGTGACCCTTTCTGACCTAGGAAGACAGAAAGGGTCCACTGGGACTAATTTATGTGATACACCCTTTCTAAAATAACGCCGTTGGCCCCAGCCGTGCGCCGAGATTTGAAAATTGACATCAATGACATTTCCTATTGTAGGAACTATGACTCTTGCTGTCATAGGAAGACCGCAAGAGTTATCTAGGACTAGCTCGCAGAAAACAGTCGTTTCCTGGAGCTACGTGAGCGTTTAACACTTTGAAGTCCGCAGTTCATCGGCATACATAACGGGCTGTTAACGATAATCATCCATGGAAAATACCTTTGTCAAATTGATAGAGAGTTTATTTTGGAGTGTCAAGCGCAACATGCTCTTAAACTGGGAGATCTTAGTAGACAACTAACAATTTGATGGCCTTGCCCTTCAAAGATAGGAATGGCTATTTCCGCGTCAGGTGTACTGATCTGAAACCCGAACCCACGCCAGATTTTGGTGCAAAGCATGCTAAAAATAAGACTGAAAATGTAGATCTGATGATCATTTTAAAATCCTAGTCTTGTGCATGCAGGTCAGTTAAGGCGAATATTTTCTAAGATATTACACAAGGTCAAAACACAGCTTAACAAGTGCAGGTTGACAATGCAAATTAGCAATTAGTTTTGTTTTACGATATAAAAGAGCAACCATAGAATACTAAACATTCATGATTTCCAAGAAGTTTTTTGAAAGTACAAAGAACGGACAGCATATACTTAAGTCAATACATATCCGGGTGAGTAAGATGTAATTTTGAATTTTAGTTTCGTTTCTGTTCAAGATTGTCAGTAGTAGGATAATGGGTGTTCTGGAAAACAATATATAATGGGGGTTTCAACACATATAGAACCCCCATGGGGTTTCTAAAACAGTGACGTCATTGTTCTAGAACACCCATGGAGATAGTAAAACAGTGACGTCATATGAGTAGTAGGAAAACGACAGAAGAAGTGACGTCATAATGACGTCATAGGGTGAGCCAGAACTGTCATGACATTTTTGGACCAGATGGTGATTGATAGAGCCCGCGCCCGAGTCAATGACGTCATCATGACGTTAAATTGACGTCATCATGACATCATCATCATGACGTTATTATGACGTCATCATGACGTTATCATGACGTCATAATGACGCTATGACGTCATGACATCACACTAAAACAGTCCTGAGCAGCATAACCCTAAGTCACCCATCAATCATCATGACGTCATTAGTCACGTGACCTATCAGTCATTATTAGTCACATGACCTGTCAATCATGTGTGTTGTGACCCCAACCCTAGATGAGGAATATTTTCCCGATCATTAACCTTCCAGTCCTCTGTATGAAATGCAATGTGAAATTTCTATCTATGGATGCGTTTGAAGCACATGCATGCATACCAGCTGAGATGGAAAATGTGCCTCATGAAGAACATGTTTCAAAGAAACAACAGATAGGACAAGTAGGGACAGGTAGAAGGGTTAGTCTTGATTTACTGCTTGAAATGCGACAAGAGAATCGGATGAAGACACATTTGTTGGAGACGTTAAACCATGAAATAAAACGGTATATCGTGGTACATGCACGCTTCAAGAAATTGATAGCAAATGCTAAAGGTGTTATGGTAGAACAAGTAGATAATGCCTTCATCAGCAGTAAAACATATGCAGCATACAATCCAGCGGATATTGAGCAGGACTTGCCAGAAGCCTATAAAGAATTGTTTACCAAGTTTGATGAGCATGAGCGAAAAGGTTCTGGCTGGGTGTTGGATAACATACTGTACATTGAAGTACATACAGCTACGTTAATGCCTCTGGAAGCAAGCAGTTTTATCCCACTGCCGAAAAAAGTGAAGAATACAAAAGGTGTATTAAACATTCAGAATGACAACAACTAGTGCTTCTTATGGTCTGTATTGGCTCATCTTCACCCTCATAACGACAACCCACATTGCGCAAATCTTTACAAACCATTTGAGAAGGAATTAAAGGCAGAGGACATGACATTTCCAACGCCGATTACAGACATTCCAAAGTTTGAAAAGGAGAATGATGTGTCTATTAACGTGTTTGGATATGAACATGATGTAGTTGTTCCGATACAACTTAGTCGAAAAACCAGTGCGAGAGAAACCAACTTACTTTTGATTAGCAATGACAAGAAAAGGCATCACTGCCTCATCAAAAATTTCAGCAGACTTATGTCTTATCGATCAAGCATAAGGGTACAGTTTTTTTATTGTTTTAACTGTCTTCACGGGTTTACACGACAAGATCTTTTAGACAAGCATCGTGAAGTGTGTGATAAGCATGCAGCACAACGTTTATCATTCCCAAAGGAACCCTTTATCAAGTTAAAGAATGTAGCTAAACAACAGCGAGCGTCTTGTGTGATTTATGCCGACTTTGAATGTTTCACGCAAAAGCATGAAGAAGGGGACAAGTATCAACATCATCGTCCAAACAGCTTTGCCTATGTGGTTGTGAGCCAGTACGATACACGTACACCAGTTGTGTTTCGAGGAGACAACGCCGTAAAGGTCTTTTTAGACCATATGGTGAATGAGCGTGATCGTATTGTACGTAGTTTAGAGCAGCCAAATGAAAAGGTGATGATTCGTGAAGACATAGAGAATTTCAAGAACGCCACTGATTGCTACATTTGTCATGAACCTCTAGGAGCAGATCGTGTGAGAAATCATGACCGCATCAATAGCAAATATCGCGGAGCTGCACACAATGAATGCAACAAGCAATTCAAGCTTAGAAAGGATCGACAGGAGGATAAAGATTCTTTTATCGCTCCTGTGTTTTTCCACAATTTACGAAGCTATGACAGTCATTTGATCATGGAGGAAATTGGGAAATTCAAAGATGAAACAATTAGAGTTATTCCCAACACCATTGAGAAATATATTGCATTCACCATGAGCAATCTGAAATTTACAGACAGCTTTCAGTTCATGAGTTCCTCTCTACAGAAGTTGGTATCCAACCTTGCAGCAGAAGGGAAAGATAACTTCTACAACATGACCTCTCACATTCACGATAGGGACCAACAAGATTTGCTGCTGAGAAAGGGGGTGCACCCCTACGATTTCGTGGACGAGCCATCCAAGTTTAATGAAACGCAGCTACCATCAAAGGACAAGTTTTATAGTCAGCTTAGCGAAGAGGACATTAGCGATGAGGATTATGCACATGCGCAGAAGGTGTGGGGTACATCCAACTGTACCACATTTGGCGAATACCACGAATACCTGTACCTAAAATCAGATGTGTTATTACTAGCTGACGTGTTTGAAAATTTTCGTCAAGTGTGTCTCAACACTAATGAATTGGACCCTGCTCACTACTATACAGCACCAGGACTGTCGTGGGATGCTATGTTAAAAGCGACAAAGGTGAAGTTGGAATTGATCAATGACATTGACATGTACCAAATGGTTGAGCAAGGCATACGTGGAGGAATATCTGTGATCACACACAAGTATGCGAAAGCAAATAACCCCATACGTAGCAGATTACAATTCTGAGATACCAAACAACTACCTGATGTACCTCGACGCAAACAACTTGTATGGCTGGGCCATGTCACAAAGCATGCCACAAAGAGGATTTATGTGGGTGAGCGAGCCAGAATCCATTGACTTCATGGCTGTGGATGAAGATGACGACATTTTATTCATTTTGGAAGTGGATTTAGAATACCCGCATTCAATACATGATCGTCATAATCACTACCCAGTGGCTCCAGAACGGAAATGTGTCAAAGTTGGAGAATTGTCTGAGTACAGTCAGAAGCTGCGGAAAGATCTAAACATGAAAGACAAACCCAGTGAAAAGCTCTTTCCTATTGTGTGACAAGAAGAAATATGTACTTCATTACAGGAATTTACAACAGTACGTCTCACTGGGGTTGAACGTTATCAATGTACATCGCGTCATGATGTGTGAACAGAGCAAATGGCTAGCAAAATACATTACCTTGAACACAGAAAAGAGAAATTTGGCTAAGAACCCATTTGAGAAAGACTTCTTCAAACTGATGAACAACTCAGTGTTTGGCAAAACCATGGAAATTGTGAGAAAGCGAATCAATGTTGAACTTGTTCACAAGGAAAAGCGGTTCAAGAAACTTGTGGCCAAACCTTCTTTCCACAAATTTAAAATTTTTAACGAAGATTTGACCGCCGCACATGTGCGCAAAGTGGATTTGCTTCTGGATAAACCCATTCAAGTTGGCTTCGCCATTCTCGACGCCAGCAAAGTGCTTATGTTCAACCTCATGACAACTACATCATGGTCAAGTATCCCAATGCCAAGTTGTTGTTAAACGACACCGACAGGCTATGTTACGACATAGAAACGGAAGATATCTACAAGGATATGCAGCAAAATGCTGACCTGTTCGACACAAGTGACTATCCGCCAGATCACTTCCTTCATTCCAACGTGAACAAAAAAGTGCTAGGGAAAATGAAGGCTGAGACGGCAGGCATCCCCATTGAAGAGTTTGTTGGACTCAGACCGAAAATGTACAGTTTATTGTACGGTGGGAAAGAAAAACATACAGCTAAAATCATCACTCGAGCTTGTCAAAGACGCATTAAACATGCACAGTATAGAGAGAGTTTGTTCAACCAAACTCAAACGATGGCTACAGGACACATTATTCGAAGTCATAATCACCAGCTTTTCTCGGAGTAGCCCTCTCCCCATATGATCTGAATTATGGTTATTCGACTTTAGCGCATGGATATTACACAGCAACGTTATAAAAGGGAGAGGTCCTTCAACGTAAGAGTTATTTGAGGTGTGAACGTTGAAGCGTTAACATGGAACTTGGAAGTCGTAAGAGATCTGCAACTGATATGGATACTCTTGCAGATACAGTTAAATACTTAAAAGTGAAAAATCCTGCCACTACCATCAAGAAATTGAAAGTGGAGACGGCACCAACACCGCAGTCGTGGGATTGAATGCTTTCTCTAGGAAATGGAAAGTATATTAAGATTATGAAACAAAGCAATGAAGGAGTGGGACATACAGAGCATTATTTTTCTACGGTTTTGAAACCACTGGTATATTAACCTTTATAAGAATTTGATGAGGCAGGGATCAACATACAGTAAGGCGACAAATAAACAATTGTTTTACTGAGCATTTATCTGGTCATTTTAGATCCTTTCTCAATTTCGAAGAACAATACCCCTTAACTCATTTTCCAATTTCCCATTTCGAAATAATCATATGCAAAGAAACTCCTTGCTCCAAAGATAATTTTAACGTTGCAAACCAACGTTCAGAGATTTTGTTTGCATGGACTTTTATTTGCACACATCACCAGCAGGGAGGAGGGGTGTCAAAAATAAAAATGCACAGAATGTTTGGAGACGATAAAATATGCTAAAATTAGAAATTTCTGCCTGGGAGGAGGTCGAAAAATAAAAAATGCTCAGAATGGTCTGAAGTAAAAACATATGCTAAATCTAGAAATTCCGTCCCGGAGGGGGGGGGGGTGGTAAAAGAATGAATATGCATGATATGCAGCGAAAAGATGCAACAAATTTAGAAATTACCGCCTAAGGGGTGGGGGATTTAAAAAAAAATGCTTAGAATGGTTCGACACGAAAAAAAATTGGTTAGAAATTCCCCCTGGGGTAGGTGTGAAAAACGAAAAATTCGCGGAATCGTCTGAAAGAAAAAATTGCTAAATCAGAAATTCCCGCTCCGAGGGGAGGAGGGGGGGGGGGGTTGGTCAAGAAAATGAGCATCTCGGAGAAGGAGCTGTTCGAGTGAATGAGCATGTCGGGGGTGGAGAGAATTTATTTCGCATGCACACTGAGCAGCTGCAGCATGTTTCACCGTGTGCGCAGTAATTCACGACTACTGAACAGGTACAACTTGTTCATTGTCGGGATTGATAGTGCTATAGTACTATAGCACGTATAATGCTATATGCTTTATACGTGCAGTGCTACAGTCTCACTTGCCACATTCACAATTCACAGCAATGGATGCAACAATCAACACGACGTTTGCAAGAAATACTGGCTAATTGCCCGGGATAAAGTCTTTTTAAAATTTATCATTTGGGAGTATTAGTTTTTCAAAATCTAAGCAGGCGGCTCAAGAAACTGAAAGCATTGTGGAAGACTCTACTCCACAGAATAGAGATCGGTTCGCAGCCTCCGCTGCCATTTCGAACGGTTCGCGCACAGCTTTGGTAGTAGAACAGCCGCCTGCAAAAAAGCTCCAGAAGATGCATCTGCGATGTCATCAATGCCAGAGGGTTTTCCAAGTCAGCGACGTTGGCAGCACCCGACGATCAGATGGCAGAATTTTTGCAGAAGTCTTTAAACAGTAAACCCGAAAGCTAAAGTGACAATCGCACAAGAACCTGTTTCTCTAGCTGTATAATGTCTAATTTTGTCTAGACTCAGAACTTGCAATGAGCAAACTGTGTGGTTCTTGTGTAAGTAATGATGCATAACTGTTGATGAATGGGTTATGGAAGCTAGTTCTTGTAATATGCATATTACATCATTATACTATATATTATATTTATGTCTATATATATAAGTCTCATAATATTATATAACATATTTTATTTATATATTTAATATATTATTGTAGTTTACATTATATTTATATATTCATTATATAATATATATTTTCCCGGGTAGAATGCTGATGTATGACTTATTATATAACCCATACATCAGCATTTTTTAACTGGCTAGAAATTTGCATGGGACTTCTGGACCAGATAGAAACCACATGGGACTTCTGAACGATTTAATGGAGAAGGAGACTTTTGGCCGGTCCATCCAGAAATCCCATGTCTTAGTAGTGAATTAACATTCTGAGAATCCATCTGAACGTAAACCACAAGCTTTCCAAGTAACAACTGAAGTCATTCAAACTTCGCACTTACCAATATAATTGAAAGTAAAATCACATTACATTTTTCACTTTGAAAGGGGTAGAAGTTCTGTGTGATGAAGATGCCAAATGCACCCCCTTTACACAGTGTCCACAACGGGGCTTCAGTGTTAACGCAGTGTCAGTGTCAGCTGCAACCGCAACGGCACCTCAGTACCACTGCCCAGTACTCACTTCCGTGGGCGGTGTTTAAGTGTCACCATGGGCCCACAGTATCACAAACCTTGCCTCAGTGCCAAAACTGAGTAAGAAATTCCCACAATGTCCCACAGTGCCAATTCTGGTTCCGCAGTACACCAAACCGGACCTCATTCCTACCTTTTCCTTAGAAAAAGCTCTGAATTCGTTTTATCCACTTCTATTAGGTTTCTCGTATAGCTTCAAGAATCACGTAATCTACGTTCACAATTTTCTCGTAGTGGTTCGAATAAGCTCGGCCTAGATATCAGCCAGTCAGAATAGTTGGTAATCTATTACCAAGTCTTATTCTCGTTGTGCGTTTTTAGTAAGTTTTCTTTGTTGCCCTCAGTTTGTCTGCTATTCGTTGGATAAAATGTTTTATCTTGTGGAATTTTAATGTGAGATTAATTTAACCACAGAATACCTTTGTAAGTTCACTTATGGTTTGCATTAAGGGTCAAATTTGAATTTGCATGATTGAGTTTTCTTTCACCGATAATGTTTACTGGGACGGAACGCGTCCTCGCTGACAATCACGAAAGAGCACAGATCATTTCAGACCGCTCATGTCTGTCCTGATCTCCAGCTACCAGCTGCATCTAGGTTACACAAGATCTGAGTCGCGTAGCTTGGTGCTTCCTAGCAGACCACCTGTAACTGTACTAAGAACTATAGCTGGGTTAGGGCCTGGGTACAAGCTAAGGACTAGGTACCTGAGTCTAGGTTGGGTGACGTGGGTGAGTCATAGCTGCGTACTGTCCGCCAATTTTGATATGTGCACCTCGTTGCATCTTGATCAAGGCTGCGTCACTTCTTTTCACTACAAAACTTTTTACAGCAGTTAGCTTGGTTCAGTGAACCTAAGTTGAATGTTCGTTATTTTAGAGATAAATGCCTCACAAAGTCTTCTTTTGCTTTGTTTAACAAATGACAGAAGTCAGTCTGCATCGCGGCAAATCCTCGTCTTCCTCCATCTATCCCAAGTCGGCTATAAACTTTTTATACCTGTGTGATAGGTGTGGAGGTGAGGGGATCGAGACATACCTTTGTGTGACTCACGGCATAACTGTGCCGAGAGTGCGTTCTTATCTAAACAAAGCTGGGGAGTTTTATTGACACTCCTTACTAAGAGTAGAGTGCTCCACAACTCCCAGTCTCTTTATCCAGATATGATGAAAGCAAACTTGGTCATCCATGGCTAAGTTTACTAACACACCGTTTGGTTCTCTCCCTCAGTACAGCTTCCGCCCCATTTTGGCCGGCTCAACAACTCATCCACAACCCAATTTGTTCATTGCGCTGAAGACGAATGAAGGGGTGAACAACGCATGGCGGGTATGATGCAGGGATTTCAAGCCTTTACTTTAATGCTTTTATCCTTCTAGACACTGTGCCGTTAAACAGGGCCCTTATCGTTCCAACTGATACCGTTCTGATACCCTTAGGCTACCTGGAACAAACGACCAACGCATTGTTTGGAACCGTCTGGATGACCTACTGTTACAGATCCGGTGACATTCAACTCCTGAACTCCTGGAGTGCTTGGCACAAGCAACTAGAGACGTGGTTAAGCTGGCGAGTTGGCTTACAACTTCGATGCTGTTATTCAGACGCAATGTCTTCTAACAGCATTGCTATTCAAGTGAGAAAGAACTTCGCAAGCTTCGCCACTCCCCATTCTGGCACAGAAGGAGTTCTTCCCTGAAGATGTGGGCAGAATGAACCAGAGAGTAGGACGCTGTCGCAAGACCTAGCTGTCATGGCCAGAGCGAACCATATTTACTCACGCTCACAAAAACGCAGATACCCACAGCCTACACGTCAGGAAAGATATAGGCAAACAGCCAAGACGAGAGCTTCTTGTCAAAAGAACCCAGGCTGCCGGGCAGTGACAAGATACCTTCACAGTGCAGGTATAAATCAACCAAAGTATCTCTCAAAGGCAAACGACTGGTCTCTTAGATATGCCTAAAATATTGGCAAATATAGAGGGTTGTAAACCCTCCAAGGAATCCTTGTCCGTAGCAGGCAGGTTAGACGAGTTCGGTGCCCGTATTCAATAACATGGCTCAAAATCAAACTTAAATTTGAGCTAAGTTTGAGCTTCAGTCATTCAATAAGTAAGGCCTAATCTCAAAATGAGTTTAGATTAGAAGGTGGATTAAAATTAAATAAAGTGAAATTAGATAGCTAATGAACTTTTCCTCATCATAACATGTCTCAAGTATTTTATTTCACTCATTTCAGTCAGACAGGGTCAATGGTAGCTCAGTTTGAACAAATGCTCAATTGAGTTTAAAACCAAAATTTCAGACTCAATCTGAGTATTAGTTTTAGCTAAATTAAGAAATTTGACACAGGCGGCTTGGTGTTGGGTTGTGCGTTGGCTCAGAGGAGGCTATGTACTTACCTTCAAACTCAAGACCATCGGGGTCACACGCCATCCATTTTTCTCTCCGCCAAAGCCCCGGACAACCTAGCTGCGTCCCATGACCAAGCCTAAGAGAAAGAGACTTCTTACTCAACGAAGCGATAGAAAAGATACACCAGTAAGCAATAGTTGATGCCTGTATCCGGGCGCTACCTAGGTAGTGCAACCAACGGATCATGGCCAAAGGGATTTTCTTTCAAACCCGCTGCCAAACCTGCGCTACAAATGGACGGGTTTATTTGGGTTTGGAATTCATTCATTACAGGTAGTGTGGATAGCTGTAACCAACTATTCGCACCATCTAAAAGGCAGGCACGCCGAGTTTCACTTCAATAACCTCACGGCAGTGGCATATCTAAACAATCAAGAGGGCGCCAGGTCTCAGCAACTCACTCAGCTGTCCAACAAAATTCTATGTTTGTCTAGGGAATCTATCTCTTGGTGCGGTCAAACAATACACACGGAATGGTGGCTGTCAGCCCTTGCGTTCTATTGGGTGACGAACGATTCGTCGTGTAGATTACCAATGACGACCAAGCTATCACGATATGCCTCTCCGTGCCTAGGCTCACAAGCTTGGATACGGTTTAAACACTGATGTTGGCCAATAAATGAGGTCTTGTATTAATTTCACCCTCAGTCAATCTTACTGATAGTTATCCAGAGAACCTTTTAGCTCAAGCGTACTCTTGATAACTCCTGGGTTCCTCGACTCACCTTGGTTTCCTCCTCTGACCAAACGCGTGATCAAGGCTCCCCTGAGGCTATTTTATCATTCTGTCTCAGGCCCACAGGTCGTACTTCGATCCAACCCAATCTGGTGGACTTACATCTATGATCATTGTCTCAACCTTCTTAGAAAAACAAGGACTTTAAAAATGAAAGAGATGTTAAACAGTCATAAGGACTCCATTGCAAAAATGTATCGGTCTCAGTGGAATAATTTTGACAGCTGGTGCGCTAAGTCATCGTTATATCTTTTCCAAACCACACCAGTGCTTGTTGACTTCTTAGATTACTCCTAGCGACTGAGCACCTAAAGGTAGGTTCGATCGAACATTACCGAGCTGCCTCAACAGCTTACAACCTAGGGAAACCTAGACCAACCTTCATCTTTGTTGCTTAGACACTTCAAGGTCATTTCTTGCACGTCGGATACAAACATAGCAAATGAAATCTTTCCTTGATTTACATTAGTTACAGAGAGTCGACTTCAAAGTAATGACGGTAAGAATGCAAAAGTAAGGTATAAATTTCCCTTAGCTTTGGCTTTAGACAAGAGAAGAAGCGAAATGCAGGCCCTGGACCTTCAAATCATTGAAGGAAAAATGTGAGTTTCGTAAAACTTTCCTTCCTCCGAGGGCAGGATTCATGGGTAAGACGTATATATGGTAGTGCCCAGTCTTGTTACGTTTGAAGAAATTACACCAGAAGCCTTCGTCAACGGAAAAAAAGCGAGCCCTTACGTAACATAAAGCTTTCGAAGGAGTACAGGAAAAAGGCAAAAACACTGATTATTTCTTCATGATGAGATTTGTTTGAACAAAACATTTCCAATTACATTAAAGACGTTATTTTAGCCGCTCACAGTAAAGCCATAGCGAATCCGAATTTAGAGACCTCTGTTAGACAAGTCACCATCTCAGTTAGGCTTTGTCAAACATATTAAAACAGGTTGCTAGTCATGACCATATTTGTTTATTAAATATTTTCTGAAGGCTTTATTTCAATGCGAACTGTAGGGCTTGTGTTGCGCTTTGGGTCCTTTTATTGCAGCCGAGTCTCCAATTAGCCCTTATCTGTTGTAGTGAACCGATGACCAAGAGTAAAGGTAATTCAAAATAGAAGGAAACTTTCTTCCGCCTCTAACGCAATGGCTCTGGCAAGGGCAAGAAGGGCCAGAACCAAGGTCGTCGGTAGCTGTGTCACTGTAAAGAGGACTCTGCGCGCACGTGTATGTGTTCTCCCTCTCCCTCTGGGCCTCAGTGCTGGGGCATCGTGTGCTCCAGCTCAGTGACCAGCCAGTTGGTTCACTATTTTGCGCACAGTCCGACGTTTAATTCGATGATGTCATTCGTGTGCGTAAAAGAGCGTTTTATGAAAATAAAAGGTGAAATGGATCACAGTATTGCTGGTGGACCCTCATTGCCAACACTAGTTCCAATGTTACAATTGTATCTGTAGCATCCCTCAAAGCCTCTTAGTGCCATCACTTTAATTTTTCGGAAACTGAGCTTGTCCTTTTTTGATAATGGTTCTCACAAATTGACCGTCTATTATTTAAAATATTTTCCACTGTATGTGTCATTTTGATACCCGTATTGCTTTTCTAAATGTAAACATCTCTAACTATTTGCAAAGCATAATGATTTAAGGAAATCGTGAAAGAGGGTATGGAATTGTTACGTGTGATGTGGGAAATTGAAATAAATTTTCTGTAATCAGTTTAAAAGGGTTAGGGGGAATACAGAATTATTGCAGATTTACCGTAGAGTGGAAGAATGTAATAGCATTATCTCTCATGTAAGTGAAATCAGTTAAGTAAACCTGTTTCAGGAGGACCCCGAATATATTATTTTTTTACATTATTTCAGTTTTAAAGAATATTTAAAAGTAAAATAGTGAAGTAAAATATCTGTGCAAAAAGATATCGCAAGCTTGAAAACATGCACTAAAACTTATTCACTGCTAAAATTTATAAATCGTTTTTTATTTGTTTAATGTATTTTTTTGTGTCTAATTCAATAACATAATCACTAATATTAGATGATTAAAAGAGCACATTTTGTCCAAAGCGAATACCGCAATTGAGTTCAATTTTAGAGCATTTAACATTTTTACCATGCCTTAAAACACTAGTGCAACAGCACTTATCCTATTTTATGGGTTGATTGTTACAAGCCTAGCCTACCAATGCTGCATAGTCCCTCCCTCCCTCCCTCCCTCCCTCCCTCCCTCCCTCCCTCCCTCCCTCCCTCCCTCCCTCCCTCCCTCCCTCCCTCCCTCCCTCCCTCCCTCCCATCGCTGTCTTTAAACTGGCCACTGAATGCTCACAGTTGAGCTTATTTAATGCAAATTAAGCGAACTCATCCTTGCTATTTTATTTTGGAAATCGTTGTATAATTTTATGCGGGAATGTTGCAGCCGCACATTAGTTTAACGAATACATGTGTATCAAAAAATGATTGTCCGTCCGTATGCCTGTTTGTCACTAAATACATATCTATAGATATATAAAATAAATACATCAGTTTCTTCCATCAGATAAAGTTTTGTAACTTTTCTATAGTTGTTTGGTTTGATTTTCGTGCACATACCCACCAACTTAGAAAGAAAAAGTTTGTGTGAGTTCGAAACCTTTCCAGAAAAAGAATATGGCGTTGTTACTCACTTTATTAAGCAACATCTCCCACCTTTTCACCTCTCAGCCCTTTTAGCCCTATAAGGTTCTTTTAGCTAAGAGCAAATTAATTGATGTATACATTGGTGAAATGCATTTAACCAGGCTGGACTTTGTCCACATATCCTTCTGTTAAAAACAACACACTTATTTCACTATACTCAGCATATGGCCGTGTGCGAATAAAGCACACAGCGTATACATTGGTATATCTGGTAACATGGGCGGCTTTACATCAAGTATTATATGTGCAATATGATTTTACCTAGGCTGAGTATATTCAGGAAAGAAGCAGGGACAAAATCATGGGCCACTTTCAAGAAAAAAGGAGTAAAAATAGCCACAGCATTTCACTTTGTAAAACTTGCGTTTGCGAAGTGTTAGTAAATACATAAATGCAAGCCTGACTGCGTTGTGTTAATTTTCCTAAAAACCTGGAACTTCCATTTAACAACTGGAACTAAAATTAGTTACTATTTAAATAAAAGCATTGTAGTAAATATCTTAGTAAAAATACACAACAGATTCATCAGCAGCTCAGTTTGAGATGTATATTTAATTAAATTGAATGCTGAAATATTATCTTAAAAATAAAAGTTAAAAAAATATCACAGAATGTCAAATTTAAAAAGGCATTGCACATTTTCGGACTTGATGTGCACACAGCAGCGACACGTGACACAGGTGAGACCTGACGTCACACAGACGACACGTGACGTCGCACAGACGATACATGACGCCAACGCATACGACATGTGACAACCACACAGACCACACTTGACACCTACACAGACGACATGTGACAACCACACACATAACACGTGACATCACACAGAACACACGTGGCATCACACAGACCACACGTGATAGCCACAGACACCACACGTAACTAATGAAAGAAGTGGTAGAGATAGAAGTCTTTGTTTGATCTGATGAAAAAAATCAGCATCAGAGGGAATCGATTCCTTGTAATGTATATATTATAATAACACGTTGTGATTGATAATAACCTTTCAGCTGGTTGTCATATTCTTTCTGACTATCATAGTTTTAAGGCTGGCACTGTTTTCAGTTTGTGAAATAATCAAATCACCGCTTAAAATGGACTGGTTTTAACTTAGATTTGTTAGACGATATTATTGTGTTTAGCAATTTAAGCACTGGCATCATCAAGTTCAGATAAGTATTAAAGTAGACACTTCACACGTACGCATTTTATTTACAGAGTGGTTGTATTATACTTTTTGTATTGCTAGAAAACAAACCAAGTTGATTGCTTTGCAGTCATTTATGGAAATTTTTAATGAAGATGATGTGGGCCCGTTAATAGTACTGCCACCATCCTGTGTTATCACCACATGAATGAATTTGCGAAAACCTACACATGTCCTACATTTGTTTATTATCTATATATTGTGACTTAGGATATAATTCTTATGGTGCGAAAACATAAGTTTAAAATGTTCAATTTGTTATTTTAGATTTGTTCTCACAGTAACAGATTAAAACTTGTTTGTATTTATTTTATAATTCGTCATTACAGTCATCTGCCAATAAAATCATGAGGATTTTATTGTTTTTGTGCATTTGGGCTGGAACTAATTCAAGCCACAAGCAAATCACTGTCGCAACAGATGAATTACAGTTAAAAAGTGGGGAAATAACTACGGAAGGTAAAGTAAATAAAAGCGTGAATGAGAGAAGAGTAAGTAAATCACAACAGGCTGGTGATATTTATCTCAAAATGAATAATACTGACTATATAACAGACTTGAGGGAGAGAAGGGAAACCGAACCAATAGATACTCTTTTTCCGGACGAAACAACGGCGTATTCCCCACATGTGGTGACAACAGAAAAGCAAATAATTTCAACACTTTCTTGCATACCAGCATGCACCTTTGGGGCAACATGTTTGCGGAATGCTACAGGAAACCCAATATGTCAGGTTATTGTTTGTTATTCTAATGACACAAATGAAGCTAATGAAACGCAAAGTTTGAGCGCATACAAAAGTTGCTATATTTATTTCAATGCTTAATTTGACGCAACATTTAGCCTTTATGCAAATATTGTGTTTGACATCAACCCAGCAGATATATGCGGTTTCGACGACGACCTACGTTTCAATATTTTATAGAGAAAAGAGTACGTTAAAAACTGCTTTGTCAAATAGATGGATAAATGATAATCAGTGTATGTTGGTCTAGCAAGTATAATCTGCCATAAGTTACGTTTTGCGATTGAAAATATGTTTTTCAAATTCCGATAGCGTAAGAAAGAACGTTATTTATAATTAAAAATTCTGTTGCTGCCAAATATGTTGCTGCTTGTCAAATCTTTTAAATTGTTCTTTTCAGTGCCTGAAATGTGATGAAAACGCCTCGTTTGCACCAGCTGTTGTTGGCAATGATGGTAATTATTATGGGAGTGAATGCTGGATGAAATACGCCGCTTGCCAAAGAGGAAAGGAGTTGCAAGTAAAGTGCTTTACATCGGGTGGAAAGTGCTGTAAGTGCAACACTCTATAAAAGTCCAAGTACAGTCTCAGTAAGATGCTATTTTCACAACGGTTAAAAATTATGAAGTAAATACCAAATAAACATTTTCACAGGGATATTATTTTATAGATCAGGATTTTCAACACTCCTACGCATTCGTTAGTTTTGTGCAACATTTTGAACAATTTTGGAAAAAAGGGCAAAATATATATGTTAGTTTTATGAGACTAATTTAAGTAAAAGGTAAAAATTGGTTAGTTTCCTGATAATTGCCGTAACAGTTGAGTGTACCAGATTATTACAGTAATGCCTCAACTTTAACTTCAATCAACATTTACAAAATAACAAAATGATTTACCTGTGCAACTATTAGTTTATCCACTTACCTTTATGTGGTTTAAATATAGACAACTATCACATGATCCTGTAATATGTGAAACAACATGCACTTTTAGATTAACGGGTCATAACATTATTACACTTGCAACTTAAAATAGTGATTGCGGTTTTCTGAAAGAAGGACTTAAACACTCTGGTCCTCATGACATTGTTTGATATTTAGAATAGCTCCATATAACCTTGGCGTTTAAGTTTATCAAATATATTCTGATATCTTTGAAAGCAAAGTGATGCTGTAACTCAATATTATCTCAAATGTGCATTATTTTAAACTGCGCAGTCAATGCGTGTTCTTTTATCTGCTGAATAATGGATGTTTAAGCTGGACGTTGTCAAGAACCAGTTTCCAAATGCAAATGCTATGGGAACACACTTGACTGCAGCGGGATGTATATGGTAGAGTTCTTTCCAGCGCTACCATATAAAACACTTACAAAGTAGTAAGTTACTGTTCTATATTAATGTGTTATCTAACTATGCGGAAAATGTTCTGACATAATTATTCAAGACTGCTCTGTAAAAACGGCACTCTTGCATTTATAGTTTGACCACTGTATTCGTATAAGTAAACTATTAAATTGACCTGCACACTCCAGTTTTTATTGCAGTGACTAAACCGAACTTCAAAGAATTTCCCGTTTTTACCTTTTTTATTGCCCTTATCATGAATTATTTGCATCAGTGTAATTGAATTACGTCAATCACTAGCTTTTCCTTATATAGTCATTAATAAGTATCCAGTGAGTTACTCTAAAAATATTCTGAAGGCAAACAGACAAAATCTACTTGTGAAGAACCCTTAGCCTAATAATAATAATAATAATAATAATAATAATAATAATAATAATAATAATAATAATAATAATAATAATAATAATAATAATAATAATAATAATAATAATAATAATAATAATAATAATAATAATACTGAGCTTTTATGTACCGATTTTTCAGACAACCTTGTGAAACCGGTTTACATTGTGCGCATACATGTATATAATACTGATAACAATATTTTAAACTCAGGATTATTGTCATTTCGACGTGCCAATATAGTGTCTCTGAAATCCCTATCTCTAGGCACACCGACATCCCTGGGGGTTTGCAAATTGTCATGATTCCTGAGCGGGATTCGAACCACCCGGCCACTAATATCCTTAGCCGATATATCCTTTATTAGGCATTCCATTTCTTTTTTAACATTCTGCGTACCTCTTTTTAAGTGCAAATCGCTACTTTTCAGTTTTTAGCTTTGTCCATTTGGGCTTCGCCTCTCTTGTGGGTTCTGTATCTGTACGCCTCGAAAGGCATTGGCTTTAGTGATTTAGAACTAACAGCAAGCAATTCACGGATTTTTATATTTTTGTTATCATTTATTTATAATCTTTAGGCAGATTTTAACCAAGAACTTGAACTTGAAACATGAACCAAGAAGGCGAGTGGGGTGGAAAAATATTTTGTAGCCACGGGACAAACAGAAGCGCAGGTGTGCTGTTCCTGACGTCCAATAATTTGACTACCATTGGTGAAAAAAATTATGATGGTGGCAATATTCAATATATAATCCTTAAAGTCAACTTAATCCAACTGGGTATTTTCAATATCTATTCCCCAAAGAAAGATGCTGACCAAGTAAAATTTTATCAGAACCTTATGGCAATATTGTCTGACATAAGGTGTGATGAATTTATTATAGGCGGTGACTTTAATTTGGTGCTTTCGCCCATTGATAAATTTGGCGGCCGCTCGCCATCCAAAAAAGTCTTTCAATTCTGGAAAACATTATAGAATCGTTCAATTTAACAGATATATGGCGTTACTACAACCCAAATAAAAAACAGTATACATGGTCTCAAAAGTCACCGAGAGTCCTCTGTCGACTCGATCACTTTTTGGTCACACAGGGTTTCGTGAAAGCCACAAAGAAAACGAACATTTCATACTGGCCATTTACTAACCATAAAAGTATTAGCTTAATAGTTGACCTCTGTCTGGATAAAAGGGGTCCAAATTTTTCGAAACTAAACAACAGTTTTCTTCAAGAAGCAACTTACGTACAAACCGTTGAAAGGTTAATAACCGATAAATGGGACGAGTTATCATATATCCGAGATATAAGAGTCAGATACGATTTCCTAAAACTGGAAATAATGCAGTATAGTTTAATTTACGGCAAAAAGGGCCAGAGAAAGACGGGCAGAGGAACAATCGCTCAAATCAAAAATAGAAATTTTGGACAAAAAAGTAATTGATGACGAAATTGGTAAGGACGAACTCATCGAATATGAACTTTGCAAGAAAAAAATGCATCGTATTTTTTTAATATGGCAAAACAAATATACGACAAAAAAAAAAAACAATCACCAAGTTAAAAACAATCGATGGAACCATTACCATGTCAAGCAAAGAAATTCAGTCTCATATTAAAGACTTCTATAGCAAACTATATAGCTCACAGGGCCTAAAGTCCGCAGACCCATCATTTTTTTAACAATTTAAACAAATGCCCAAGCTTAGTGTTTTTGAACAACAAAACACTGAAGACAAGATAAAAATAGATGAACTTTATAGTGCCATAAAAGCTATGAAACCAAACAAAAGCCCCGGCGTCGATGGCCTGTCTTCTTAATTTTATATCAAATTCTGGAATAACATTGGTCCCATACTTACTGACGTCATAAATACATCATATTCAGAAGGAGCACTACCACCCTCACTTCGAAGAGCGTCTATAACATTGCTGCATAAAAGGGGTAAAGACCCTGAGATTATTAAAAACTGGAGACCAATCTCCCTATTAAATACAGATTACAAGATATTATCTAAAAGTCTAGCTAATAGAATCTTCCCATACTTAAATAAACTAATAAATGAAGATCAAACTGGATTTATAAAGGGAAGATACATTGGTAAAAATATTCGATTGATTTCAGACCTATTAGACTTTACTGATAATGAAGGAATCCCTGGTTTGCTCCTTCAAATAGATTTTGAAAAGGCCTTTGACAGTTTGGAATGGAACTTCATGCTGAAAATGTTAAAAAAAATAACTTTGGACCGGAACTCATATCTTAGATTAAGCTATGCTACACAGATATTTCTAGTACAGTAATGAATAACGGCTATAGCACCGAATGGTTCGAGATACGAAGGGGTGTGAGACAGGGTTGCAGTCTCTCCTGCATACTCTTTGTTCTCGCAGTCGAGTCCATGGCCCAAATGATACGAGACAACGACAATATCAAAGGCTAGAAGGTCGGAAAAGGGGAATTTAAGTTAACTCAGTTTGTCGATGACACAGCAGGTATTTTGGATAGTGTTGAATCAATTCCAGAATTTTTTCGAACGCTAGAAAATTTTGCAAGCCAGTCAGGCCTTAAAATCAACAAAGATAAAACTTTACTTATATGGCTGGGACCTTGGAAAAAAGGAAAGGCGCTTTTAATTTAGAAGTGTCCCGAAACAGTTTCAACATGCTTGGAATCTCCCTCGGCTATGACCTTAAAAAAATGCAACGAAAAGAACATTATCGATAAAACTGCAAAAATGAGAGAAAAGTACCTATTTTGGTCTTGTAGAGGACTCAGCCTGTTAGGAAAAATTCTAATAACTAAGTCACTTGGAATATCTAACTTAATTTACTCCCTTTCTAACACTAGCTGTGACGCAGGCTACATAAAGCAAGCACAAAAAGAAACTTCATCTTTTTTATGGGGTTATTCTACACCAAAAGTTAAACATACCACTATAATAAGGAACTATGATGAGGGTGGACTAAAAGCAATTGACATCCAATCACAGAATATGGCTCTCAAACTTGCTTGGTTACCAAAATTAATGCAACGAAAAAAGTGGTCAAAAGTAGTAAATTATTACTTAGATAAGGTTGGTGGCCTAAGTTTGTTGCATTGCAATTTTGACGCAAAAAACTCC
This sequence comes from Protula sp. h YS-2021, assembly GCA_949752745.1. Lineage (NCBI taxonomy): Eukaryota > Metazoa > Annelida > Polychaeta > Sabellida > Serpulidae > Protula > Protula sp. h YS-2021. Next base: position 63,431,019 of record OX457031.1, on the reverse strand, counting down.
CTCATATGCCTCCCTTTTATCAAGATATCTTACAAGCTTTTAAAACAATATTTCAAACCTCGACAATGTCTAAGCAATTACTCTGGAACAATCAAGATATACTTATAGATAATAAACCCATTTTCTTTAAGAACTGGTTCCAAAACGGAATTGTTTTTATACAAGATCTAATGAATAAAAATAATAGATGGCTGACATGCGATGAACTAACGAGGAAATATAACATCAAAGTTAATTACCTAACATTAACTAGCATTCAACAAGCAATTAAACAACAGATTTTACCTAATCAATCCTGTGCTTTAGGAAGCTGCATATTTAGAACTAGAAGTGGTCAGCGTTTAAATGTAACAAATTGTAAGTCAAGGGATTTTTATAAAGAACTAGTGAAACAAAAATTGCTCTGAATGTAATGTAGTAGAAGATAATTTCCACCTGTTCATAAATTGTCCTAAAACAGTGGCAATAATAAGAAAAGCGTGGCAACTCCTTGGTCTTAAAGGCTTTCACGCTACTGAGTTTCTGTTAGGATCTTGTAACAACGCTGAATACCTTATTTTTCTTATTTTAAAATACCGAATATGGGATACCCGATTCCGTAAATTAGCCTTCAATTATTCGACCTTCATGCATGAAGTAAGCATGTACATGCAAGTAGATAAGATTATCTTAGACGACGATAAATACCATAGGAAATGGGGATCGTGGTCCATCAAGGACAATTGAAAAACGGATCTTGCTTTCTTTTCTTTTTTTCGTACTACCTCGTTAATGCATACCTACATTGGTCAAACCATATGGACGTCCCAAAGAAAAAACCCACGACACTTCTGCACACTCCTTGTGTTTCATGTCTGCTTTTTCGTGCAAACGTTTACTACACCATGGATGCGAGTGAATTTATAGACAATTGTTAAAATAACTGCAGTATTGTCTGGGTGCTGCGACACCTAGCGATATGTAAACTGTGTGTCTGCAAAAGGTTTCTGAAAGGTTTTTGGTGTAAATGTGCGAGTAATTGATGTGACGTACAATGTCTTCCTTTTCAATAATAACTAAAAAAAGAACTTGAAATGCTTTTAATTATAAATAAACTATTTTTGGACAAAATCAATATAAACGTGGCTCTTTCGGTCGTCTGTAAATTTCAATTAAAAGCCATTTGCAATTTTGATCCCTACTCAACGATTTAAAAAATTATAACCATGTGGATATAACTCTTTTTGGGGAATGACTGGTCTATTTTTGCCAGTGTGATGAATTATAAACTGTTTTCCTAGAAACGCTGTCTCTTCTATTCTACATATTTTGTTAAATTTGCATGAAATCTTGCAGAAGAATTGATATGGTCAGAGAAGCACAAAATAGTACTCTTATCGATTTTGTATTCTCAAAACTTAAAAGTTTGCCAAATTTTGATCAATAATTATTTTTTCTACAAATTTTGCTTTGATACGAAATTGTAACAGCATTACAGTATGAGCGACTGTCTTGAATTCCTTTATTTTCTAGCGTTCGCCAAGTTCATAATAAGAACAAAGTTCGTTTGTTTAAAAAATTAGAAAAACAGAACTGGAAATATCTTAAAACAGCCTGTTGTATTGAGAACGGCATTTTCAATTATTGAGAAAACGCAAGAGCATATAAAATTATATTATAAGGGCATCTTAACATTAATCAACATGCTAAATACGTTTTATGGTTTCTTTTGAGATAGACTACATATAGCTATGCAAGTTGGAATAGCACAAGATAAGCAAACTATATATGACTTTTATTTATGCATTATCGAGACCGAATGTCCTTTAAAATAAGCATTATCGTTCCGCAAAATTACCGGGGCCATAAGCCTGTCTTGATAATTTTGACTTCGGTGCTACATGTAATATATTTGTTGAAAACATAAATTTTTACTGTCGTTATGCAGAATTAATATCGGAAAATCATTTGCACTCCAATATTTTGCGATCGTTTTGTTATATTGATAGATTTTAGTTTTATTATTTTTCTGTTGTATATATTATATATTGTATAAAATAGACATTCTCAAGACTGCCTTAAACTTTCGACTTTACAACTAATATTTTATATCCAAAGATTATTTATTTGTTATCATTTTATGTGTGATTTAATATCTTGAATATTGACTGTGGCGGCAGATATCACGGGTTATTGACTAAAACCACAGGGGGTTTTAACGGAAAGAATTTCTTAATTTACATCTTTATTTCCCTCTTTGATTCCGTGAAACTACAATAATAAAATAAAAAAAGAAGAACAATATTAGAATCGTGTTTTCAATCGATACTTATAAAATTCTGCTTAAGCAGAGTCGATAGCTTAAGTACCGAGTGAGAAATACAGAAATTGGTGTGTAAAATACACAACCATGCATATTTTTAGTTCTCCCTTGTAATTCACTCTTTGAATAAAAATTTCATTTTATATCATATTATTATTAAGACAAACAAAGACAAATTTATTAAAGTAATTTCTTACCCATTGTGCCCTGTGTAAGAGTTTAAATTTAAATCCAAAAACAACCCGGAATTCGGCCCACCAGCGACCGCGGCTAGACTTTAACTAATGAAAGGAGCGCTATTCAGTTCTTTTATAGTAGCTGAAAGCGCAAGGGGGGAAAATCAGTCAACCTTAGCCCTTTAAAATCGCGGGCTTTTATTAAGGCACCCAAAAAATTGTCAAACAACGACGAACCGCATGTTTCACAAAATTTGTCACAAATCAAATCATACGTCAAATAAAAACAAAGAATGGCATGGAATTCATTCTTTACATTGACTTTCAATCAATTTGCGTTAAAATTCCAATATATTCACGCTATGCCATATTATATATATATTATATTATATATTGACACATATATATATATTGACATATATATTGTTCATTGACATGAACACATTTAGTTATGTGGATCGTATTCTATATTATGTAAGCCTTGACCATTGGAGCCATATCAGGCAGGCAATGGAATATTGGCATTAACAGTAAGCGTAATCAATGAAGTGTTCCTTTTCATTTATAAGTGTGTATGCTTACAACATAATAATATAGACTGGCCTACTCATCAATAAAAATAAAATTAAAATGACTAACTTTTCCCTACTTTTAACCAGTTATGATGTCTGTGTCTGTTATGCCAGTTCACGTGATTTTATTTTGATGGAACCCGGGTTGCTTATTTTTCACTTTTCACTGGAATAAACTTTTGTAGTTTGCTACTCATGAAAAACACTTGTTTATTTTGCCAGCTGTCTATATTACCAATCAAATTATTTCTTTTGTTGTGCAGCATGTTCGATATGACCAGGATAAGAAGCCATCTCAACAGCTCATCATTTAATGGTTTACATCATCTCGTGGAGCTGTGAGTATAAAATATCTCAATAACATTTGTAAACGAAACTGCAGAGGACAAACGACACACAGTAGACTAAGGTCTTGTAAAAAAAAAAACAAACAAAATTCACAAAATATGCCTCGCATTAATCGTAGCAATCGTCATTCCCATGATCTACTCGTTTTCCTCACAGCAAACAAACACAATCATCGATTCGATTGGATTGCGGCACATTATCGAGTATAAATGAAACAAAAACTCCCTGATAATTATTTTCTCTAATTGAAAAAGGACCTTTCATCTGCTAAACTTATATATAAAGAATTAAAAAATTACTACAGTATCTGACGCAATCTTTTTTCCCAGTCATTAATCAAGTGACATGAAATGCTTTATTAACAAATGTGGCTATTTTTATTATTAATTTCTTTCTGCTTCCTGAGTTTCTGAGCAGTTGTTCACATATACCACAAATTTATGTCATTATGTCCTTGCTTTACAAGATCGAGTTCTTCCTGGTTGTTTGTGTCTTCTGTACTTGGGGTCAAAGAGTACTAAAGGACGAAAGAAAGTTTATACCAAAATTTAAATATTTTTCGAGAGTAAATTGTTTATCACAAAATTTTGGCCAGTAGTCTTACCCAATTTTTAGATCACATACATTTATTTTAATATCTGTATTTATTTTAATATCAAAGTGTTTATGAGCGATTTTGGACATATTACATTCCAATCAATAGGGGTCCTTTTCTTTGATTTTTCCTTTGTATAACCACCATTTAATTATATTTGTCTCGGTAGAAGTTCATGGAAAATGAGCACACATTATGGTGCCTCGACTTTCCCAAAACCTGGAACAAACCATAAGGAAGTGGCAAGCTGGTGTTTGAATATAACTGATAGCTTTTTACTTTAGAAGCAGCAAAACTGCTATTTATAAGCAAGGGTAGCGGTTGTATACCTTGTCAGGATTGGTGTACCCGAATAATGTACCTTTGTGGTCACTTTTGCAATGTGACAATGACCGGAGAGAAGTCACCGGAAGGACAAATAACTCGATAAATACAAGAACAATCACCCCCGTGAGTGAGGAATATGAGTGCATTGACAGCACTCCGAAATAGTAGAATGATAGACATCGAATGCGTCAGATCCTAGGAAAATACGTCCTTCGCTACGTGTTACTTATAGTTTCGAGTCCGGGTTCCACATTTACCCCGTAGATGGCGACAACGCGTATACATAAGCATCGAGGAACGTTATGCCCCGGTTAGATCTATCGCTTGTGCTTTGCGAGAAACAAATGCCTCCTACACAACGCTTCCTACTGAATGATAATATGAAAAACCAAAATTCTTCTGTTTCTGTTGGATTTATGTTGAGCTGCGAAAATAACAGTGTCAGTATCTCTGTTAAATTTTTCAGAACAATTTATCAATTTGGTGCCAACAAATAAACCTCTTTTCTGTGTAAACTTTCTTTTGTCCTTTAGTTTATTTACAAAGCTTGTGCATAACATTTATTTTCCAGTGCAACCCAATGACTACACAGATAATGATTCTATCCGCTAGTCTTCTATCTGGGTCCCGAGAATATGGCCATATGTTTTGATACTGATAGTCCTTATTATCAAACCACATATTTCTGCACCACACCTTATATAAACAGATAAATTATATTATAAAAAACTGATATATCAAACGAATATTTGATAATCAGTTTAGCAGTTTGCATAATAAAATGATGTTCCAGCGCTTGAACAATTACAGTTTGCAGCGTTAGCTCGTACGTCAGTATGTGTAAAGAAAATGTTATTTGTGAATCGTAACTAAAGGATAATAGCATGTTTAACACGCTGTTATCTATTTACGTAAATAAAGTGATCAGAGTTATAATAATAATAATAATAATAATAATAATAATAATAATAATAATAATAATAATAATAATAATAATAATAATAATAATAATAATAATAATAATAATAATAATAATAATAATAATAATAATAATAATAATAATAATGAGACAATTTATTAACTATATTCCCTTTAGGCTTTAACTCATTATTACCCTAATCCCTTTCGTTGCATACTGACACCAATTTAACAGATCAGCTATTGACTAATTACAGTTTTTGGATCTCAGACTCCGTTTTCGACTAGCATTATTGATTAAACCAGCTACCCAATTGCACGTTGATATTGCTAGATATGGAGAGTTGTTATGGGTTGTTGTATGCAGTGCCATTTGCAAACCATGAATACCGTTAGGCAAACTCGATCTCACGAGCTTAAAGTCGAACTTGACCATCATCACACAATTTTCACTCTCAGTATAATACTGGTTTAAAATATATTTATCTCTAGCAATACGTAAGCACGTGTTAATTACTTTTTCATTAATAATTATCCACTATAAATGAATATTCGAAACAAGATAGGAGAACTAAGCGATGGCATTTTCAGCAATTTATCCAGTCTGAAAACCTTGTGAGTGACAAGAATCATTAAAAAATTAGGAAATATATTTAGGTTAAAAAGCTGTTGCTATTCAAACGTCATTCATAGGAAGTGAGTGTTAGCCAACCATTGCATCGAATTTTGAAACTTGCAATTTTTCGGCATTCATGCGCCGCCTTTCGACATGGAATGATGATTAAAAAAGTACCCGACTGTACGTTGGCATAATTAATTATGGAAAGGTACAGGATGTTGTGTGAAGTATCATTTGCACACCTTGAGCGTCTTTAGGTGATATCGATCGCTCGGCCTTCTCGCTGCCAGTGTGACGTTCTGTCTAGGCCATCATGACACGATTATTGCTGTCAATATTATCTGGGTTTATGATATATTTTAATATTCATTTGTTAACACGGTTTCGATGGTTATAGCTTCTCTTTAGCAAACCGTAAATGTGTGCTTATTACTTTATCACATGACAATTGTCTATTGTTACTGAATAATCCAAATTGCAGGAACCTAGAAACGAACTATATACAAGAACTTAACGATGGTATTTTTAGCGATTTATCGAGTCTGCAGACCTTGTAAGTCCCATGAATCATTTATAAAAAGTAGTTTTTGTGTTTAAGTAAAAGTATTTCAAATTAATGAGACGTGATTCATAAGTAGCGAGTGTTATCCAATCATTGCTTCGAATTCTGAAAGTGTATATCTTCCGAAGTAACCAAATATGCATTGGCATTATTAATTGTAGAAAAGGTACGAGTTGTATACCATGAGTGCATACCATGAGTGCCGTTAGGCAAAATCGATATCAGGACCTTCTCAATACCAGTGTGATGCTCTGTCTCGCCCATCATGACACCATTATTGCTATCAATATTATCCGGGCTTATGATATATTTATGTATACATTTGTTACCTCGAATTTGAATGTTGTAACATATCTCTAGCAAACCGAAAATGTGTGCTTATTACTTTTTCGTTTCACAATTTTCCATTGTTACTGAATATTCCAAATTGCAGGAAACTCTCTAACAACCAGATACATAATCTAAGCGACGGCACTTTCAGCGCTTTATCGAGCTTGGAGATCTTGTGAGTCACATGAATCATTTGCAAAAAGTAGTTCAAGTGTTTAAGTAAAATATTTCAATTTCATGACACGTCATTCATAAGAATCGAGTGTTAGCCAATCATTGCTTCGAATTCTGAAAGTGTATATCTTTCGAAATAACCAAATGTGCGTTGGCATTGCTAATTGTAGGAATGTATGGGTTGTTGTTTCAATTGCCATTTGCATACCATGAGTGCCGTAAGTCGAAATCGATATCAGATCCTTCGCGCCACCAGTGTGACGCTCTGTCTCGGTTTTCATGACACCATTATTGCTGTAAATATTTTCCGCGATCTCATTTATTACCTCGATTTCAACTTTTACAACTTATCTTTAGGAATAAATTAATATGTGTTTGCTACTTTTTCATTTGACAATTGTCCATTATAACTGAATATTCCCAATTGCAGGGACCTCGAATCGAACAATATACAAGAATTGAGCGATGGCACTTTCAGCGGTTTATCGAGTCTGCAGATGTTGTGAGTTACATGAATCATTTATAAAAAGTACTTTATATGATTAAGTCGAAAATATTCATCATTTAGAAGTTATTTATCAGAATCGAGTGTAATCCAATCATTGCTTCGAATTCTGAAAGTGTACATCTTCCGAAGTAACCACATGTGCGTTGGCATTACTAATTGTAGAAAGGTATTGGTTGTTGTATGTATTGTCATTTGTATACAATTTGTATACCATGAATGACGTTAGGCCAAATGGATCTCAGGAGCATCTCATACCAGTGTGACTCTCTGTATTGGCCATCATGACACCACTATTGCTGTTAATATTATCCGGGTATCTCATTTGTCACCTCGATTTCGAGTGTTACAACTTATCTTTAGCAAGCCGAAAATATGTGCTTATTACTTTTTCATTTGACAATTGTCCATTGTTACTGAATATTCCAAATTTGCAGGGACCTCGAATTGAACAATATCAAAGAATTGAGCGATGGCACTTTCAGCGGTTTATCGAGTCTACAGATGTTGTGAGTCATTTATTTATCAGAAGTTATTTATCAGAATCGAGTGTAAGCCAATCATTGCTTCGAATTCTGAAAATGTACATCTTCCGAAATAACCACATGACACCATTATCCCTGTCAATATTTTCTGGGGATCTCATATTTTACCTCGATTCTGATGTTAAAGCTCATCTTTAGCAAACAGTAAATATGTGCTTATAACTTTTTCGTCTGACAATTGTGCATTGTTACTGAATATTCTAAATTGTAGGATCCTCCAATTTAACAGAATACAAGAACTGAGCGATGGTATTTTCAGCGATTTATCGAGTCTACAGACCTTGTGAGTCTTTTATAAAAAGTATTTTATGTGTTTAAGTAAAAATATTTCAATTTAATGAGACGTCATTCATAAGAAGCTAGTGTTAGCCTATCATTGCTTCGAATACTGAAAGTTTACATCTTCTTAAGTAACCAAATGTGCGTTGACATTGCTAATTGTAAAAAGGAATGGGTTGTTGTATGCATTGCCATTTGCATACTATGAGTGCCGTTAGGCGAAATCGATATCAGGAGCTTCTCGCCACTAGTGTGACGCTCTATCTCCTTTATCACGACACCATTATCGCTGTCAATATTATCTGCGATCTCATTTTTTACCTTGATTTCGAGTGTTATAACTTATTTTAGCAAACGGCTAATATGTGTTTACTACTTTTTCATTTGACAATTGTCCATTGTTACTGAATATTCGAAATTGCAGAAAACTCTATGGCAACAAGATAGAAAATCTAAGCGATGGCACTTTCAGCAGTTTATCGAGTCTGCAGATCATGTGAGTCACGTTAATCATTCACAAAAGGTAGTCTATGTGTTTAAGTCACAATATTTGTTATTCGGAAGTCATTCATTAGAATCGAGTGTTAGACAATCATTGCTTCGAATTCTGAAAGCATACATCTTCCGAAGTAACCAAATGTGCGTTTGCTTTGCTAATTGTAGAAAGGTATGGTTTATTGTATACTATGAGTGCCGTTGGGCAAAATCGGTCTCACGATCCTCTCGCTACTAGTGTGACGCTCTGTCTTGGCCATCATGACACCATTATCCCTGTCAATATTTTCTGGGGATCTCATATGTTACCTCGATTTCGAGTGTTAAAGCTGATCTTTAGCAAACCGAAAATATGTGCTTATTACTTTTCCATTTGACACTTATCCATTGTTACTGAATATTCCAAATTGCAGGGACCTCGGACATAACAGAATACAAAAACTGAACGATGGTATTTTCAGCGATTTATCGAGTCTACAGACCTTGTGAGTCACATAAATCATTTATGAAAAGTTTTTGATGTGCTTGAGTAAAAATATTTCAATTAAATGAGACGTCATTCATAAGAAGCGAGTGTTAATCCATAATTGCTTCGAATACTGAAAGTATACATCTTCTGAAGTAACCAAATGTGCGTTGACATTGCTAATTGTAGAAAGGTATGGGTTGTTGTATGCATTGCCATTTGCATACTATGAGTGCCGTTACGCGAAATCGACATCAGCCCCTTCTTGCCACTAGTGTAACACTCTATCTCGTTTATCATGATACAATTATTGCTGTCAATATTATCTGGGAACTCATTTGTTACCTCGATTTCGAGTATTATAACTTATTTTAGCAAACGGTTAATATGTGTTTACTACTTTTTCATTTGACAATTGTCCATTGTTACTGAATATTCCAAATTGCAGAAAACTGTCTGGCAACAAGATAGAAAATCTAAGCGATGGCTATTTCAGCGGTCTATCGAGTCTGCAGATCTTGTGAGTCACGTTAATCATTCACAAAAAGTAGTTTATATGTTAAAGTCACAATATTTGTTATTCGGAAGTCATTCATTAGAATCGAGTGTTAGACAATCATTGCTTCGAATTCTGAAAGCATACATCTTCCGAAGTAACCAAATGTGCGTTGGCATTACTAATTGTAGAAAGGTATGGGTTGTTGTATGCATTACCATTTGTATACTATGAGTGCCGTTAGGCAAAATCGATATGACGATCTTCTCGCCACTAGTATGACGCTCTGTCTGGGTTATCATGGCACCATTATTGCTGTCAATATTATCTGGGATCTCATTTGTTACCTCGATTTCGAGTATTATAACTTATCTTCAGCAAACGGTTAATATGTGTTTACGACCTATTCATTTGACAATTGTCCATTGTTACTGAATATTCAAAATTGCAGAAAACTCTATGCCAACAAGATAGAAAATCTAAGCGATCGCACTTTCAGCGGTTTATCGAGCCTGCAGATCTTGTGAGTTACGTTACTCATTTACAAAAAGTAGTTCATATGTTTAAGTCAAAATATTTGTTATTCGGAAGTCATTCATTAGAATCGAGTGTTAGCCAATCATTGTTCGATTTCCGAAAGTGCATATCTTCCCAAGTAACCAAATGTGCGTTGGCATTGCTCATTGTGGAAAGGTATGGGTTGTTGTATGCATTGTCACTTGCATACCATGGGTGCCGTTAGGCGAAATTAATCTTATCACCTTCTCGGCACCAGTGTAACGATCTGTCTCGGTCATCATAACACCATTATTGCTGTTAATATTAGTTGGGTATCTTGTTTGTTAGTTCGATTTCGAGTGTTATATCTTATCTTTAGTAAATTGAAAATATTTGCTCATTACTTTATCACTTGACAATTGTCCATTGTTACTGAACATTGTAGGAATCTCCAGCAAAACAACATACGAGAATTGAGCGATAGTATATTTGGCGATTTATCGAGCCTGCAGACCTTGTGAGTCACGTTAATCATTTACAAAAAAGTAGTTCATGTGTTTAAGTAAAATATTTCAATTTAAAGAGACGTCATTCATAAGAAGCGATTGTTAGCCAATCATTGCTTCGAATTCTGAAAGTGTAGATCTTCCCAAGTAACCAAATGTGCGTTGGCATTGCTAATTGTAGAAAGGTATTGGTTGTTGTATGCGTTGCTGTTTGATTACCATGAGTGCCGTTATACGAAATCGATCTCAAGACCTCGCCAGCAGTGTAAAGCTCTGTCTCGGCCATCCTGTCACCATTATTGCTGTCTGGGTTTACGATAATATTATCTGGGTTTACGATATATTTTTGTATGCATTTGTTGCCTAAATTTTGAGTGTTACAGCTTATCTTTGGAAAACCGTATATATGTGCTTATTACTTTTTGACAATTGCCCAGTGTTACTGAATATTCGAAATCGCAAGGAACTCCAGTGTAGCAATATACGAGAACTGAGATATGGTATTTTCAGGCAATTTATCGAGTATCCAGACCTTGTGAGTCACGTTGATCATTTTCAAAAAGTAGTTTATATGTTTAGGTCAAAAATACTTATTATTTGGAAGTCATTCATCAGAATCGAGTGTTACCTAATCATTGCTTCGAAGTTTGATGTTGTACATTTTCCCGAAGTAATCACGTGATGGTATTTTTAGCGATTTATCAGTTTACAGTTCTTGTGAGTCACATTGATCATTTTTAAAAGTAGAACATATGATTAAATTGACAATTGCTGCTACTCAGACCTCATTCATAAGAAATGAATGTTTCCCAATCGCTTCTTGGAATCTGGAAAGTTTAGAATTTGGGCTCCGCAAAAAATAAAAATTAGCACATAATGTGAAGAATTTCCTAGGTAGAATGTCCATAAGAAATCGACATTATCGTAAAATGAAGCTTCTTTAGACTATGTTTTAACGTTTCACTTGGTTCTTAATAATTATATTATTTTAAGAAAATCTATGAGCTATTGCAAAGAAAGAGCTCTTTCCGGGAATGTTTTATATAGAAGAGATTTTAGTTTAGGCACCACAAAGAAGCTTTCGAGAAAATTGGGACATTAAAATATTCAAAGTATTATTCACAGAGAGTTTATGTTAAACCTGTTTAAGTTAGGAAATAAGATAGAAACACAAGATGACTTGTTTTGCTACGGACGCTGAGTTACACAAGTTGCATATATGCTGGAATCAAAATAACGTGTAAATTCAGAGTTCCCAAGAAACACAACCTTGCGTCAAAAGAATAGCAACGTTATTAGAAAGATTGAAAATTTCATGCCTTGCACCTTATAAAGGTTTGATAATATAATAAATATAATAAGATGCTATATATTTGCATAAATTAGGTGATTAGAGCTGCAATATTAAAAATGAGATCATTTTTATACTGCCTATTTCACTTACGCCTTTGAGCGGTTCACACAGAACTACCCTGAGTCCTTCGATTGTATGTTTACATCTTTGTAAGGGATCGGCTACCTTCTAATTACAATGTCCCTTGGCTCTTAAACTCTTTTTACAACATACAGAATTGATTAAGCGAAGTACCCTATTGTACGTTGACATTACTAGTTATGGAGGGGTATGGTATGTTGTATGCAAAGCCAAAAGGATGCTATAAGTGCCGTTAGGCGGCGTTGATCTCTCGGCCTTCTCCCCAGTAATACAGCTCTCAAGCTCTGCCCTCATAACCCCATTCTTGCTCTTAATATTTACCACACACTTTTCTATTTATCTGTTACCTCGATTTCGATGGTTATGTCTTGTCTTAAGCACTCTGTAAACACATGCAAATTACTTTTTCATTTGATTATTATCCAATTCAGCTGAATATTCTATTCTATTCTATTCTATTCTATTCTATTCTATTCTATTATATTCTGTTTCTTATAACGCGTTTATGCCTAAGTGCAACAATCAAGCACGATTAACACTAAAAATATGCTTTACTAAAAAGATGAGTCTTAAGCATTCGCTTCAACATATTTAAATTCTTTCCAGTTTTTATGCTCCCTGGTAATGTGTTCCATAATGTAGGACTCGCATGACTAAAACGTCTTAGTCCATACTTCAGATTACATTTTGGTACAACTAAAAGGTCATGTTCTCTGCAGAAAGGAGTGTGCGTCTGGGTTGATATTTGACTATCATATCTGAATTGTATTCCGGGGCAAGTCTATGCATAGCCTTATATGTCAATGATATGACTTTATACTGGATTCGCTTTTCGTTCGGTAAAAATGCAAAGACGCTAGTACAGGTGTTATAGGGGCGTGATTCGGAGTGAGTTTAACTAAACGAGCGGCTGCATTCATGACAGATTGTAATTTGGACAACATTAGGAATACTAGATATTGTAGGAAGCTCAGCTACAAAATGTAGAGTTAATCGATAATATTTTCAGCGATTTTCCCAGTCTACAGACCTTGATAGTCACATGAATCATTTTGAATCAGTGGTGAAATATAAAACGGCAGACAAGTAGGAATTTAGCAGAGTTTGGAAGTTATAACAGTTTGAAAAACTGGACAACGAGCAGAGAGTACATAGGGTTCTCTAGGGTTCTCTAGTAAACACTTCCCAGGCTATGTGACCTGGGAAGATAATAGTTTCAGATGTCCTCGAATGTTAAGGCCATATTTATTTATAAAATCCTTAAATTCTCTGTTCATCACAATAAATGTCTAGAAATGGAACTCAAATTACTGCTTAAAACACATAAAAGGTGTAAGTAGGAAGTAGCCTCGCAATCTGAATCTTGGCGTTGAGGACCATGATCACATTTAACGTACTATACGTTTCTGATAAGACCGTTTCTTGAGAACAGTTTGGAAAAACATCGGTATCCTTGAATATCTTGATCAAGGTCAAAGTTATAAATCGGAAGTTGACTGATATATCAGAATTTCTACCCTTAGGACCTAAAAACAGTTTCCAGTTGGAAATATTTTTCTAGCTATTTCAAATTTCATTTTTTTGATTCTTGTCTTTTTTTGTGTTTGCATGCTTTCCGCAAAACTCTTCATACAACTATTTGATACGGAAGAGGAATTTCATACATATAAATAGAAGCTGTAGAAGTTTCACCGCATTTTGATAATAAGAACAAATAGGAAAACAGGTTATCACAAAATTATCATTGCACTTCTTTTGGATAATTGTTTTGTATAATGATATAAATATCTGAAAAAAAGGATTCAAAAGAACCACCGTTATCGGTATGTATAGTATTTGGAAGTTATAACAGTTTGAAAAACTGGACAACGAGCAGAGAGTACATAGGGTTCTCTAGGGTTCTCTAGTAAACACTTCCCAGGCTATGTGACCTGGGAAGATAATAGTTTCAGATGTCCTCGAATGTTAAGGCCATATTTATTTATAAAATCCTTAAATTCTCTGTTCATCATAATAAATGTCTAGAAATGGAACTCAAATTACTGCTTAAAACACATAAAAGGTGTAAGTAGGAAGTAGCCTCGCAATCTGAATCTTGGCGTTGAGGACCATGATCACATTTAACGTACTATACGTTTCTGATAAGACCGTTTCTTGAGAACAGTTTGGAAAAACATCGGTATCCTTGAATATCTTGATCAAGGTCAAAGTTATAAATCGGAAGTTGACTGATATATCAGAATTTCTACCCTTTGGACCTAAAAACAGTTTCCAGTTGGAAATATTTTTCTAGCTATTTCAAATTTCATTTTTTGATTCTTGTCTTTTTTGTGTTTGCATGCTTTCCGCAAAACTCTTCATACAACTATTTGATACGGAAGAGGAATTTCATACATATACATAGAAGCTGTAGAGGTTTCACCGCATTTTGATAATAAGAACAAATAGGAAAACAGGTTATCACAAAATTATCATTGCACTTCATTTGGATAACTGTTTTGTAAAATGATATAAATATCTGAAAAAAAGAATTCAAAAGAACCACCGTTATCGGTATGTATAGTGTTTTGGATAAAAAGCTGGATCACATGAAATGAAAAACAACTTTTAACATTGGGGCGAGTACCGAGGCAGTACAGCACTTGTAAAATGCAGTACGGATAGAGTGTGAATATGACTTTCTATGTAAATAAATAAGCATGCCACAGATAGAAAAAAGGAAAAAATAGCCCTTCTGTATCTTAAACTAAAAAGCAACATATTAAGAAATATTTCAAGAGTTGTGATATAACCAAACCTGAAACAAACAACGAAGTCATGTCTCGGCCAGAAAAAGAAACACTCTCAATAGAAACTCTCGCGGCCTGGGCAGAAACTGAAAAATACATTGAAAGGTTGAAAGACATGCCAATAAACGAAGTCATTTTAGAAATGGCAAGAGATATAAAAGAAATGAAATTACAACAATCTCTGGACCAAACCCAAATTTCGGCATTGAAACAGCAAGTCAACAAACAACAAGAAACCATAAAATTTCAGAACATGCAAATCAAAGCCCTTGAAAATGAAATACTTAATATAAAAAGTCACTCTATGCAAAACAACCTTATTGTCAAGAATATCCCCAGCAATGGTCCCAATGAGGATATCGTGACTACAATTAGAGACGTTCTAGCCAAAATGACAGTTGAAAACGCACAGAGCATAGGTATTGAAAGAGCCCATCGATTAGGGCAAAAGGGCAAATTCAGCAAATATGAAGACAGAACGACAATATGGAAATCTCTATCAAACCTTGCTCAAATAAATATTTTTGTCAGTGAACATTTCCCTGAGTCAATTGAGCAGAATAGAAGAGAGCTGTACCCAATTCTCCCGTACCTACGCAGCCACTACGGCATTGTGTTCTTGGTAAAAGACAATAGTGTGCAAAGATGAGACATACACGAAAGACACGGTGAAACAATTAATCAAGGAAACTGATGACCCAGGTGCAGTTTAAGACGAAAATGTGTGTGTCATCCTTGGAAAATACTCACCTCTTCCCAATTTCGAACTTTGCGAGTTTAAATTCTAGGGAAATCAATACGTTAATGCTGAACAAGCATACCAGAAGGCAAAGTCGATAGGAAGAAGCTACGTTGCAGAAGAAATTTTGCAAATGTCAGACCCCAAGAAAATGAAACACGTAGGGGAAAGTATTGGTAATGACAAATGGTACACTTCCGGTAAAGCAAAGGGAGTAATGGAAACCATACTTGCTGCAAAATTTACTTTTAACCGGCAAAAATCGACTTGGAGAAGCAAACGCTAGCCCCAAAACTACTTACTTGGCAACAGGAACAAGTAAAGGCTCTAAACTTGCTTTACGAGTTGACCAGTGGAAAGTACAAAATATCCTAGGAAAAATCCTTGAAAGTGTTCTTGACACGTGATTAAACGTGCAAGGCAATGCAACATCCCACGCACGGTTTAAATGCCGGAACCTATACATGTTCTTTGAGAATATTTAGAATGGGAAATCTATATCAGTTTTGATGTTGGGTATAATTTTCTTTTTGTTTCTGAGTCGACCCCTGTCTACTTATGCCCCCATACTTGATTCAAAAGGTCTCGCCCTCAACACAGTGTTGATTTAATGTTCACACCTAGGTTAGGTTCTATTGAAATGACCGGTTTAAAGCTAAATAGCACACTAGTTGTTTGGTATTTGTCATTATTGAAAACACTATAACCAAACCGAGCATGATTGGCGTTTTTGGTTACACTTGCTAAATCAAATAAAGTTAAAAACTCTATCAAATAATAATGATTTTATAATGGTAAGGACTAATAACTCACAAGAATTTTAGTCAATTAAGCTGTAACTCCTAAACAAACAACGCGTTAATTCTGTGAAAGAAACGTTCAACTAAGTGTTCTATAAAGCTCTATAAAGATAGACGTATTACAGTTAAATACTGCTTCTATAATCCCTTTTTTATTTTTTATCCCTTTATTATTAGAACCAGGTATTTTGTTGCTTTGCATCACTGACTTCGTCGCCCACTCACACATTGCAATTGATACGAACATCCATGTATATAGCATCGCCACGTGTTTAGAAACCGTTCTTCACATGTACTATCTCTTACTGAAATTCTCACTACTTTCCCTTACAAACCCTAGAACGTAAGAACAACCACAAAATAAAAAACTCAAGGGCTTAGTCTTTATCAAAAACACAAGTAATATTCAAAGGTATCTTAAATGTGTTCAGCTAAAAGAAACGAAACAGTCATTGAAAAAAAAAACATCTATATTATGACATATTTTACAGCAATATCTCTCAATTGCAGAGGGATATCAGATGGAAATAAACGTAGGAGTATCTTTAACTGGTTATTTAAACATCCTATAGGAGCCTTTGATTTCATTCTCCTACAGAAAGTTCATTCCTGCAAAGAAAAAGAAGAAAATTTTAAAAAGAACTGGAATAATGACAAGAAAGGTGACACCCTTCTCTTTTCACATGGCACAAAGGCAAGCAGAGGTACATTAACTATTATTCGGAGCCCTCTTGCTCATTGTATCACAAACTACAGAACAGATTCACGCGGTAGGTTTATTATAGTTGACCTCACTATCTAAGGTAAGGAATACAGTATACTAAACATATATGCCCCAAACCTCGAACCTCAGAGCGATCAGCTATATTTCTGGAAAGAAATAAAATCCCACTTGGAAAAACGTGTTGGTGCCAACGTTATCATAAGCGGAGACCTCAATATATTCTTAGATTGTTAGAAGGAAAAAAGTCCATAAATACAAAAAAATATAAATCTATAGAGTTTTTTAAAACATCATGGACAAATACAGTCTAGTAGACATCTGGAGAATAAAACATCAACAAACAGAAAGGTACACTTGGCGGAGACATAAACCTTTTTTAACACAGTCTAGACTTGACTACTGGTTCATATTAACGTCCATAATTTGCGACGTTAAAAATCCCGACATAATGCCCAGCATAAGATCTGATCACAGCGCGATCTTATTACAAATTGAAATAACTTTGACTAATAAAAGAGGGCCCGGATACTGGAAAATTCCATCCTATCTATTAATAGACGAGTTGTACACCAAATTGATAAAAGATGTTATAAAAAATAGTGTGCAGGCCTCGTCGGTTCTAAATCCTCATTCACAATGGAATTGCGTAAAATATTGCATACGTAGAGAATCTATACAGTATTCAAAAATATTACTAAAAGCAAAAGCGTGGGAGAGAAAATCTAAGCAAAAAATAGCAGAAATAAAAGTTAAGCTCTCTGCAACCTTTGACAAAAACACTTTATACAAACTGAATTTCGAACTAAACAATACAAAAGCAGAACTTCAACTTTTAGAGCAAACAGAAGCGTACGGACACTATATCCTCAGCAAGGCCCATTTCATTTAGTATGATCAAAAGAATTCAAAATTATTTTTTAACCTAGAAATACAAAATTACAATGAAAAATGCTTACGTACTATAAAAAACTCCCAAGGCGTAGAGATTAATAATCTCCAAAATGTATTCGAAGAAACCGCAAAGAAACCTGTACAAAGTTTATCCTAAAGTATCACAAGATAACTATGAATATTTCTTTAAATCAAATTACATACCAACTCTAACAATTAATGATAATCAGTACCTAAACAAAAACATTACCAAACACGAACTTTCAGATACCTTTAAGAAGATGAAAGACAATAAGACACCCGGAACTGATGGTCTAGCGAAAGAATTCTATGTCTATTTTTGGGAAGATATCAGTAATCTGTTAATAAAATCATATGAAAACAGTTACCTTTGGCAATTTAAGTGCCGAACAGAAAAGAGGAATTATCAGACTGATCCTCAAAAAAGACAAAGATTCAACTCTGCTAAAAAGTGCGAGACCTATATGATTACAAAACTATGATGCTAAACTTATTTCAATGTGTCTAGCCCAACGTTTTCAAAAGATACTCCCATCTTTGATTTCGAAAGACCAGAATGGTTTTATAAAAAAGATTTATAGCGTATAATATTCGCACTGTTATTGGTTGCATAGATTTTTTAAATAAAATAAATACAAAAGGTTTTCTGGCCTTTACAGACTTTGAAAAAGCTTTTAACAAATTAAATTGGAATTTCATTTATCAAACTTTAGAAGCCTACAATTTTTGAGATTTTATAAAACAATGGATCAAAGTAATGTATAAAGACATAGAAAGTTGCACCATAAATAATGGAAATAAAAGCAGATACTTCAAAATATGAAACGGCATACGCCAAGGAGACCCTCTCTCAGGTCTTTTATTTATTTTGGCAATTGAGATTTTAGCTATATCTATACGAGAAAATAAAAATATAAAAGGCATCAAAATAAACAACACGACGGCTAAGCTAAGTCTATTTGCTGATGACATAAACCTTCCATTAACAGATATAGCATCTATAAGAAATGCTCTAAATGTGCTTTGGATATTCTACTTCTGCTCTGGTCTAAAAATGAACTATGAAAAGACAGAAATAATGCTGGCTGGTAAGGTAAACTTGAGATATTTATATCATAAACCCTTTGGGTTGATATGGACAAGAAGCCCAGTCAAGTCATTGGGTATGATTTATTGAAACGATATAAATGAAAGAAATGAAAAAAAATTATTCAAAGTACAAGATTTCAGAAAAACTCTTGAACAATGATCTCAGTTCTATCTCACTTTAAAGAAGAAAAATAAATATCATAAAAAATTTAGCCTTGCTTAAATTGATATACATAACTAATATCACACACACTCTAAAATAGTTTCAAGACGAAAAAACAGATTTACGTGGGGTAAAAAGACCCCTTTAATTAAAAAAGCAGTAACCATTCAAGACTATAAAGAGGGTGGGCTACGCCACCTCCACTTAAAGAGTTTTCTGGATGCTCAAAAGCTTATGTGGATTAAACGACTGAAGGAATCACAAGACAGCTTTTCTTTCACATTTATTTCAAAATATCTTCCAAAGTTAAATATCTTTAACACCACTTTATCTCTATCGATGCACTCTTCTTATTTGAATAAAGAAATGCCAATTTTTTATTTTGAAATTCTCTATAATTGGTACGCAAATAAAAGAGATCCAAAAACAATACAGGATATTCCAGATGAATGCATATGGTACAATAAATACATTCAGATCAATAAAAAACCAATATATTTCGACTAACTCTTCAAATCAAACATTATTAAAATAAATAATCTTATAGATACCAATGGAAAATTTATAGACCCAAAAGCAATCAAGGAATATACAACTAAATATGGCAATCTTAATATATCCCGCATGAATGGAAGAGAATAATATTAACTTCTTAAGATTCCCGCAATATTGCTTTAAATCTGTAGTCTGAATTAATTTTGAAAACGAGAAACCAAAAATTTTGACGTGGCAAAAATATCGGCTAAACAATTTTATTCATTCTTGGTAAAACAATATAAAACAACCCCAAATTGCATTCAACGATGGCAAAAGGAATTTATATTTTTAGATACGGAATGGACAGAACTCTTTTCAAAATCACAAACACTCACAAACTTCCTATATTTTTTTTAAATTTCACAATCAAATCAAAATTACGACAAAATGCTGAGTCGGGAAAAAGTTTCAGCGCATTTCCTGAGGAGAAACTATTCCGCTATCTATAGCAATTCAGTCAAGTTGGCATTGTTAAAACACTTTATTTTCGCTAAAAATCTAACACTAACCCAGAAAGGGCCTTAGGAACAAAATTGTGATCACTCAGTATACAAAAATATAGCACTTATTAGCTTCACTAAAACTAATTATAATTATTATGAGAAATTACAGTGTGACTTTGTTACTGGAATAGAAAATATAAGGTGATACTTTTCAAAAGCATTGGGTCAACTGATAACATTTTTATTAACAACAGCAAGTCTATTACTCATGACACTTTTTACAGTTCTATTATTTAATTTGCAAAGTGATGTTGATCAGCTGTAGGACCGAGAGGCGGTTTTTTCAAACGGGTAGCAAAATAAATTACATATTCATTAATAGTATAGCAATAATCAGTCTAATTGCTTAATTAGTTTCTAAAGCCTCTTATCTAATCGCAATATTTTTATCAGGGCGTTCGCAGGCTGCTTTATTTGACTTACAGATAATAATAGTTATCTTTAAAGATCTCCGTTTTGATGCCTTTTAAAGACTGAATGCCGTTCCAGTACCTTGACATC
Source organism: Protula sp. h YS-2021 (assembly GCA_949752745.1). Classification (NCBI taxonomy): domain Eukaryota; kingdom Metazoa; phylum Annelida; class Polychaeta; order Sabellida; family Serpulidae; genus Protula; species Protula sp. h YS-2021. Next base: position 63,410,114 of record OX457031.1, on the reverse strand, counting down.
CTATTAATACATTTTATAGAATCTATCTTAGTCACAAAAGTTTTGACGGGGCATTTGCACGCAGTTTGTCATTGCTATGACAAGGGTTTTTTTTTGAAATTAGATATGACTAAATTTATCAATTGAAACTAAACCAAAAAAAAAAAAGAAACGAAAAAAACTTGACATCAGCCATTCCACAGTGCCGAATTTACTCGAAAATAGTTGTTGTGTTACAAAAGTTTATTTTAATAAAAGGACTTTTAAATAAAATGGTCCTCATTTTTCGAAAAGTATGCTTATTTTTATTGTTATAGTCGCTAATTTTTAATCTAATATCGAGTTTTAGTTATTTGCACGTATTTGTAAGGATGTGTTTACAAATTGCCAGCACATATTCTAATGACGTCGTCTATTGTGGGAGTAGATATGTAGTTCTTTCAGCACTTTACCAGACTTAAACTTATGCTCTTGAGCGGCAATCAATGCCTTGCGCAGCTAGGTGGAGACCATGGCTTTTCCATATCTCTTTTTATTTGAGGCAAGAAATAGACTAGCAGACGTATCTGCAACGGCGAGCTAATCTCCTTTGTGACCCCCATGTGTTTGCGCATTGTGACCACCGAGTCCAGCACATTTTCCGTGGTGATTTCACTTTTGCTTCCTCCTGCTTTACTCAGTTCTTTGTTGGATATCTCCAAGAATGTGCCTTGACCGTGCGTTATGATATGCGTTTTAATTTGTCATTGACTTCAAAAGAACACGGCTGTGTACCTCCTCAAAAATCAATTTGTATCTAAAGCTTGAATTTCACGCGTCTCTTCCCCCTCGGTAAGGCGAGGAAGAAGGCAAATTGAACTGCGACACCATAACTGCGCATTGAAACAACTCACGTTAAAAGCAATCTAATACAACCTTGAGATCCCACTGAACCAGTGGGGGTCCCTTAATTTGGAAATTCGTATCATGTTGGCTAGACACTCGTCCTGACCTGAATTGTAACTGAGGCGTCGCATAGTTTGGCCCTAGAGTCCCTCCACACACCTCTATGAGTAAACACCTACTTTGCGATCTTCGCATAAATATTTTAGAAAATAGGCTATTAGCGTAACCGTGACCGATACTGGATCGATTTGCTTAAGGATAAACCACCTTTCAAGCACTTTCTATTGAGAGCTATATACCTCCCTAGTAGATCCGCGTTGGTCTTTTTCATTCCCTCTGTAGCTGAAACTCTTTCCTCTCGACCAGTTCAATGCAGCGGCCAAACGGGAAGCATTTAGGGTCTCCGGTTAGGCATGGTTGCATGATGTCAGTGCGGATGATAGAAATCGCCCCTTGTAATGTAATCCGTAGTCTCGGCCCACCAACCACCTCGTTAGTTATGGATACCACGTCGTCATTGGGTTGTCGGGGACCCAAGCGCAATGAACAATCGAATCCCTGGACATGCATTGAAGCAAGTGATCTGATATCCAAAGAATGATCTTGTGCGACACAGTCCACTCTCAAGGTATCACCTGCCTATTTTTTGGTGACATATGCTGCAAGCATGTTGAGTTGCCCCGGGATGCGGTGTAATAGCAATGATATGCCTCGCAACCCTACCCTACCTCGCAACCTACTTTTCTCTCGACACGACCATCAGTTCTCGATAACGTGTGTCACCATGTCTTCGTATAGAGTTAACAGTTGTCAAGTTGTGTATCATTTTCCAACACACTGATGTGCATGATTGCAACTCTGCTTGCCATTGGTCTTGAAACAACTGTTCCGTCCGTATCCGTCTGTATTTGAGAGTATGCTGCCTTACCACTCAATTAAACGTGATTGGAGTGACTCGACAACGACCTAACTGTACTGGTTGGTTGACTAGGTTCTGGTAAAAGCGGAAGAGCAACCTAGCCTAGCCACGCTTTTCTTTTTTTCAGAGCCCTGCTGTTCCCGAAGTCTATCTTTCAGAGACGATCTGTTAGGTGAATCTAGCCTTTCGTGAGACTGAGCTCATCTCCAAGAAATACGATTACTTGCTTTGGCTTGAACACGTCTCTAAATCTGAAAACCCTTCATAGGAATTTATGAAAAATAAATGCTCTTCGAAGTAAACTCTCTAACTTGTGTGTGACGTGCGTCAACATGCGAGAGTGGAGCAATGTACCACGAACACTTTACCCTATTGTTTGTTTGGCCTTTTGTGACTGGAGTGGAGTGACAACAACCTAACTGTACTGCTTGTTTGACTTAGCTCAGAAAGAGACGAAAATATAGCCTGCCTCGTGGCAAAGTTTTCAGCTTCGATTCGAGGAGCCACATTAGCTTATCTACTACTGGCAAGCAGCAATCCCGAAGCCCTGCTACTATCTGGCATCCTATCTTCCCCAGACGCTCTGTTCTCGGACGAATCAAGCCTTGCTTGAAATTGAACTATTCTCGAGCACGAACACGATCAACTGTTTTGGATTCAGCACTGACTTCTCTAAATCGGGAAGTACTTTGCAGAAATTTGTAAAGGGCAGAAATTGTCTGCCCACTTACTCTTTGTTTTGTCCTGCGTTGAACAAAGGTTCCAGGTGCTGAAATAGCAACATGAAAAGTCGCCCGTCTCATGCCTTCTGTCGTCGCATCGCCTTGCCGAACTCCATTGGGACCAGCGACAGGTCAGTTGGAAAAGCTTTATGGTTTTGTACCAGTACTGTTTGTCCCCAACCTGAAAGAATAGTGTTTGAAATAATTCGGATGGACGGGAGTGTAGAATTATGGGTCAGAGACACCTAAAGATTTTGTCAACCATAGAAGGGAAACATTGGTTCTGCTGCAGTCAATCATCGTGACGTCATCAATCACGTGATCAATTAAGTCAATTATGCCAATTAAGTCAATTAAGTCCACTTTCACCTATCAATCATTGTGACATGAGACGCCATAATGACGTCATAGGCGGCGTAACCATGGTAACCAAGGGACTATTTGCGCAGCTGGCTGTATGCATTTTTAACATGTCGCCATTTCAACTTTGAAAAAAGGACAAAATGAGATAAGTTTCGCTATACTTGGTCGATTCGCATGAAAATTTCACTGTTTCATTCTGTTTTATGTAAAGTTTTGTTATAAAGTGGTCACGGGCTATTTGTGCATGTGGCTATATGCATATTTGTAACATGCCGCCATTTTGACCTTGTAAAAAGTGAAAAAAATCGGAAAACTTTCGTTATAGTTGACCGATTTGCATAAAAATTTCACTGTTTGAATCAATTTTATGTAAAGTTTTGTAATAAAGTGGTCACAGGCTATTTGCACAGGTGGTTGTAAGCATAATATGACATGTCACTTTTTTAAGTTTGTAAAAAGTGAAAAAAAAATGAGATAACTTAAGTTACGATTTACATGAAAATTTCACAGATTGAATCAGTTTTATATCTAGTTTTAACAATAAGTAATCACAGGCTATTCACGCAGGTGGCTGTATGCATAATATAACATGTCACCATTTTAACCTTTTAAAAAGTGAAAAGTGAGAAAACTTCCGCTATAGTTGACCGATTTGCACGAAAATTTCACTGTTTGATTCAGTTTTATATCTAGTTTTAACATTAAGTAATCATGGGCTAGTTGCACAGATGGTTGTATGCATCATGGATTCACCTTACAAATTTTAAAATTAAAAGTGAGATAACTTTCGTTACGGTTGACCGATATGAATGAAAATTTCACCATTGGATTCAGTTTGATGTCTTAGTTTACAGTAGTTTGCATAGGTGATTGTTGGAATGGCGCGCGCCCCCATTCAAACATGCGTTTGAATTATTTTTAGGAACATATTACGTCAAACTTTTGTTCAACAAGTTGTTTAACAAGTGTACAACAATTGTTCAACATCTTGATGAACAAGTTGAACATGTTCAACATGTTCAACATATTTGGTTTGGTATGGTTCAAGAAGTCTACGATGAATATGATACCAAATTTCAAGAAAAGATTTCAGAATATGAAGAACAAGGGCTTGAAGATGTGCGTGAAATAGCAAGTTATGACTTTAGGCCCATTTATAAGCGTCGACTTAAACAACTGTTTATGAGACTATTCAAATATGCCCAACGTCTAGAACAAAACAAACATTATCAAACTATTTTAGAAGACTTTAATTACTTTGTTGATGAAAAAAATTACGAGTATTCAAAGGCACTAAAGGCGGCTATAAGAACAAATGATGCATCTTTGAAGAGCTTCTAGATGAGGAGGAGGAAGATGAAAGCAGCGACGAAGAAAGTGATATGGATGACAGTGAATAGAGTGAAGCAGATGAAGAAAAATAGACTTATTTGACTTAACTTTATAATAAAGACTTTGTAAATCAACAAATGTTGTAATATTGTTATAGATTTAAGCTGTGTGTATTTAAGTGTATTAATAAAACTATTCAACATATGTCTTGTTTTTTGCTTGAACTACAACATGTTGAACAACAACTTGTTAAACAACATGTTGAACAGCATGTAAACAACATGTTGAATATGTTGAACATGTTGAACATGTTCAACTTGTTCAACAATATGTTAAACAACAGCTTGTTGAACGATTGTTGTACACTTGTTAAACAACTTGTTGAACAATAGTTTGACGTAATATGTTCCTAAAAATAATTCAAACGCATGTTTGAATGGGGGCGCGCGCCATTCCAACAATCACCTATGCAAACTACTGTAAACTAAGACATCAAACTGAATCCAATGGTGAAATTTTCATTCATATCGGTCAACCACAACGAAAGTTATCTCACTTTTAAGGTTAAAATTTGTAAGGTGAATCCATGACGAATATAACCATCTATGTAACTAGCCCATGACTACAAAATATTAAAACTAGATATTAAACTGAATCAAACAGTAAAATTTTCATGCAAATCGGTAAACTATAGCGGAAGTTATCACACTTTTTCACTTTTTACAAAGTAAAAATGGCAACATGTCGAATTATGCATGCAGCCACCGGTGCAAATGGCCTATGATTACTTAATGTTAAAACTAGATATAAAACTGAAAAAAACAGTGAAATTTTCATTCATATCGGTCAACCATAACAAAAGATATCTCACATTTAAGTTAAACTTTTAAGCTGAATCTATGATGCAAACAGCCACTGTTGCAACTAGCCTTCGACTACTTAATGTTAAAACTAGACATAAAACTGAATCAAACAGTGAAATTTTCGTGCAAATCGGTCAACTATAGCGGAAGTTGTCACACTTTTTCACTTTTTACAAAGTTAAAATGGCGGCATGTCAAACTATGCATACAACCACCGGTGCAAGGAGCCTGTGATCACTTAATGTTAAAGCTAGATATAAAACTGAATCAAACGGTAAAATTTTCATGCAAATCAACCAACTATAGCTTAAGTTATCTCATTTTTTTACTTTTTACAAAGTTAAAATAGTGACATGTCATATTATGCATACAGCCAACTGTGCAAATAGTCCGTGACCACTTTATTACAAAACTTTTTATAAAACTGAATCAAACAGTGAATTTTTTATGGAAATCGGTCAACTATAACGAAAGTTATCCGATTTTTTTCACTTTTTATAAAGTTAAAATGGCAGCATGCTACAAATATGCATACAGCCACATGCACAAATAGCCCGTGGCTACTTTATAACAAAACTTTACATAAACCTGAATGAAACAGTGAAATTTTCATGCAAATCGACCAAGTATAGCGAAACTTATCTCATTTTTTCCTTTTTACACTGTTAAAGTAACGATATGTTAAAAATGCATACAGCGAGCTGGGAAAATAGCCCCTTTGTTACCATGGTTACGCCACCTATGACGTCATTATGGCGTCCCATGTCACAATGATTGATAGGTGAAAGTGGGCTTAATTGACTTATTTGACTTATTTGATCACGTGATTGATGACGTCACGATGATTGACTGCAGCAGAACCAATGTTTCCCTTCTACTGTCAAGGCACCTTTCTCCACCTCCTTCTTTATGTGGTGACACGCATCCATTTTGATTGATGGTGTTTCAGCATTTCTGCATATGCACCTTGATTCTCCGACTATTTCCTGTAAGAGATTTTCAGGCTGAGGTTTGGTTGTTTGGTCATGGTTGTTTGATATTTCAAACCGAAATTTTCCCACTTTTCACGGAAGTGGATACCCATAGCGTTGCAAAGGTAAAACTTTGTTGGGTTTCCTTTCGCGCCAATAGTTTCAGTGCTTCTCCCTTATGTGTAAAGTGTTTGAGAGCTATATCTTTACCCTGTTACTTTTAAAGGTTGCTACAGAATCGGGATTTGCGCACACATAGGGAGATTTGTTTGGCAGAGTTCTCCTGGTGTATGGACTGACTGTCACCTCTTTCTCGTTGCACCCCACACCGCCATTGCAAAGAATGATAGATGCTGTCTGATTACTTTGTTGTTGGGGAGCCGTCGCCTTAGGGGGTGCGACCCCGCGATCCCCTAGAAATCAACGCGCCATCTAACTGGCTTGCGTTCCCGACGCACGAATGAAAATTTCTCTTTCATTTGCACACATCCTGAATGGAATTCAGTGTGTATCTGGAACCGTCGCAATCAGATAGTTGAAGTCTCTTCGATTAGTTGATAGTTGATTTCCTATTTACTAACGCAAGAAAAGTTTACTTTAGTTAAAGGTCAAATGTCATTTATTGAAACGGTCATTTATTACCCACCTTCTGTGTTGTGAAAACAATTCTTGATTTACCTATGTTTGGGAATAACAGAAAGCTATGAGTCTACCTCCATACAATATAAAGTGCTTCCCTACAGCAATTATCCATGAGTGATTTTACAAAATTCAGTTTCTGAAACTTCAATCACAAATATATTATTTGTGCAGAGATTTAAGGTTTAACAAAATTGCTACGCTGTCGAAGAAAACCTTTTCACGACTCCAGAATCTCCAAGAACTGTAAGTATTATTTTTAAATATACTGCTCCATTGCGCTAATCACTTTTATTATAATCTTAATTTGATGAATAGAATAATAGTATTTAAAATGTTGAACATGTATTCAAAAGGCTAAATATATTACTTTAAAAACTGTACACTTCAGGATCTTGAAATTAAAATGCCTATTTTTTTATTTTGTTTGTCCGTTTCAAGTTCTTTTAAAATTTTGAAAACCAAACCCTGACGAATATCTAAAAAAGGATGCATCTCTTCAATGCTGCTTTAATGCTGACGATAACTGCTTTTAACTGGTTTAAAACTGTTGAGAAAAAATATATCGTCATTGTCAGAAACACATCTGCAAAGTTTATTATTCCTTCACACCCCATTTTTACAACTAACAGGTTGCCAGTAGGGAACATTTAAAATAAAGCAGCGTCGTTATCAATTTAATAAACTGCTTTCCATTAAATGTCGCTTAATTCCAATGAAGCGCAAATGTGTCTAGCAAAAAATATTCGTTGTAGATATTTAACAGATAACCAAATTGAAAAAATTCCAGACGCCGCTTTTAGTCTTCTCAACTCGCTTAAGGACCTGTACGTATTGTCAGTCTGTAGTAAACTGAAATCTTTATCTTGCGAAAATTTGTTTTATTGAAAGAGTATCTAGTTATAATACTGTTTTAAAGAACGAAGCTACACATCAATTGCCGTGAGAGTTTCTAAGTAAACATATTTTAAAGATATTTACTGGAAATTTTTTTTTTTGTTTTTTTTTTTTACTGGAAATTGCTTCAAACACCGTTTAAATGTATATTAATTAAATGCATTAAAACCCCCCTTTATATAAAAATTATCAAAGTTTGGTGTTAACAGCAGGCTGATTGAAAATGATATACACAACTATGGGGAGAACCTTTTTGGATCACCACCACATTTAACAATGTAAGTGCTCAGCTAAATAAAATGATCATTGTTTATGCTGCATTGCATATTCACTGCGAGCAAATGCTCATTTCTATATCATTTTATCTTTTTCTTCAGTGCCTGCTTTCAGTTGAATACGCAGTTAGATACGAGAGTAATGTTCTTTCGTATTTAATCGTACATTCATCCAATTCGTGACCCATTATTTGGTGAATCTGACAAAACGACTTCGATCTTAGTTTAGAAGTCCGCAATTATTCAATCAAAACAACTTCACACAATATTCCGAAAGTTAGGGAGAGTACATTTTAGAGTATCTTACGGTACTTTGTGTGTTCAAACAAAAAAAAAACACTCGTGTGATAAACAGGAGTCACTCGTATGATTTTAACCACAAATTACACTATGGCTGATTCTCTTTAGTTCACGGTAGAAAACAACACTCATCCCTCCTTCTGTGTATCGCACTTTTGATGTTTTTTATGTAATTTGATGAAATAGAAAGAGATTGTTTTTGACTTGACCGTATATATATATATATATATATATATATATATATATATATATATATATATATATATATATATATATATATATATATATATATATATATATATATATATATATATATATCTGTCCTTTAGTCCGTGAAGGCGTCGCAAATCCAGCCAAACTTGTCAACGTTTTTCAATTAAACTGCGGAAAAGTGTTTGTTTGGATAAATTTACCTGAATTAATTTTAATGAGGTTTGAGTTAGTAATTCACCGCCCGACCTCTTAGGTTGATTAGAGCTTTGTCACTTTCATTTTCAAGGTTTACTAAATTTTTGCTGAAACATTGTCGTGGAGGTAAAAACTATGGGTGGATTTTGACAAAGATTGATGTGTGTTCAGTTAGATAACCTCACAGGCTGTTAAGATTTTTGCGACCTCGCATAGCCTCTTCACATTGTCCCTTGAACTCTTCCTTTGGGTTACTCGTGTAAGTGTGGGTCTTTCGCCTGTTGCAAACCATTCCAGATCAAGGCATGTAAGCACATTTTCTATTAGAGCTCATAACGCTGCACTCTGTGGATGATTAGATTTTTTTGGCCTCTCATCACTTTTTCACTCTAAAATGTTAACCGACATGAGTGGAACATTTGTGTATTATGTGAAGAGGTTCAAGTAAATTCTGTGAAGAGATGGTAATCAAATTCCCTTCTCTGGTTAATTTAATTTTTATCACTGGATATCGAATTTAAGGTTTTAAATTTTACTCCCACATGCGCTTTGTGAACTCGATTCAGTGAATTTCTGTCTACGAATTTTGCTGCAACACTTAATGCTTGTGTAATAAAACCTCTGAAAAAGACATTTATTTTTTGAGAGGTCATTCAAGGTTAACTTTTCCTACCTGATTTACTCTTTTAGTCTTCAATACCAGCATGCAGTTGTGAACATGATTTTGCTAAATTTTGTGAAGAGTTTTCTGTATAATTTGCGTGTTTATATAGATAACCTGTCTGAAAGATTCTTTTCCACTTGATGAGTGGTCATTAAAGTTCATGGTAGCATTTTGAATCATATCCATAAAGTTAATTTAACATTTCTCTGATTTAGCCAGTTACTAGAGTATATGTTCTGACAGTCACGACTATAAATCAACGCCCAACCAACGTCTACAGCACAACATGGAATAGAAGTTAGAAAAACAGCGTGTTCAGACATT